>CM033471.1:58932581-59269533 GCA_019447015.1 Hymenochirus boettgeri | reverse complement strand
GTTATACTTTCAATATTTGTGTATATTCTTGAAGGTGCAGCATTTTTGTCATTTGGGGGTTGTCTCCTGTACAGAAAAGTGGGCTACCTACATATATCTGGGATCGTTGTACTCGGAATATCAAGCTTTTAGAAACAGTAAGATTTTGTGTGTACCTTAAGATAACTATAAGTAAAAATGGGAAAAATCCTGAAAATTTGCAAATTTCTCTCATTTTTTTTTACATATTTTCCCCATAATTCCAGTAAAATTTCCAGAAAAGTTAACAAAATTCTGTACTACCGTGTTAAGTACACTTTGTGCTGAAAAAACAATGTAATATTCCTGATTTACTGCAAGGTTTCCTACTGTAAAATTAGTCTTAAGCTGGTACACACAGTAACGATAAGCCCCGATACCGTCGGATCCGACGGTATCGGGCTTTCGTTACTGTGTGTACGTTCGTTTCCCGAACGAGCGCCGCGGCGCCGAACGATCGGGTCGGCCGTACCTCGTTCGGGAAAGGCCGAAAATTTCCATCGCGCCGCGCTAGACTCCCTATGGGAGTCTAGTGCGGCCGATGGAAACACACAGTCCCGAGCGTTCTCCCTATAGGGAGAACACTCGGGACTGTGTGTAGCAGATCTTTGAAAGATGGCAGACAGGATCTTGCGATCCTGTCTGTCATCTTTCAGAAATCTGTACTGTTTGTACCTAGCTTAAAGCGATTAAGGGCAAAATCCTGAAACCTCTGGCACTTAACGCAAAAAAAAAATGAAATTCTTCTGGCACTGAAAGGTTAATGGTGCTGGAGCTGTTGTGTGCAAAATATGTAATTCATTAAAAATTACCTATTATGTTATTTCATTTTAAACTACCGTATATACTCGAGTATAACACCCGAGTATAAACAGAGGTACCTATTTTTACCTGAAAAAGTAGTAAAATGATTGACTCGAGTATAAACCGAGGGAAGAACAAAACACTAATGTTCAATTTTGGTACCTACAAATAGAATGTCAGTTACCTCTGTCCATGGCACTCCAGATGTTTGTAAACTACAACTCCCGCATGCTTTGGTTTCTGGGAGTTGTAGTTTCTAAACATCTGGAGTGCAAGCTCACATAATAAAATAATCCAGTTTCACATGATAATTAAATGCCTTTATTCACAGTGCCCCAACTAACACCCAACCCCCACCCCCCCTCCACTGTACAGATTTATGGTACTAGCCCACCCCTACACCCTCCATACATACCGTAAGATCTTCCTTACTGTATGCTAGAGGGCTGACAGGCTCTCAGGTTTGTATTGTGAGTTGGCACTACCAGGGTATGTGAGCAAGGCTCCCCCAGCTGCTGAACCCGATCTACCCACCATGTGGAACTCTCCTCCAACATTTACTCCTTCCAGTCTGACACATTTTCATGCTGGGCACGGTGGACTCTGACTGAGCGGACAGAGCTGCACAAGGTTACCGTAATGGACCTATGACACCCCTCCTGGTCATCGCAACAAGCATAATTTTTGGTACCCAATCACTGGCAGTTTTGGAGATCGGAGCAGCTAGAGGGCTCTCCATCCTCCCTCTACACCGGTGCAGTCAGAAGGCGCTGCGTAAGCTTGACATACGTAACTTACGTCCCCGACGTGCCTCTCTGACTGCTCCAGGTTCCTCACTGCACGCTCTGCCGAATACTGCCGAATGCTCTGCTACAATACAGTCAGGAGGTGCTGCGTAAGTGGGACGTACGTAACTTACGTCCCGATGCCCACACGTGCACCTCTGACTGCCCCGGTTTTCCTCACTGCACGCTCTGGCCGAACGCTCTGCTACAGGTAGCTGCTTCTATTGTGTATGACCCGAGTATAAACCGAGGTCAGGTTTTAAAGGTATTTTTAAAACCTAAAATCTCGGTTTAACTCGAGTATATACGGTAATTTTCTTTCTGTAAAAAAAATTAAAGTAGACTTCAATTGCAGTACTGAATCTTAATTTTTTGGCCTAACAACAAAAAAACTCCTTTCCTTTACGTCTTACCCTATGAATATTATACAACTTTTATTTAAACCTACGAACGTTTGGTGACCGTCTGTTTGTTAACATACGTCTTATGTTCTACTACTACTGCCCGTCCCTGTAAAGCATCACAGAACTATTGATACATTTCCCCTATATCACAATGCAATAACACCCCACTTTCTGTGGAGATGTGTGCTGGTAGGTGTGCAAAGTGGAGAGCAGTCAGCAGAGGAAAAATGGAGGACAGACCCCAAACAACTACACAGTTTCAATTTGGTGTAAAGATATGTGCTGCTAGGTGTGCATGTGGGGAGCAGTTAAGGGAGACAATGTTGAAGAAAGAAGCCAGGAAAGTAAGAAAGAAAACACAGAAAAGAAGGTAATGAGGCCTGGAGGAGGGCAAGCGCCATGAGCAAGTCAGAAATGATTTTACTGAATAGAATACTAGATAAAAATGACTATGACTGCATAAGAAAATTTATCAAAGGCCAAATGTCAGGAAAGACAGAATCCTCTCATTTTTAATGCGGATTGCATAATGTGAATCTTATTATTGATTATATTATTTTTTAAAGGAGAACTAAACCCAAAATACAAAGGCAGCTCCACAGACTCTATAACCGTCACTTTGTAAAACCATTTGTCTCTCACCTCTGAATTCAGATTCTTACTGTAAAATCATTTATAGACATTTTTGAGTACTGGCAATCTATGATGTCACGGCTGGCTTCTAGTGTTGCCTCTTCCTGGTGGTCCAGGTACCAAAATTCCTTCTGCACATGCTAACTAGCTACCTTGTGTTTGTTTTCCACTCCCCTTATCTAAGCTGCATGTAACAGTTGAACTCGGAGTCCCCACCGCAGGTCTCCCAGCCATCATCAGAGATGACAGTGAATATTATTAGCAATTTTCCTGCTCAAAAGAGTGGGGAAGGTGTTAGCCCTTTTCATAGTATTTAGGAAGCCACTTGTTAACCTTTATATTTGTTAGCATTTCTGCTAGACTTTATGTTTGTATGTGTTGTTTCTGCACTCTACCATTTATATTAGTGTGTGTATTGCTGAAATGTACATTTAGGGCACTGCCACACTGCAATGACCCTGAATCTCCACACGATTTACATGCATTTCGCTTTGCGTTTTGTCCATTGTCATTATGAAAACGCATGCACAAAATTGCACAAAAACACAGTTTTACCAAATTACTGACGCATGCGTGAAACGCAACACACCTGACATCGCATGATTTTGGTGCGTTGCTGCGATTTCAATACAATGGGAAAATTGCAATCGCCTGAAAAACGTGCTTGTGTGGCCTAGCCCTTAGAAGTGTATGCAAGCTGCATTGGTTTCAGTTTAGCCATACAGCATGTATTTAATGCAATGCCTTAGCTTTTCCTGAGGCAGTGGCCCCACTTAGTGCAAGGGAAGATGCACGTGTCGCAATAATGCGTGATTGTGCTCGCTTCCGTGCATGAGTGTTGCGCTTCCACAATTGACCCTAGCAGAGCGCATGCAATACAGACAAAAAAATGGTGATCACATGCACTCCATAAGCACACGGAAACGCATCACATGTGTGGGTGCCGTTCCCATAGGATTACATGCCTGCACTAGCCACAATCTGATCGCAAACCGCAATCCAACCGTGTTAGTGGAAGCTAGCTCTAAGTGTTTGAGTCTTAAAGGGAAAGGTGGCAACCCCAGTAGAATTGAACTGACCACTTTACAAAGTACAAAACAAAACAGCTCAGACTGCAGGTGCAGCATATTGACGTAACATGGTCTTAGCACAGCTCTGTCAATGCATTTTAAAGGGGAATTTTGGAGCCTGGTAGTTTTGGAAGAAGTGTAAAGGCAAAGGCCACCTTTGGCTTTAAACCCAACACGTATTAAATATACATGTGGTAGTGCTAATACAGCACTAAATACAAACTGTATCAGCCTCAACATGCTTCTAAAAAAAAATACTAACACCTTTTGTTGTGTATATTATCATCAGGCCTATGTCATAAAAGTTCTTTGCTAAAATCTGATTGGTTGGGGCAAAATTTGCACTATTTTTAACAAATAAGAACTTTTAATGCATAGGCTGTATATGTTTTTGGGTCTAAAAGCAAAGGCGGGAACCCTAGTTGGAAGAGTGATTTTCTTTATGCAAAACTTCCCACGGGCAGCCCTCCTGCTTTATTAATTTTATAGAACATGTTTTGTGTTCCCTCTAACAGTGCCCCTTTAATGGGCATTCCCTCCAATAATTCCTATTAATGTGTACATTTATATAAACAACATGGTGCAGTGCTGCAAATGGCATACCCTCCAACATTCCCCTTTAATACATACCCTATAGAGCACAGTGCAGTGCTGCAGGTGGAGGATAATATAATGACCCTGATCTTTGCACAGCTCTGTGCAATGCATTTCTTCTGTGTATTGCATTTCTTAGCTTAGCTCTGTACTACAGTTTGTTGTTTTTATACAGACAGCTGAATCAAAACACTCTTTCTACTACCCTCCAACATTCCCTTTAATAAGGTACACAGATGAAAAATGCATTGCACAGAGCTGTGCAAGTTCAGGTTCACTTCTCATTCCTACCCCTACAATTCTGCGCCATGTGGTTTCTATAAAACACACTCTTCCTACCCTCCAACATTCCCCCTTAAGAAGCTGCACTTTCCACTAATATTGCTACAGCTGACGGGGAGAGCTAGAAGCCTCTCACACTACGGGCCATATTTATAAGTGTGGTATCGCCTTCTTTAGCAATCATTATGGCGATCATCAATTTTGATCACTATCGTAAATCTTGTAAATGTACGATAGCCAACGTAAATCTACAACCCCTGTAGAATATCATTACGGTAATTTACAGCATGGTATACTCACTGCCACGGTCGTACATGTATGAATACTTTGAAAGACAAAATATATTGTTTGAATATATTTAAATGGTCTGTCTGAAAGAAACACTGATTACTTAAAAGGAAATACTGTGTACTGCCTACTTTGCAGATAGTACAAACAGAGTTAGGAAATACTGTGTACTGCCTACCTTGCAGATAGTACAAACAGAGTAGTACACGTGCATAATGAATGTTTAACTAAATGATAACTAAATATACGTTTGTTTCACACGTGGTATGCTACCGTTCATTTTTTTTCTCGTTGTTTTATTTCTAAATTACTCTGTTTTTCAATTACAGAGACAAACTAGAAAGGGAAAGTTTAAGTATAAACTTTTAGCTTGAAAGACCGCATTTTGGAAGGAAATGTGTGTGTGTTTGTGCTGCAGATTTTAAAACTCAATGCCAATGATGAGGACATAGTTGTTTTTTACCTACCCTTTAAATATTTCTGTTGCATTAATTAAAAGTGTCAGGTTGGGGGATAAAAGACTTTTTTGATGATTGGTCAAAATGTGTTATTTTTTACTATACTTACCCTTTAAATATGATTGCCACATGAATTAATGGGTACCTCAGTTGGTGTATGTACCTGTGTCAAGTTGGAAGTTAAACAAACTTTTATTGATCAAAATTTATTTTTGACTATAGTTACCCTATAAGTATTTCTCCCACAGTATATGGAAGGGTAGGTCAGCAGTATGTACCTGGGTAAGGTTGGGGGTTAAAAAAAACTTTGTTGATGATTAGTCAAAATAGTTTTTTTGACTATAGTTACCCTTTAAATATAACTGCCATGAAAATGGAAAGGTAGGTAAGTAGGTGTGTGTACCTGGATGAGCTCGGAAGTTAAAAAAGAAACTTTTTTGATCTTAGTTACGCTTTAAGTATGGCTGCAATAGTAATGGAGGGATAGGTCTGTAGGTGTGTGTATCTATCAAAATTTATTTTTTTGACTTTAGTTACACTTTAAGTATGGCTGCCACAGTAATGTATAAGTAGATCAGTAGGTGTGTGTACCTGTGTCGGGTTAGCGGTTAAAAAAAAAAACTTTTTTAATGATTGGTCAAAAAATGTTTTTACTTTAGTTAAACTTAAGGTAGGGGCACCCCCACCCACACAGACATACTTAAAGGGTAACTAAAGTAAAAAAAAATAATTTGATCAATAATCAAAAAGTTTGTTTTTAACCCATGTGGCACAGGTACATACACCTACTGGAAAAAAGGAACTGAGGTCGCACTCCAAATCTTTAGAAATGTTTATTACAAACCACACATAACCACGTCACAAACGTTTCGGGGAATGCCCCTTCTTCAGGTGAGAAGGGGGCATTCCCCCGAAACGTTGTGACGTGGTTATGTGTGGTTGTAATAAACATTTCTAAAGATTTGGAGTGCGACCCTCAGTTACCTTTTTTCCTGTGAAATCCATCGGTTCCTAAGGGAAGAACCCACAGAGGTGTCTGCACCCTAGTTTGGTAGAGTGCACCTCCACCATTGTTTATTCTACATACACCTACTGACCTACCCCTCCATTACTGTTGCAGCCATACCTAAAGGGTAACTAAAGTAAAAAAAATTTTTTGACCAATCATAAAAAAGTTTGTTTTTTAACCCCCAACCCGAACACAGGTACACTCAACTACTGATCTACTTATCCATACATGTGGCAGCCATACTTAAGGCTTACTAAAGTCAAAAAACTAATTTTGACCAATCATCAAAAAGTTTGTTGTTTATACCCCCACGTGGCACAGGTACATACCTACTGACCTACCCCTTCATTACTGTTGCAGCCCTACCTTAAGTTAACTAAAGTAAAAACATTTTTTGACCAATCATTAAAGGATGTCCACCCCCAAAGCTATAATCCCCCAACTACTGGCCCCACCATGTAGTGTAGTTTAATCCTTACCTCACATCCCAGCTCCATAGGGTCTCCTGTAAAACCCCCCCAAAGTCCCAAAACGAACCACCAGGAGGATAGCAGGGCTCTGCCTGCTATCTTGCCCCGGTAATATGTGCCATGCGCACTGCAGCCCTTCTCCCCCTCCCCTCCCTCCTCTCCCCCGTTTCTTATCTATCCCCCTAGCAGAAATCCCCATAATATGCTGCTCCCCCAGTCCCCCAGCCCCAACCGCATATTTTTTTTTTCAAAAGCTCCCAACTTTACTTACCTCTCCGCTTTCCTCCGCTGCACTGAATGACCGGCAGCCGCGTCCGTGATTGGCTGCCGTCAGCCAATCACAGACGCGACTGCGGTCCGCCCCTCTGCTGCATTTCGCAAGCAGAGGGCCGCAGTGCGGCGGAGGAACGAGGGAGGTAAAGTTTGGGGGGCTTTCTGAAAAAAATATTTATGCGGTGTGGGGCTGGGAGACATGGGGGAGACAGCATATTAAAAATCATTTTAGGGGTGGACATACCCTTTAAAAAAGTTTGTTTTTTTTAACTGCTAACCCGACACAGTACACACACCTACTGATCTACTATACATTACTGTGGCAGCCATACTTAAGTGTAACTAAAGTCAAAAAATAAATATTTGATAAGATACACACAACCTACAGACACTATCCCTCCATTACTATTGCAGCCATACTAAAAGCGTAACTAAGATCAAAAAAGTTTATTTTTTAACTTCCGAGCTCATCCAGGTACAAACCCTATCTACCTACCTTTCCATTTTCATGGAGTTATATTTAAAGGGTAACTATAGTCAAAAAAACTTATTTGACTAATCATCAACAAAGTTTTTTTTAACCCCCAACCTTACCCAGGTACATACTGCTGACCTACCCTCCATATACTGTGGGAGAAAACTTATAGGGTAATCTGTCACAAAATAAATTTGATCAATAAAAGTTTGTTAACTTCCAACTTGACACAGGTACATACACCATGAGGTACCCATTCATTCATGTGGCAATCATATTTAAAGTGTAAGTATAGTAAAAAATAACACATTTTGACCATCATCAAAAAAGTCTTTTATCCCCCAACCTGACACTTTTAATTAATGCAACAGAAATATTTTAAAGGGTAGGAAAAAACAAACTATGTATCATCATTGGCATTGAGTTTTAAAATCTGCAGCACAAACACACACACATTTCCTTCCAAAATGCGGTTATTCAAGCTAAAGTTTATACTTAAACTTTCCCTTTCTAGTTTGTCTCTGTAATTGAAAAACAGAGTAATTTAGAAATAAAACAACGAGAAAAAAAATGAACGGTAGCATACCACGTGTGAAACAAACGTATATTTAGTTATCATTTAGTTAAACATTCATTATGCACGTGTACTACTCTGTTTGTACTATCTGCAAGGTAGGCAGTACACAGTATTTCCTAAAGTCAAAAAAACTAATTTTGACCAATCATCAAAAAAGTTTGATTTTTTTAACCCCCACGTGGCACAGGTACATACACCTACTGACCTACCTTCATTACTGTTGCAGCCCTACCTTAAGTTTAACTAAAGTAAAACATTTTTGACCAATCATCAAAAAAGTTTGTTTTTTTAACCCCCAACCCGAACAAAGTACACTCAACTACTGACTACTTATCCACTGTGGCAGCCATACTTAAAGGCTTACTAAAGTCAAAAAAACTAATTTTGACCAATCATCAAAAAAGTTTTGTTTTTTAACCCCCACGTGGCACAGGTACATACACCTACTGACCTACCCCTTCATTACTGTTGCAGCCCTACCTTAAGTTTAACTAAAGTAAAAACATTTTTGACCCATCATCAAAAAAGTTTGTTTTTTAACCCCCACCCGAACACAGGTACACTCAACTACGATATACTTATCCATTACTGTGGCAGCCATACTAAAGGCTTACTAAAGTCAAAAAAACTAATTTTGACCAATCATCAAAAAAGTTTGTTTTTTTTAACCCCCACGTGGCACAGGTACATACACCTACTGAACTACCCCTTCTACTGTTGCAAGCCCTACACTTAAGTTTTAACTAAAGTAAAAACATTTTTTGACAATCATAAAAAAGTTTTTTTTTTAACCGCTAACCGACACAGGTACACACACCTAGATCTACTTATACATTACTGTGGCAGCCATACTTAAAGTGTAACTAAAGTCAAAAAAATAAATTTTGATAGATACACACACACTACAGACCTATCCCTCCATTACTATTGCAGCCATACTTAAAGCGTAACTAAGATCAAAAAAGTTTCTTTTTTAACTTCCGAGCTCATCCAGGTACACACACCTACTTACCTACCTTCCATTTCATGGCAGTTAATTTAAAGGGTAACTATAGTCAAAAAAAAATTTTGACTAATCATCAACAAAGTTTTTTTAACCCCCACCTTACCCAGGTACATACTGCTGACCTACCCTTCCATATACTGTGGAGAAATACTTATAGGGTAACTATAGTCAAAATAATTTGATCAATAAAAGTTTGTTTAACTTCCAACTTGCACAGGTACATACCCCAATGGGTACCCATTCATTCATGTGGCAATCATATTAAAGTGTAAGTATAGTAAAAAATAACACATTTTGACCAATCATCAAAAAAGTCTTTTATCCCCCAACCTGACACTTTTAATTAATGCAACAGAATATTTAAGGGTAGGTAAAAAACAACTATGGACTCATCATTGGCATTGAGTTTTTTAAATGCAGCACAAACACACACACATTTCCTTCCAAAATGCGGTATTTCAAGCTAAAAGTTATACTTAAACTTTCCCTTTCTAGTTTGTCTCTGTAATTGAAAACAGAGTAATTTAGAAATAAAACAACGAGAAAAAAAAATGAACGGGTAGCATACCACGTGTGAAACAAACGTATATTTAGTTATCATTTAGTTAAACATTCATATGCAGTGTACTACTCTGTTTGTACTATCTGCAAGGTGGCAGTACACAGTATTTCCTAAAGTCAAAAAAACTAATTTGACCAATCATCAAAAAAGTTTGATTTTTTTTTAACCCCACGTGGCACAGGTACATACACCTACTGACCTACCCTTCATTACTGTTGCAGCCCACCTTAAGTTAACTAAAGTAAAAACATTTTTTGACCAATCATCAAAAAAGTTTGTTTTTTTTAACCCCCAACCCGAACACAGGTCACATCAACTACTGATCTACTTATCCATAATGTGGCAGCCATACTTAAAGGTACTTAAAGTCAAAAAAAACTAATTTTGACCAATCATCAAAAAAGTTGTTTTTTTAACCCCCAACGTGGCACAGGTACATACACCTACTGACCTACCACCTTCATTACTGTTGCAGCCCCCTTACCAGGGGTAGGTCAGTAGGTGTATGTACCTGTGCCACGTGGGGGTTAAACAAACAAACTTTTTTGATGATTGGTCAAAATTAGTTTTTTTGACTTTATAACTTTCCCCACTGTTTCTCATATGGTTGCACAGAGGTCATGTTACTGTGTATGGGGCAGCCACTTTACTTTTTCATGCTGTTATAGGAATGCCTAGAGTAAGGTGTCAAAACAGCATTGTACATGAGGGTAATGTGGGTGTGCTGCATGGCATACTGTCCCCCCAGCCCTCCCCCCAGCTCACTTACCGTACCTGGTCTTCAGTCTTCCTCTCTCTGCAATCCAGAAGCAGCCGCGGTCCGGGGAAGTTCCCATAACTGCTTCGCGGCTGCGCGATGACGTCATCCCGCCAGCGTGCGTGATGACGTCATCGCGCAACCGCGAAGAAACTACTGGGAACTGCCGGCCGGACTCGGGCTGCCTCTGAATTGCAGGTAAGTTCTTGTGACTCGAGTATAAGCCGAGTCAAGGTTTTAGGTTAATTTTTAAACCTAAAAACCTCGGCTTATACTCGAGTATATACGGTAAGTAATGTTCGGGGAAGTTTCTAAAAAAAAAAAACATAGCAGTTGGGGCTGGGGGAGCCCTACAGTACACCAAAATTTAGAAAAAGGGGTGGACATGCCTTTAAATAAAGGGTGTGTTATATCCCTATTATATATAAATAAATGATAATTTCATGGGGAATACATTGGGTTTTTAAGAGGTAATATGTTGGTGGGAGTGGGTAAAAGTAAATACATAGAGGTTTGTCTTTAAGCACTAATAGTTATATCAAAATAATAATATGTAGTAATGACATTAAGTATATAGAAATATAAATAAGGCAAAATCTATAATAAATAAAACTAGTTGCACAGTCCCCACTCTGTTTGTGAATGGTACCTTCAAAATTGACTGTTAAGCCACACCCCAGGAAGTTTTAAAGGAGGCAATGGAAGCTTACAAAAGGAATATATTCACTTCCCTATTAGTGTTGTATCCAATGGGTGCTTAAAAATAGATTGACAGCAGTATTAGAGAATCAAAACATTTCCTGAGGGTTAGTAGGGAAGTGTTAGTAGAAAGTTGCAAGACTTACAGGTCACCTCTTTTATAAAACAGTGAGTCTCTCACCTCACCCCTCTCAATAGAAACAAAGGAGAGTGCGTGTTGCTGGACAGTAAGATTACTATAGATAAAACAACCCCAGAATTCCCTAACTACAGAGTGTTGTAGAGGGAGTTGTAGTTTTCAAACATCTGGAGATCTATGGTTTTGATATTAAATAGTGAGATGCTGTACTTTCTCTCTTTTTCTTTTGAATGTTATTCTAGTATGTTACATGCACCACTGCCCATGGGTATAAACTATATTCCAGTGCCTCGATATATATTGTCTATATAGTAGCGACAAAGTTGGTACGCACAGCAAGATTTTTGATAAATGACAGACAGAATCTGCAAGATCCTGTGTCATTTTTCAAAGATGTGCTACACACAGCCGAGCACTCCACCTATGCACAGCATAGGGAGAACACTCAGGACTGTGTTTTCCTTGGCTGCAGAAGACTCCTATAGGGAGGGAAATTTTCCCTTCTTCCCGAACGAGAGTCAACCCAACATTCAGAAAAGCAAGGTAAACACAGTATCAATAAAGCCCCAATACCGTCGGATCCGATGGGATCAGGCTATCAGTACTGTGTGTACCTAGAGATGCAGTTTCAATTAGTAGGGAGGCACACTCAAATAGGAATAATAACAAAGTTCCATTTATAAGTGTTCAACATACAAGCCAGGTACACAACGTTTCGGGGGGTCCAACCCCCTTTCCTCAGGTGTAACCAAATACACATATACGTTGTATTCAATTAGATCAACTGGACTTGAAGTTTAGTTCTTGAGACGTTTCGCTAGTCATCCGACTGGCTTTCAATTAGAATGACTTGTCAAGAATCTGTGGCATTATGTACCCTGGAAAATCCAATTAGCATATCACAGCCAGGTGTTACGGGTGTGATTGGATAGTGGCTAAGAGGGGTATAGGAAAGCCCAGAGTAAGGTGTCAAAACAGCATTGCATGGCAGACAGATGGTGTTGACCCCCCACCTCTATTTAGGCTTGGTTTTTATTTTACATAAATGGCCTCCTAACCTCTCTTGAACCAGTCACGTTCCTTTGCCAATATGTTAACATTACAACTTCAAAGGGATGTCCTTATCCTTAAGATGCAGGTACACGGCTGAGTCCTGACCCGAGGAATGGCTCTTCTGTGCTGGGCATACGTTGATGCAGTTGCTGTTTGTCTCCCCCACATACAATCAGAGCATTCTTCAACTGCACTGCATATATGATGTCGTTTGTGTTTTAGGTATTGGGTCTTTCGGATGTACCAATGCTGCTCAGTGTGTTGTTCGGTTTAAAGCAGACAGGGATACGATGTTTTTTTGAAATTCTTCTTAATTTCTCGGAGACACCTGCTACATATGGGAGACCAGTTCTTCCTCTGTTGCTTTTCCCCTTCACTGTTGGTATTTGTGTTCTTTTCTCTGAGAGGTTTCATTTAGCCTTCGCCTCTGTGCTAGTGGGGAGTTCTCGGCTCTGTTTGCAGGGTTCTGATGACCCCCAGCTTGTGATCTAAAGGGGGTGGGAGTCAAACATCAAATACTGATGTGTGTGTGTTGGTTTTCTGAAACCTCTACTTCCAGTTACCATTTTCCTTAACTTCTATGACTAGCGAAACGTCTTCAAGAACTACTCAAGTCCAGTTGATCTAATTGAATACAACAGATATAAATGACCTGGAGAATGAGAACCTTCACAAGCAAATACTACATAGTGCAAGGAATATGTGACATTAATTAACGTGAAAGGCTCCGCCTCCTATTATCAGAGCTGCCTCAAAGTGAACAGTGCCAAATAAGTGAATAAATAGCATATACAATCAACGCACCAAATATTACCTCAGTTACATATAGATCCTAAAACATAAAAATACCAGATGTATAAAAACGGTATAAATATACTGTGCTCACATAAAAACTCTGTGCTATATTTAGTACAATAAAAGAAATAAAAGTTCCGTGTATATATCATAAGATAAAACATGTTAACGTGTGTGTCATTAATTCTCATAGTAGTAACTCTAAACACATTAAGTGAAAAAATGCGGGAATCTTCTAATTAACCTCTTTGTAAGCCTGCAAGGATCCACTAGATGGTGTATCTATTCCTGCCAAGACAGATAATGTAGCTAGGAGACCATTAAATATTAGATACAATTTGTAAAAGTCAAACAAAGTTTCCAATAAATTGTAGTCTACATTTTATTAATGGTGGCCTGTAATCTTCAAGGAGGGCAGATTAAACGTGCTATCTGTTAAGATCATAAATTATATAAATTATAAAAATATTCACAAGACGCAAACCAAGTTAAATTCTCATTTAGACTTTTGGTGTCAAGGTTTGTAAAAAAGGATCCACCAATGCTCTCGTTGCAGTAGCAGTTGTGGGAAATTACCCTCTCTGTTTGGTTTAACTACCTCCAAGATTTGCCAACGTAGTTGCATCGCATTGGGTCTGAATTCATGGAAATGCCATGCTACAGGAGTGTCAGGTTTCGATTCACTGGTTTAAAAAGTTTAATATCCCTCTTATGTTCACCCAGTCTAATCCATCTCCTCTTTTGGGTTGTCCGAAATATCCAAGCCACATGGGCATTTCAAAAAGTAAACACGCCTTGGCTCATGCATGTAGCAAAATCCTTTATTGTAGATGTCCCTTTCATTGAATGATTACTATATCACCTGGGATAATAGCGTTGCACATCTGACTTGCTCTGAAGGGGTGGTGCCATTTTTAGGTTCCCCAAAAAATACTCTTTGTTCCACTTTACTAGGTAGTATATCAGTATGTATAAGTTGGTCTCTAAGTTTAGGGGTCTTTTATAGGAGTGTAGGGGGTTTTCAGAAAATAGGTGCCCCGTGACTGGATCTGAGGCTAGGATATGCCAATGGTTATTAACAATATCTAACAATAGCGGTTTTTTTGGTTTGCGATTTTCCAAAATCATTGAAAACGCGGCAACGCAAAAAAAGCGCGTTTTCGGTGCGATTGCGTTTTGATTTTAATCGCAATCGCATGCGTTTTCCTATACTTATTGGAAGAAACGCAAAAGCAACGAAAATCGCCACATGAAATCGCATGATATGCGTTTGCGTTGCAGTGTGGCCGTGCCCTAAATGAAGAATTTAACTTAGTTTGCTTCTTGAGTATTTTTATAAATTTTATAATTTATGATCTTAGAAAAGATGCAAGTTTAATTGCCTCCTGAAGATATTCAGGCCACCATTAATAAAAATGTAACAAAGTTTCCAATAAAGGTTAGTTTACAAATTGTATCTATATATTAATGTTCTACTAGCTACATTATCTGTCTTTGCAGGAATAGATACACCACCTAGTGGATCCTTGCAGCCTTACAAAGAGTTAATATGAGGAAGATCTTTTCCGGATTTTTTCACTTAAAAAAGTCTTTGAGTTACTACTATGAGAATTAATGACACAGACACGGTTAACTTTTTATTTTTATTATGATATATACACGGAAATTTGTACTAAATATAGCACAGAGTATTTTATATGTGAGCACAGTATATTTATAATTATCACAGTTTTATACATCTGGTATGTTTATGTTTAAGGATCATATGTAACTGATGGTAAATTTAGGACAGATTATATATATGCATTATTGTATTAAAATTGTATATATAGTATATGCTATTTATTCACATGTTCA
The DNA here is from genome assembly GCA_019447015.1 of Hymenochirus boettgeri. Taxonomy (NCBI): domain Eukaryota; kingdom Metazoa; phylum Chordata; class Amphibia; order Anura; family Pipidae; genus Hymenochirus; species Hymenochirus boettgeri. The sequence continues at coordinate 59,254,525 of CM033471.1, read as the reverse complement.
CTTTGAGACAGGCTCTGATAATAATAGGCGGAGCCTTTCACGTTAATTAATGATGTCACTTATTATTCCTTGCACTATGTATATATTGGTTACACCTGAGGAAGGGGACTGGACCCCCCGAAATGTTGTGTACCTGGCTGTGTGTTGAACACAATAAATGGATCTTTGTATTAATTCTATTTGAGTGTGCCTCCCTACAAATTGAATTAGATTTATACTTACCTGACGTGACACAGGCCGCGAGGAATGCCACCTCTCAACTTACCGGTGGGATTCCATAAAGCAATTGAAAAATGAAAGTGTAAAGATCCAAAGAAGGGAGGAAGATCCTGAAAGCTAATCTTTAAAAAAAAAAAAAAAAAATGCTTGTGCAAAAAACAATTTATATATAATATATACAGATCACATGCACGATCGTCAGTGCGCAAGAACACATGGCAGTGTGGCCTGGTCCTCAAATTAGCAAGGCTGCATTGACTGCAAAGCGATTGCAATTTAATATTAAATCCACGGGGCCGGAAGCCGCGTCCGTGATTTGCTGCCTCTCAGCCAATCACGGACATGGCTGCTGGCCCGGCCCCCTACTTGCAGTTTCATGCAAGCAATGGTTCGGACAGTACGCCGGAGGAAAGAGGTAAGGTAATTAATAATCGGGGGAGTTTCTGTAAACACTAATATAGTGGTTGGGGCTGGGGGAGGAAGCCCTACAGTACACCAAAATTTAGAAAAAGGGGTGGACATGCCCTTTAAATAAAGGGTGTGTATATATCCCTTATATTATATAAATAAATGTATAATTTCATGGGGAATACATTGGGTTTTTAAGAGGTAATATGTTGGTGGGAGTGGGTAAAAGTAATATACATAGAGTGTTTGTCTTTAAGCACTAAATAGTTATATCAATATTAATAAATATGTAGTAATGACATTAAAGTATATAGAAATATAAATAAGGCAAAATCTATAAATAAATAAAACTAGTTGCACAGTCCCCACTCCTGTTTTGTAATGGTACCTTCAAAATTGACTGTTAAGCCACACCCCAGGAAGTTTTAAAGGGAGGCAATGGAAGCTTACAAAAGGAATATATCTCACTTCCCTATTAGTGTTGTATCCAATGGTGTGCTTAAAAATAGATTGACAGCAGTATTAGAGAATCAAAACATTTCCTGAGGGTTAGTAGGGAAGTGTTAGTAGAAAGTTGCAAGACTTACAGGTCACCTCTTTTATAAAACAGTGAGTCTCTCACCTCACCCCTCTCAATAGAAACAAAGGAGAGCTGCTGTTTGCTGGACAGTAAGATATCTATAGATAAACTACAACTCCCAGAATTCCCTAACTACAGAGTGCTTGTAGAGGGAGTTGTAGTTTTCAAACATCTGGAGATCTACTGGTTTTGATATTTAAATAGTGAGTGCTGTACTTTCTCTCTCTTTTCTTTTGAATGTTATTCTAGTATGTTACATGCACCACTGCCCACTGGGTATAACTATATTTCCAGTGCCTCGATATATATTGTCTTATATAGTAGCGACAAAGTTGGTACGCACAGCAAAGATTTTTGATAAATGACAGACAGAATCTGCAAGATCCTGTGTCATTTTTCAAAGATCGTGCTACACACAGTCCCGAGCACTCCACCTATGCACAGCATAGGGAGAACACTCAGGACTGTGTTTTCCTTGGCTGCAGAAGACTCCTATAGGGAGGGAAATTTTCCCTCTTTCCCGAACGAGAGTCAACCCAATCATTCAGAAAAGCAAGGTAAACACAGTATCAATAAAGCCCCAATACCGTCGGATCCGATGGGATCAGGGCTTTATCAGTACTGTGTGTACCTAGCAGATGCAGTTTCAATTAGTAGGGAGGCACACTCAAATAGGAATTAATAACAAAGTTCCATTTATTAAGTGTTCAACATACAAGCCAGGTACACAACGTTTCGGGGGGTCCAACCCCCTTTCCTCAGGTGTAACCAAATACTACATATACGTTGTATTCAATTAGATCAACTGGACTTGAAGTTTAGTTCTTGAAGACGTTTCGCTAGTCATCCGACTGGCTTTCTCAATTCAGAATGACTTGTACAAGAATCTGTGGCAATTATGTACCCTGGAAAATCCCAATTAGCATATCACAGCCAGGTGTTACGGGTGTGATTGGATAGTGGCTAAGAGGTGTTATAGGAACGCCCAGAGTAAGGTGTCAAAACAGCATTGTACATGGCAGACAGATGGTGTTGACCCCCCCACCTCTATTTAGGCTTGGTTTCTTTATTTTCACATAAATGGCCTCCTTAACACCTCTCTTGAACCAGTCACGTTCCTTTGCCAATATGTTAACATTACAATCTTCAAAAGGTATGTCCTTTATCCTTAAGATGCAGGTACACGGCTGAGTCCTGACCCGAGGAATTGGCTCTTCTGTGCTGGGCCATACGTTGATGCAGTTGCTGTTTGGTCTCCCCCACATACAATCAGAGCATTCTTCACTGCACTGCACTGCATATATGATGTCGCTTTTGTGTTTAGGTATTGGGTCTTTCGGATGTACCAATTGCTGCCTCAGTGTGTTGTTCGGTTTAAAGCAGACAGGGATACGATGTTTTTTTGAAAATTCTTCTTAATTTCTCGGAGACACCTGCTACATATGGGATGACCATGTTCTTCCTCCTGTCTTGCTTTTCCCCTTCACTGTTGGTATTTGTGTTCTTTTCTCTGAGAGGTTTCATTTCTTTAGCCTTCGCCTCTGTGCTAGTGGGGATGTTCTCGGCTCTGTGTTGCAGGGTTCTGATGACCCCCAGCTTGTGATCTAAAGGGTGGTGGGAGTCAAACATCAAATACTGATCTGTGTGTGTTGGTTTTCTGTAAACCTCTACTTCCAGTTTACCATTTTCCTTAACTTCTATGACTAGCGAAACGTCTTCAAGAACTACATTTCAAGTCCAGTTGATCTAATTGAATACAACAGATATACCATGACCTGGATGAATGAGAACCTTCACAAGCAAATACTACATAGTGCAAGGAATATAGTGACATTAATTAACGTGAAAGGCTCCGCCTCCTATTATCAGAGCCTGCCTCAAAGTGAACATGTGCAAAATAAGTGAATAAATAGCATATACAATCAACGTCACCAAATATTACCATCAGTTACATATAGATCCTAAAACATAAAAATACCAGATGTATAAAAACGGATTATAAATATACTGTGCTCACATAAAATACTCTGTGCTATATTTAGTACAATAAAAGTAAATAAAAGTTCCGTGTATATATCATAAGATAAAACATGTTAACCGTGTGTGTCATTAATTCTCATAGTAGTAACTCTAAACACATTAAGTGAAAAAATGCGGAGATCTTCCTCATATTAACCTCTTTGTAATGCCTGCAAGGATCCACTAGATGGTGTATCTATTCCTGCAAAGACAGATAATGTAGCTAGTAGACCTATTAAATATATAGATACAATTTGTAAAAGTCAAACAAAGTTTCCAATAAATTGTTAGTCTACATTTTTATTAATGGTGGCCTGTATATCTTCAAGGAGGGCAGATTAAACGTGCTATCTTGTCTAAGATCATAAATTATTATAAAATTTATAAAAATAATTCACAAGACGCAAACCAAGTTAAATTCTTCATTTAGACCTTTTGGTGTCAAGGTTTGTAAAAAATGGATCCACCAATGCTCTCGTTGCAGTAGCAGTTGTGGGAAATTACCCTCTCTGTTTGGTTTAACTACCTCCAAGATTTGCCAACGTAGTTGCATCGCATTGTGTCTGAATTCATGGAAATGCCATGCTACAGGAGTGTCAGGTTTCGATTCACCTGGTTTAAAAAGTTTAATATCCCTCTTATGTTCACCCAGTCTAATCCATTCCTCTCTTTTGGGTTGTCCGACATATCCAAAGCCACATGGGCATTTCAAAAAGTAAAACACGCCTTGGCTCATGCATGTAGCAAAATCCTTTATTTTAGTAGATGTCCCTTTCATTGAATGATATACTATATCACCTGGGATAATAGCGTTGCACATCTGACTTGCTCTGAAGGGGTGCGTGCCATTTTTAGGTTCCCCCAAAAAATACTCTTTGTTCCACTTTACTAGGTAGTATATCAGTATGTATAAGTTGGTCTCCTAAGTTTAGGGGTCTTTTATAGGAGTGTAGGGGGTTTTCAGAAAATAGGTGCCCCGTGACTGGATCTGAGGCTAGGATATGCCAATGGTTATTAACAATATCTTTAACAATAGCGTTTTTTTTGCGTTTGCGATTTTCCAAAATCATTGAAAACGCGGCAACGCAAAAAAAGCGCGTTTTTCGGTGCGATTGCGTTTTGCATTTTTAATCGCAATCGCATGCGTTTTCCTATACTTATTGAAGAAATCGCAAACGCAACGAAAATCGCACATGAAATCGCATGCTATTGCGTTTGCGTTGCAGTGTGGCCGTGCCCTAAATGAAGAATTTAACTTAGTTTGCTTCTTGAGAATATTTTTATAAATTTTATAATTTATGATCTTAGAAAAGATAGCAAGTTTAATCTGCCCTCCTTGAAGATATTCAGGCCACCATTAATAAAAATGTAGACAAAGTTTCCAATAAATGGTTAGACTTTTACAAATTGTATCTATATATTTAATAGGTCTACTAGCTACATTATCTGTCTTTGCAGGAATAGATACACCACCTAGTGGATCCTTGCAGGCATTACAAAGAGGTTAATATGAGGAAGATCTTTTCCGGATTTTTTCACTTAAAAAAAGTCTTTAGAGTTACTACTATGAGAATTAATGACACAGACACGGTTAACATTTTTATTTTTATTATGATATATACACGGAACTTTATTGTACTAAATATAGCACAGAGTATTTTATATGTGAGCACAGTATATTTATAATTATCACAGTTTTTATACATCTGGTATGTTTATGTTTAAGGATCTATATGTAACTGATGGTAATATTTAGGGACATTGATTATATATATGCTATTTATTGTATATAAATATTGTATATATATAGTATATGCTATTTATTCACATGTTCACTTTGAGACAGGCTCTGATAATAATAGGCGGAGCCTTTCACGTTAATTAATGATGTCACTATATATTCCTTGCACTATGTAATATTTGGTTACACCTGAGGAAGGGGACTGGACCCCCCGAAATGTTGTGTACCTGGCTTGTGTGTTGAACACTTAATAAATGGATCTTTGTTATTAATTCCTATTTGAGTGTGCCTCCCTACAAATTGAAATTAGATTTATACTTACCTGACGTGACACAGGCCGCGAGGAATGCACCTCTCAACTTACCTGGTGGGATTCCATAAAGCAATTGAAAATTGAAAGTGTAAAGATCCAAAGAAGGGAGGAAGCTCCTGAAAGCTAATCTTTAAAAAAAAAAAAAAAAAATGCTTGTGCAAAAAAACAATTTATATATAATATATACAGATCACATGCACGATCGTCAGTGCGCAAGAACACATGGCAGTGTGGCCTGGTCCTCAAATTAGCAAGGCTGCATTGACTGCAAAGCGATTGCAATTTAATATTAAATCCAAGGCCATGTACACTAATGTGATGAATGACACTGAAGGAGCCGCTACAACCATATCTGTCATTTGAGCATGAGCATACAAGGCTTACACTAGATTTGGATAGGCGTCCTTACCTGTTTCACTGATCTGACAATCCTGTATTGCACTAGGTTCACGCTATTATGCTGCACTATGGTGTTTTTATCCATATAGCATTAACAAAAACTCTTCCTACCCTTCAAAAATCCCCTTTATTTTTCAATAGGGGGGGGGGGGGAGGATGCACATCTTTCACATTATTTGAAGAATGTGAGGTGAAGGAGCCAAATCTTACCAACACATTTGTTCAATTAAACAGGAGCTGGCAGAGAATGTTAAATTCACCCATGATTGCATACTTCTGCGGCTTCCTCCACTGGGCAGCACACTGGCTCAGTGGTTAGCACTGATGCCTTGCAGCGCTGAGGTCCTGAGTTTGATTCCACCCTTTGACACATATGCAAGGAGTTTGTATGTTCTCCCCGTGCTTGCGTGGGTTTCCTCCAGGAACTCTGGTTTCACCCACAATCATTAAGACATACTGATAGGTTGTATATGTACATAAAGTGATTAGATTGTAAGCTCTTCGGGGCAGGGCCTGATGAGAATTGAGTAAATAATTGTAAAGCTCTGCAGAATATGTAGCGCTATATAATAAAATATACATTTCTCGACTTCGTAGACACTCACCTACACTAGATGTAGTTGTGAAATGAGGAAGCAGCATCTTTACCTCCCATTCTTTAATGCGAAAAGGCGCATGTACATTTTTTTCAGTAAACTTACACTATAAAATATGCTTTACCTCTTTAAAAGGGCATGTCCATCCCCGCAACTAAAATTTGCCTCACAGTTAAAACCACTGCACAGTGTGTAAAGAACCCTACCTTTCTCTTCTACTGCATATGGTTGTCCTGCAGGGCCTAAATAAAGTATGAAGCTTCTAAGGGTGTAATCTATTTCTGCCTCCTCCTGCAACTCTGTTCCCTTTTTCTGATGTATTGCACCTTGGCAAAATCCTTAGATCAGGAAGGGGCTATCAGCCAGTCTTAGCCAATCACCGACGCGTCTGTCATTCCAGCCCCTTCTGCTGCTTATGTAAAGCAAAGCAGCAGATAGGTGCCCATATATTAGTACTTACCCTTTGAACAATCTGCAACATTCAATCAATATTCCTGGAACCACCTTTCCTGTTCTACTTTGCAACATTTACTAAGTCAACGTTTCTTGTGTAACTCCCTCACTAAGCAGGCCTAGGGCAGCAGACAGCTAGGTGCGTTTCGCACCTTTGTCGTGAAGAGGGGCACCGAGATCCTGCTGTGCAGGTCAATTAAGTGTGGTTATGGATTACATCCTTTGCTTAGGTATGCTGCCGCAAGAATCCAGAAACTCTGTTTTGGTATTCCTGTTCACACCTTCTGCATCTGTTGCAAATGGGGGTATTGTGTGCCTCTTAGCATGGTTTAGATAACAAAAACAGTTGGTAAACATAACTTAAGGGGGAAACTAAACTTTAGAGACTCCGGCAGCCCTTGCATTAGTGTGGGGAGCAAATGTCCTGTGTGTGACAAGCAGAAGGTAAAGGCAGGGGAGGAACTGGCCTTTAGGACTGTCCCTTTGCTCCCACGTGAGTATATTCACTTAATAGAACTTTATAAACATGAAGCCACAATGAACAGTGATACGATATTTCACTAAACAGGCAGAGAAGTGTCTTGCTGTAAGGCATTGACAGACTACAAAAAGCAATCCTGATGGGAGTTTATATTATCAGTGTTTTCTACCCCCCCATACTAAATTTGTGTGGGGGAGCATAGAATGTGTATGCATGTTTGAGAGAAAGTATGTGTATATGCAGAAGAGGGTATACTTATGTGGGCGTGTATCTGATTATGTAGGTGTGAAAAGTAAGTATGTGTTAGCTATGTATGGACGAGTACGAATATGAAAGCATTTGTGAGAGGTGTGTGTGTTAGAAGGCATATGTGAAATTGTAGGAAAACAAATAAATGGTGCCGCTGCACAAACTGGAACACACAATCGGAGTGCCGTGCAATATTAATGATTTATTAAGGTGAATTAAGCAGATTTCACCTTAATAAATCATTATATTCACGGCACTCCGATTGTGTGTTCCAGTTTGTGCAGCGGCACCATTTATTTGTTTTCCTGCAGCTGTGTGACACGGACTAGCGACGGGTCTGGGGCTGCTTGCACCTGGACCACCTAAAAGATTTGGTGAGTTAAGAACGTTTAATGTTATTTGGTCTTGATACATATGTTGGATTGGACCTGGGGAGGAACGTGACGAAAAACACGTCCTTTGCTGCTGCGAAGGGTTCGGGGCTAATACGCACCCGGACCACTCCGTTTGGATAAGTAAGTGTGTTATTGCACGTTATACTCACCAAATCAGGATCCGATACTGTGATAAATGGGGGTGTAGCACCTGTTCCTCTGTACTTGATATGTGAAATTGTACATGTATAAGTGTCAGACTGCATATGCTATAATGTCCCATTAGAAGGGACCTAAAACAGTAAATGCTCACCCCTGGGTACTTACCCAACAGCTGTACTTACTAAAACTATTTCCCTCAGAGTTCTGGTCCTCTTCCATTGTCCATGATGTAGCCAACAGGAACACACGTTCTGCAAAGAAGCATGTTTATCTATTTGCTACATGGCGGACCATCACAATGTAGCAGAGGGTAGGTATGGACTGGAGCACTGAAGGGAACGCCTTTAGGACTAGCCCACACTAATATGTTTTTCACGCGTTTGCACTTGCGATTTTGGTTAGGATGGAAATCGGGGACGCAAAAATTTACACGATTTCCGATGCGCATCAGCCTTAAGTATTCTTTAGTAATGTTATTTATTGCAGTTTTATTATCTATATTGTTCTGAAAGGGAATTGTTCATTTTGTGTGTTTAAAATAAAATCTAAGGGTGGGGGCAGTTCACCTGTCAATCATAGGACTTCGGGATATATGCAAGTTGCTGGCTACTAACTATTCGGATGATGTGTCCAACCCTGCTTTAAAGGGCATGTCCACCCTGAACATCAAACAAGCATATAACAGCTTAAATGTTATGGCGACATACCAGCTACAACTTTAAAAATTATTTGACTATCCCCAAGGTCTAAGGTGTCCACAGGCAAATTAAAGACAAAATGATTGCAGGTCTGTAAAGCTAGCCATACATGGGCAGATGTTCTTCTGATCAGATTTCTTTTTAACTGCAACGGTGGGAAAACTGAGAAAAAGAAAGGGTGGAGTTAGGCAACAGGAAAGGGGGTAACGTCATTGTTGGTGTCTGCTATAAGCCACCAAATACTAGCAGGGAGGAAGTGAATCAGCTTCATATGCAGTTAGCAAGGGCTGCAAGTTTGGAGAGTACTCATTATGGGGGACTTTAATTACCCTGACATTGAGTGGTGGAGTGGAACTGCCAACACAAAAAAGGCCAATGAGTTCCTGAATCTGCTGCAGGATAATTTTCTCACAGGTGGTTGAAGTTCCTACTAGAAAAGGACCTCTGTTGAATCTGCCAATATCCAACATTGTGGAGCTTATTATCGATATTAAGGTAACTGGAGGCTTAGGGAATAGTGACCACGAAATAGTGTCATTTGGTGTATGTTATTGAAAAGAAAAGTGGACTAGGTTAACAAAGCCTTAATTTCAGGAAAGCTTTTTTTGCCAGGTTAAAAGTAGCTCTTTAGAAAGTCAACGGGATAAAGTATTATCAGGTAAAGGTACTGAACAGAAATGGACTGTGTTTTAGGGGATTTTAAGCCATTTCACATCTAAAATTATACCTTTGGGAAATAAATGTAAAAAAAATAAATTTCCCCCAATGTGGCTGAATTCTGTTGTAAAGAGGGACATGGAAAGGAAGAAAATGGCATTTAAAACCTTTAAGTCAGAGGGAACGGAAAGGGCCTTTAGGGATTATAAAAACTGTAACAAGCAGTGTAAGAAAGCAATCAAACTAGCTAAAATAAATAATGAAGTTAGGATAGCTGAACAAAGCATCACTAAGCCTAAATAATTGTGTAAAAACATTAATAGTAAGATGAGGACTGAGAATGTGGCACCATTAATTAATGGGGATAAGTTAGTTACGGAGGATGGCGATAAAGCAAATGTCTTGAATACTTTTTTTCCCTCTGTATACACTATAGAAGATCCAATTACAGATATTCGTATAGTAGCAATAATGGTATACAAGATGCAAGTGCACTTTGGTTAACGGAGGATATGGAACAAAAACAACTAAATAAGTTTAATATTAATACCGGTAAATCTCCTGGACTGGATAAAATACATCCTTGGATCCTTAAGGAGCTAAGTTAAATTTTAAGTACAGAACTGAATTCATTTATTGCAGAGCCAAGTAATAGATGGTGTTACTGCCACCTACAAAGAAATATTTAGTAAGGTGCATAAGTAACTTCAAAACGCAGAAATGAATTTTTCGTTAACCTGCTAACGATTCTCCTAATGAACCTGTGCCCCAATATAGATGTTGACAGTATAGTATTTTTAGGTTTATTTAAGACATATGTCCATCCAGTCCAACCCATCTTGCAAAAACTAACAATGAGTGTAAAAAAAAAAAAAAAAAGAAAAAAACAATCAAACTAGCTAAAATGAATAATGAAGTTAGGAAAGCTGAACAAAGCATCACTAAGCCTAAACATTTTAAGTATATTAATAGTAAGAAGATGAGGACTAAAAATGTGGCATCATAAATTAATGGGGATAAGTTAGTTACAGAGGATGGCGGTAAAGCAAATGTCGAATATTTTTTTTCCCTCTATATACACTATAGAAGATCCAAGTAAAGATATCATAGAGTATAGTAGCAATAATGGTATAAAAGATGCAAGTGCACTTTTGGTTAACGAGCATATGGTACAAAAATAACTAAATAATGTTAATATAAATAATCTCCTGGACCGGAATAAATACATCCTTGGGTACTAAGGAGCTAAGTTCAGTTTTATCCAGGCCATTGTTTCTTATTTTTGCAGATTCCCTTATGTCCGGTTGTATGCCTCTGGATTGGAAAAAAGCGGATAGAAAATTGGTTAATGAAAAGAACGCAGAGAGTAGTTGTTACTGGCTTCATCATTATGACTAAGTGCTAAGTGGGTTGCCACAGGTTCTGTGTTGGGGCTGCTTCTATTTTAATGATTGGAAGTGGGTATTGTCAGCAAGGTTTCTGTGTTTGCACATCCTCTGAAGTCAAAGTTTTGTGTCATCAGCAATCGTTGCAGGGGGATCTAGCTAGATTTTCACATTGGGCACAAGTTGCAGATGAGTTCAATGTTGATAAATGAATCACGCATTTTGGACTTAAAATCCTAGTGCAGCTTATACTATAATGGCTCTGTGTTAAGTAAATCCCTGTTGGAAAAGGATTTTAAAGTTTGTTATCCACCAAAACTCCAAGGAGGCAAGCAGTGCCAGGTGGCAACACGCAGAGCCAGCATGGTATTGTCTTGTATAAAGAGAGGTATGGATTCAAGGGAGGAAAATGTAATTCTCCCTCTTTACAAAGCATTGGTAAGGCCTCATTTGGAACATGCAGTGCAATTTTGGAATTGGGTGTACAAAAAACATCTTTGAAATAGAAAGGGTTCAGAGAAGGGAAACTAAATAAGGGGATGAAGGGGAGCTTGAATATAAGGAGAGAAAAGGCGCTAGTGTGGGGATGGGATTACTCTGTATAAATCCATGAACGGGCCATACAATAAACTATCTGGGGCATTGTTCACCAATAGAGCATGTCAGAGGACACATGGACATCCCTTAAAGGGACTTCAGTGGAAATTATTAATATTTGTTAAATTGTTAGTTTGTGTAATGCCTTCTTAGTTATTCTACATATTCTCTCCCATTTTGAAAAATCAGTTGATTTCATACCCTTTGCTGTTCCCTGCTGTTGACATTAGTGAGCTGACATTTCAGGTTCTAACGGTCCTTCTTCACAGGATGCACCACATCCTTGGAATGTTCCCAACAGTAATTTCTACTGATTGGCTGTTGGATGGGTCAAACATGCTCAGATCTCTACTGAGCAACTGAATCAACCCAGGTGCTGAGTCAAGGGCAAGACCATAACGTTCTCTACTACGGGTCCTGCAAACAGGAAGTCAGTATTTCGGCAGCATTTATTTATACAAAGACAAAATGCTGAATTGGCAGATTAAGGTCATTGGGATGGAAAAATACTGCTCTTTTTTCTGAAAGGCCTATGTATTTGCACTGAACTTCCCCTTTAAGACAATTTAGAAAAAAGGTTTAGGCTTCAAGTTCGGAAAGGGTTATTCACTGTAAGAACTGTAAAGCTATGGAACGGTCTTCCAGTGGACGTGGTGATGGCAGGTTCATTGGTCAGTTTCAAAAAGAAGCTGTGAGTTTCTGCAAACAAGGACTGTTGCAAGTTACTGGTATTGATACATTAAGTAGAGTTGATACAGGGAAATTTCCGGTTGCCACTTGGAGTCAGGAAGGAATTTTTTCCCCCTTCATAAATTTGGTGGGTTTTTTTTGCCTTCCTCTGGATCAATAGCTAGGCAGGAAATGAGGATATCGCTAGATGGGTTGGACTAAATGGACGCATGTCTTTATTCAACCTCAAATACTATACTATCAATATCTATATTGGGGAACAGGTTCATTAGGAGAATCGATAGCAGTAGGTTTACCAAAATTAATTTCTGCATTTTGAAGTTACTTCTGCACCTTAATAAATATTTCTTTGCAACTGGCAGTAACAGCATCTTAAAATGGTGCTGAATTTGCCCCAACCAATCAGATCATAGCTTTTAAATGTGAAATTGCGATTGCGATTCTGCTGCGTTTGCGCATGCTATTTCTTTTGATACGAAATTGCGATTTAAAATGGTGATCGCATGCAATTGCGTAATGTAAACGGAAATGCAATCGCATGCGTTACTGTGATTGCAGTGTTAGGGAAAAACCACATGCGCAATCACAAAAAGAGCGCGATAGTGTGGCCTAGCCCTTAGAGTCAGGAAGGATTCCCCTCCTTTCTAGCTGGGTTTTTTGTCTTCCTCTGGATCAACTGTTAGGTGAAAGCTAGGTACACACTATACAATCCTTCCTCCTGACAGACCATAAAAAAGTAGCCACGTCCAACAGTTGGCACCACCAATCGTGTGGTCTAGAGGACCGCACGATTGGTTGTGATTTTCCAACCTGTCCGATTGTTTGTCCAATATGGACGAACGGTGGGCGATCGGTCGCAGCCGCAGAAATTCACCATACAATAATTTGGCCCGACCGCCACACTGAAATATCAGTCGGGTCAAATTATTGTATCGTGTCTGGTGTCATTTGACATTTTGGGTATAGTGGGTTATGCAGTGTTTTCCCCAGAATTTTTTTCCAGCCGGGTGGCATGAAAAAGTAAGCGGGTCTGGTAGGACGGGGAAATTTGGTGGTGGGGAAAAATGTGCACTGCATTATGGCCATTATATAGGTCAGGGATGTCTAACGTTCATCCCACTAGATGTTTGAAAACTATGACTCAGTATTCCTTGGTTGTAGAATTCAGAGAGTTGTAGTTCGGCAACATCTGCAGGGAGTTGTAGTTCAGCAACATCTGAAGGTGACCCAGATGTAATATGGCAGCACAAGCACATGTGCCACCATTTTGTGGCCTTAGGGATCTTGGAAAAGCTAGTTAACATGTGCTAAAATAATCTTGCAAGTGTGAAAAAGGGGTCTTGACTGGGAAGTTTTGTAGGGAGTTTTTACTGACCTATTGGTACACCTATTAAACCTACATCTTAATTCTTTTAAATCACAAGTGTTCTCTCAAGAAATTTTTTTCCAGCCGGGTGGCATGAAAAAGTAGCCGGGTGGGCCGCCCGGCTAAAAGACTCTAGGGAAAACACTGGGGTTATGGTTTGGCTTGTATCTGGATGTGTGAATTGGGGGTAAGATATGCTGCAGCATAAAAATTTGTTATAATCTGTCTGATGCTTTGGTATAAATATGTATGCAAGCCTCAAGTGCTTCTTCCCACTACTCCTTTTCCATGGGGCCTACATCCTTTTCCTAGAATCTCTTTCTCCTCTGTGGCAGCATATCCTGGGGTATTTTGAAATACTTTACATATGTCAGAAATTAGTTTAGCAAATGTTTTACGGCTCAAGACCTCACCAAGGGAACAACTGGGCAACCGTGGGGATAGAGTGCAGAACTGGGATACAAAAGCGTGTCACTATGCAAAAATAGCATTTTATTTGCTAAGTGGTATTCTTGTTGGAGCTGTTTAAAGGAGAAGTTCAGTGCAAATACATATGCTTCTCAGAAAAAAAAATGAATCTGCCAATTCAGCATTTTGTCTGTGCATAAATAAATGTAACCTAAATACTGACTGTTTGCAGGACCGTTATGGTCTTGCCCTTGACCCAGCGCCTGGGTTGATTCAGTTGCTCTGTAGAGATCTGAGCATGTTTGACCCATCCAACAGCCAATCAGTAGAAATAACTGTTAGGAACATTCCAAGGATGTGGTGCATCCTGGGAGAAGGACCGTTAGAACCTGAAATGTCAGCTCACTAATGTCAACAGCAGGGAACAGCAAAGGGTATGAAATCAACTGAAATTTCAAAATGGGAAATTTAACAAATATTGATCATTTCCACTGAACTGTCCCATAAGTGTTTTAAGGTATAATTTTTCTGCAAGAGGTAAATCTGGAATATCCCGTATCGAAACCACAAGGTTGTTTCTGGGACAGTAAAAAAATTCCAGTAAGTGCCTATTGCCCCAGAAAGGGGATGGTTTGTATACAGGAGGGATGTTTAGTGTATGTAGTGCATTATCCCATATCCTAAATGCCCTTAGACAAGGTACAGAGGGTCTGAATATTTAATAGCATCTGGGAGGCCCAACAACTCAAGCATCCTAATCGTTTCAGATTGGTACCAATAGCGTATGTACGAGTTAACTAGAGCAAATTTTGGTTTTGGGGGTGGACATGCTCTTTAAAGAAGATACTTTCCTCTATGGCAAGTTATCAGCAGCATCAATTCAATGACTCCCCTTTATTGGAAATTAATAAGTAATTTGTTTTATCTTGGCCCTCTGGTTGCAAACACATGCAAAATCAATAAAGTCCATGAACTCAAACTAAAAGGAGCAGTAACACATACATGCAATCTGCAAAAAAAAAAAAAAAATACAACTGACCACCACCCACATTGACATGCACTGCATTTGATAAGCATGAGATAACAGTGTGGCCTAGCCCTAAAATACTGAGGCTATATAAAACCACCACATCTAAAACCAAGTATGTTTCTTGTTAAAGTTACGTTATACCAAAACCCCACTTACTTCAAGCATAAAGGCAACTACTATAGACCAAAAACATGTCTGCACAATGTCCCCTATTGTAGCCAATCTGTACATGAAGTAGAAAAGGCCATGGACACAAAATAGGTTAGACTCCAAGCCATTAGTTTAGGTATGTGGATGATTGTCGGATGTTTGTGTTGCATTCATGACTTGCTGTAGGGCGTGAGAATTTCTTGGCTCACTGCTGATTCTTAAAGGGCATGTCCACCCCAGAATAAAAATCTCTACTTACCTTCCCCTCATTACTGTAGTTACTCACCTTACCATGGGGTTTTTAATCTCGGGGTTTGAGGGAGTGGAGAAGGGAAATATGAAATTTTATTCTACAGGTGGCTATGCCCTTTAAAGGTTTAGTGGATCGGTCTTACAAGAGAGTAAAAAAGGTGGATGCATTTTATTTGGAAATGCCCTGGAACGCTTCTATTGGTAACATATGGCAAAAACAGCGATGAACAGAAATAAGACCTGTAAAAATCTGTGCGTGTATGACCACACTTGAGTCTGGTACACACACGTCAACTTTATATTCCACCTCAATAGATCTACCAATTTACATATGGATTGGTAGTCTCAGTTGGAAATAGTGTACTATGCAGTAGTATCTCAGTCTTGTCAATCGTAAAGCTTATTAAAAGACATATCAAGTGTGATTTACTCGTCTTATTTCAGAACAGCAGACTTTGCTGGAACATTTGTTGGGAAGTTTTAAGTCATAGCCCAATCAAACAAAAAAAGTGTTCTGTCTTGTCCTTAGGGCAAGTTTCTACTGCGCCATGCATACAAATAGTGAATATGGTCATGTGTGCTTTGCACCCATAATGGCAGTAAATGAGGTGGTCTCCAACCCACCAATTGGACAAAATAATAAAGCTGGACCCATCCTGCTACATGAATAATGTACATGAAATGGGAACCTTTCCAAATTAAAGGGCATGTCCACCCCGTCTAAAAACTTTTTACACAATGTAGTGTATACCATCCCACCCCCAACCGCAATATTTACAACTTCAAAAATCGCTCTCCTTCATTACTTACACCTCCTCGATCCTCTGCTGTTCTGGTCCGGCTCCCCTGCCCGCCGGAACTGCAAGCAGGGGCCGGACCGGCAGCCAATCACAGCCGCCATTAATGAAAATGGCGCTGGAACGAGGAGGTGTAAGTAAAGAAGGGAAGTGATATTGAAGTAATAAATAGAGCGGTTGGGGGTGGGAGGGTATCCCCTGCATTGTGGCACAAGCTTTTAAAGCTACACTACTGCCAGCCACAGAGGAATAGGGAGGGAGGGAGGGCTCTACTGAGCATGCCTCATACCTTGATGAGGCTAGCCAAGCTACAGAAACAGGATGAGGCACTGACAGTTCCTACCCAGCAGTTTCCTGCAATTTGAAGAGGCAGAACAGGAGAACCACAAGGAGCAGGCATGTAAGGTAAGGATTTTTTACAGTGGGGCCAGTAGTTGGTAAATTAGTTTGGGGGGTGGACATGCCCTTTAAACAAAGAACTTGGCTTGGTACATGCTGGTTCCAGGTGACAATATTGAGAATTGGGGCTCACCAAAAAGGGTGATTAGGTTTTTTTTATTTTGAGGGTGCACACAATGTAAAGCACCAACATTACAATAAGTTGAACTAATATCAATAACTTTTATAGATTTTTCAAAATATCTTACCTGCAGTCAGGGAACAACTGCTGTGCACGCGTTGGCCCAGTTTCCCTCTATACTCTACACTCACGCAGCAACAGGTTGCCAAGAATATTACAGTGAAGACTGGTACACATTTTTCAAAACCTATTAACGTTTACATTTTTATAAACCAGCGCATGCCCGCAAAAGTGGGAAACATCCCTGCAGAGGTTGCAGCCATATTGTCTCGGATTAAATTAACAACTCTAAGAACGTTTTCCCAACTAGTTAAAAAAATTGCTACACAAAACCGTAAGATGACGTAAACCAACGTCTCTGCTACATACAAAAATTCGTTCGGTTGAAGAGATTTCCATCCCCGACGTGATTTCGAAAGTTTAAATTTACTATAAATGGCGTCATACATGGGTCCAAAAGTTTGTTCCCCCAGGGTGAATCATTAAAAAAAACTAGTCCGGTGATCGTCGCCATTAAACAGGTTTAATATTTTAAGGACAAACGACATTTCACTTAAACTTGTAAAATATCAAACGGATTGGACACATTTACCGACACATTTATTTACGGAGATAAATTTAAATGCTCCTTGTATAGAGAAAGGCACACTACGGGAAAGGTACATATGCATTAGAATAAAAAATAACTTTATATTTCTTTTACTTACCTGCGTTAGACTTTAAAATCAACAATGACTAGGGCGGGCGCTCGAGCCTCACAAAGTCCCCTTCACCTCACTCGGAATATTGAAGGAGGAAACAGGATGATATCAGCAGTTCCTGTTTGAAAGCTCCTCCCTAAAACTTTGTTTTATTTAAAAAAAAAAAAGAAAAAATCACTAAATTTGTGTGTATCTGACTGGGTCTTAATCAGTTTGTTATTATTTCAAACATAAAGCTAGGTTAAGGATTTAAAACATATGTAAAAATTCCCGTATATTAAAAAAAAAATACAAGGGGTAGTTTACGGAAAAGCGAGAAATTGTTAGTCGAGTTAGCCACACCCGGACAGCAGGTGTGGTAGGTAGTAAAGAGGGACAGAGATACGTCCCCAGGGTTCACGCCTCACAAAAGAATGCTACACATAAGAATTTAAAGTTGTGGACAACTGTAAGAAATACTTTTATACAAGGCAGTGTAATTTAAACAGAGCTTCACATTTTTGCTCATGCTTTTGATTTGCAAGAACCATTTATTGATACCTTTTTACAGGTCTACTACGCTTAAAATATTTGCCAGCTACTGATAAGCTGCCTGCACGGACTGTGGGTGGGTGTGACAAGGGGCGTGGGGCATATCCGGGGTGTAGTGTACCTAGGTCTGTCAGAGCATGGGTCAGGTTTGGCATCCCTGTGATTACACAAGCACATTTTTGCACCTCTTAATATATAAACAAACCCCAATAAATCATGTTGCATCTTGCATGTGAAAATGTATCTGGCATTATGACTGAGCCCCAACACGTTTTTTAAAACTTTTTTTTTATTAGGAGAAAAAGCAACATTACAAAGAAGATACATGTGCAAAGATATGTACATTCAGGTTGATGAGTGTAAAAAGTCATATGCAGATTACTGCAGGGGCAAATGCTGGATTTTCAAGGGTAGGTTTCTTGCATGGGTTACTTCGGACAAGTGCAATGATGTCATTCACATTAACATTTTAGCACATGGGTTTACATTTTTAAATGTAGCTTTATAACACAATTATAATGTTTAATTATAGAACTGTTTAATTTACAAAATATTAGTAATTTTTTATTACTATATTTTTACTGAACAAGCCTCCTCTGCTGCTGTGTGCTCATGTCCAGCTTGCAACAGCAGCGAGGAATCAGAGTTTTGTAAGCTTAATATATATATATTAGCAAAAGTGTGCCCATTGGTGCACAGTGGGAAATATGAGGGTGTATGTTTAGCTATATGTGGATATAGATGATATAAAATCTTTATACACACTACTATAAAATATAGGGATTTGTACAAAAAAAATAAAGGCAAGATGTTAAAAATAGAAATAAAAAAAATCCTATTAATCCTGGTTCTTAGTGACACATCCCCTAAATGAATATTTTACATATACAGAGGCAGAAGGGATTGGGTTTACCCCGATAGGTATTAGAGGGGACATATATACACACATCTTTTGGATTGTACAGGAAGTGTTGGTGCTTTAGAAATACATGTTAAATATACATAAAGTGCAGCCTAACATCTAGATAAGACAGACATTATCCGTTATATTTGTTGTATAATACTACACATTTTTCTGTTTTGTTTATCGATTTGTTTTGATAAATCTATACAGGAAGATATTTAAATCCAGGGTTTTGAGAGATGGGCAAAACTGCTAAAATCCATTCCACCTGTGGACCTGGAAAATGGTCTGGGAAAAAGGTACATACATCCAGAAGCGGGTGCAATCGCGAGCAAAAACACGTGAAAAGCGCGTTACTGTGGCCTAGCTCTAACTCACAGCTGTCACCGGGGATTCTTTTAGAGAGGGATCACTATTGCATAGTTGCCAACATTCTCAAAAAAATTCTAGGGACACATTTTTAAAATTGTTGTGTGCCACCACAAGTTTTAGCCCCTCCCCAACTTTCAGTTCACGCTCACTTTTAATGGAAAGATAGACAGAAAGACAGTAATAGACAGACGCACAGAAATAGCTAGGAAGAGATAGACCAACAGAGATAGAGAGAGACACATAGGGAGAAAGAGACAGCTAGAGGGACAGACAGAGCGCTAGAAAGACAGATAGTTAGATAGAATGACAGCTGTAGGAACAGACAGAGCTAGAGAAACAGAGATAGATAGACAGACAGACAGATAGATAGATATATACTGTAGATAGATAGAGATAGATAGACAGACAGACATATATACTGTAGATAGATAGATAGATAGCAAGCAGAGTTAGATAGATAGAATATAGATATATAGATGGATAGCAGAGTTAGATAGATAGAATATAGATATATAGATGGATAGCAGAGTTAGATAGATAGAAGATAGATATATATATATAGAGACAGAGAGAGAGATAGATAGATAGCAGAGTTAGATAGATAGATAGATAGAGAGAGAGAGATAGCAGAGTTAGATAGATAGCAGAGTTAGATAGATAAATAGCAGAGATAGATAGATAGATAGATAGATAGATAGATAGATAGATAGCAGAGTTAGATAGATAGATAGCAGAGTTAGATAGATAGATAGATGGATAGCAGAGTTAGATAGATAGATAGCAGAGTTAGATAGATAGATAGCAGAGTTAGATAGATAGATAGCAGAGTTAGATAGGTAGATAGATAGAAAGCAGAGTTAGATAGATAGATAGATGGCAGAGTTAGATAGATAGATAGACAGATAGCAGAGTTAGATAGATAGATAGCAGAGTTAGATAGATAGATAGATAGATAGATAGCAGAGTTAGATAGATAGATAGATAGATAGATAGATAGCAGAGTTAGATAGATAGAGAGAGAGATAGATAGCAGAGTTAGATAGATAGATAGCAGAGTTAGATAGATAGCAGAGTTAGATAGATAGACATACAGATAGATAGAACTAGATAGGCATACAGAGCTAAAGTAACAGACAGGCAGAGATAGATCACAAACCTCAAATTGTGTTCAGGGCAGAGAGATCAACAGGACTGCACTTCCCCCTCCCCTTCCTAACGTGCACACAGAACGTGAGACTGACTGTAATTCGATCTCTCACCTGCAGGAGGAGAGGATCTGAAAGTAGTAACAGTGCAGGGGAAGGATTTAAATTCTAAAACCACATGCACGCTGCTTGCTCCAGATCGGGACATTTACCGGGACATCAGAAGATCGGGGCTGCATTCTTAAATCCGGGACTGTCCCGGGTAATCCGGGACTGTTGGCAACTATGCTATTGGTAAATCTGAGGTCCTATAAAGAACCCAGACTATCCTGTCATGTTTCAATCTTATTAGATTTTATCAGTTCAGGACACAGTTTCATGGCTTCTATGGGGTTTCTTGCTTAAATAATGTAATAAACCATTAACAAACTCAATTCATTGTCTCAGAGAAATGGGCATGGAGATGTTTTCCTTTCAGTACCCCTCTCATATATAGCAGGGATAAGCATCCAGTAGATCTCCAGATGTTTGAAAACTACAACTCTCAGCAGTCCTCTACAAGCACTCTGTAGTTAGGGAATTCAGACTACAACTCCCAGCATTCCTCTACAAGCACTCTGTAGTTAGGGAATTCTGGGAGTTGTAGTTTCCAAAACATCTGGAAATCTACTGGTTGCCTATCCCTGATATATAGATATAGCTTACTGTCCAGCAAACAGCAGCTCTCCTTTGTTTCTATTGAGAGGGGAGGAGTGGGGTGAGGTGAGAGACTGTCACATGTTTTACAAAGAAAGGGACATATAAGTCTTGCAACTTCCTACTAACTTCCTACTTCCTACTAACACTCAGAAAATGTTTTGATTGGCTAACATTGCTATCAATCTAATATTAAGCACACCATTTGATACAACACTAAAAGGGAAGTGAGAAATATGTTCCTTTGTAAGCTTCCATTGCCTCTCTGTAAAACTTCCTGGGGTGTGGCTTAACAGTCCATTTTGAAGATACCATTACAAAACAGGAGTGTGGACTGTGCAAGTAGTTTTATTTATTTATAGATTTTGCCTTATTTACATTTCTATATACTTTAATGTCATTACTACATATTAGTTAATATTAATATAACTAGTGCTTAAACAACACATAAACACTATATATATATATATATATCGACGATCTGGCATTAAATTTTCAATTTTCGGGAATCTGCATTCTCTTTATCAAGCTCAACAGGTAAGTGTATAACAATGTAACACTTTAATTATATGACATTCCACCATATAAAGCTTAGAAGCAGAAGTAGTCACTTAGTAACTCCACCTCTTAAAGTTACAGAACACAACTCTTCTTAAAGAGACATGGAGAAAAATTCACTGTCTGTGTACCATACTGAACAAAATATATATATATATACACAAAGAAACTTACAAAAATAAATATAAATCATAAATCCAAGTCCAGATGGTGACAAGGACTTTAAATTTTAATCCACTGTAATTCTCTAAGTTTAAGTCCTAATTCCCTGCTACCTCCCTAACTAGGAGTGGATACTGTTTCAAGTACCATGAATTTGAGCTGTTCATGGGTATGAGAATATTCATACCCATACAACATTGTATCGAATATGCTTTCGCTTCTAAGCTATATATGGTGGAATGTCATATAATTTAAGTTTTACATTGTTATCTACTTAACTGTTGAGCTTGATAAAGGCAACGCAGATTACTTTTCAACATGGTATAAAGTGACGTTTATGCTAAATTGTGCCACTTGTGCCGGATAGTGCCGCTATTCCCTTTTGTGTCTATATATATTGACTTTTTTACTGAATGCTTGAGGCTAATTTTGAACAGATCATACTTCAAGTTTGATGATGCATACTACATCCAAATGAGGGGAACCGCGATGGGATCCAACACCACTCTGTCATATGCCAATGCCTTCATGGCATGGCTAGAGGGGGACTTCATCTATGCTTTAACATCCTTCACCAGGCATTGTCTTGCCTGGTGGAAATACATAGATGATGTCTTCCTCATATGGCGGGGTGACGTTGGTTCCCTACAATCATTCCATCAACAAGTTAATGAATTACACCCAGACATCTGTTTCTGGCTGGAGTTTAGTAGATTTGAGATTAATTTCTTGGATGTGAAAGTGAAATTAGATAGAGGATCATTTGAGACAGAATTGTATAGCAAACCGACTGATTGGAATCAACTTCTGTCTTATGGGAGTTTACATCCTTCCCATGTTAGGAAGTTTATTTCAATCAGTCAATTTAAGAGGGTAAACAGAATTACGAGTAAACATGATCGGAGAGTGAAGCAATGTAATCAAATGTATCTGAAGTTTTAGGATAGAGGTTATCCCCGTGAGATACTTGATGTAACCATCCATTAAGCGAAAGACAATAAGCAGGAAAGGAAAACTGCCTACTACATAATCTTACTATTGTTATGGATTATGTAGTAGGCAGTTTATTTGTGAGTTAAACAATTAGAAGGAATTGGCACATGCTCAGTCGCATATATCCTGAGGTGGAGAAGTTTAAAGCCCCTCCGCTTATATCATACAGAAAGGGTTTTACACTGGGTGATCTATCCAATCATGCCCTTAACACTTGGCTGTGATATGCTAATTGGGATTTTCCAGGGTACATAATTGCCAAAGATTCTTGTACAAGTCATTCTGAATTGAGAAAGCCAGTCGGATGACTAGCGAAACGTCTTCAAGAACTAAACTCCAAATCCAGTTGATCTAATTGAATACAACAGATATACCATGACCTGGATGAATGAGAACCTTCACAAGCATAAATATACAGTAGTTATTAATCCTGAGTGAATTGGTTTACTGGTTCTATATATGTGAAATTCAGGTATACAACTATACCCATACACACCAGGTACTTTAAGAGGAGAAAGGTGTGCGGTGAGAAATACACACTACTATAAAATTTAGGGATTTGTACATAAAAAATAAAGACAAGATGTTAAAAATAAAAGAAATCCTATGAAATCTTGGTTCTATTAGCGTCACATCCCCTAAATATATATATATATACACAATATATATATATATAATATATAATATACATAATATTTTACACAATATACAGAGGCAGAAGAGAACCTATTGGGTGTACCCCAATAGGTATTAGAGGGGACATATATACACACATCTTTTGGATTGTACAGGAAGTGTTAGTGCTTTAGAAATACATGTTAAATATACATAAAGTGCAGCCTAACATCTAGATAAGAGACATTATCCATATTATATTTGTTGTATAACACTACACATTTTTCTGTTTTGTTTATTGATTTGTATAGATAAATCTATACAGGAAGATCTTTAAATCCAGCGTTTTGAGAGATGGGCAAAACTGCTAAAATCCGTTCCACCTGTGGACCTGGAAAATGGTCTGGGGAATCGTACATACATCCAGAAGTTTTAAAAAAATAACTTTCTTCACAATCAAACTGTTTTTCGAGATTACGCATTGTATTTTCAAGGGTCAAAATTTTCGAAAACTTTGAAAAATTATACAGTTACTTACTGTAAATGGCTTTGGGACCTGGGGAATGGTCTGGAGAAAGAATAATTATAATAATATAATGATTGGTATACTAACCGAACAGAATCTTTGTGAAATAATCTGAATGTAACAAATTCTGTTTAAAAAGTAATCTGATTGGTTAGTATACCAATCAGATTCTTTCTGAAAGAGTCTGATTGTATCCAATCAGAATTGGCTACAATCAGATACTTTCAGAAAGAATCTTATTGGTACATTTTCTGGAAGAGCCTGATTGTAACTAATCAGAATTAGTTACAATTAGATTCTTTTAGAAATAATCTGATTACTATACTAACCAATTAGACTCTTTCTAAAATAGGCTGATTAAAAGCAATTCTGATTGGAAAAGAATCTGACTGGTTAGTATAGCAATTTTCTAATCAGAATTGGTTACAATCAGATTCTTTCAGAAAGAATATAATTATCTTTTCCCCAGACCATTTTCCCGGTCCCAAAACTATTTACAGCAAGTTCCTGTATAATTTTTACAAAATTGATTCGCTAACACTGCTGTCAATCTAATATTAAGCACACCACTGGATACAACACTAAAAGGGAAGTGAGAAATATGCTCCTTTGTAAGCTTCCATTGTCTCCCTGTAAAACTTCCTGGGGTGTGGCATAACACACCATTTTGAAGATTCCATTACAAAACAGGAGTGGGGACCATGCAAGTACTTTTATTTATTTATATATTTTGCCTTATTTACTTTACTATATACTTTAATATCATTGCTTCATATTTGTTAATATTGATATAACTATTTGTTTAGTATTTAAACAACACAAACACTGTCCCTATGTATATTACTTTTACCCTCCCCCACCAACATAGTACCTTTGAAAAACAAAATGTATTCATTTTCAGGGAACGATTGAGTGAGCAACTGCCAATGTTTCCTGAGTATCCTAGTGACCTCTTGGCTATAAGGATCATAGGACGTCACAAAGGTTAGAGTGACAAGCTAACCTTTGTTACGTCCTATGATCCTTAAAGCCAAGAGGTCACTAGGATACTCCAGAAACATTGGCCGTTGCTCGCTCAATCATTCCCTGATGTTAAGATGTTCCAAAATCTACCTCTTGTTTCTTATAAACGTGGCAAAACAATTGGGGCCACTATTAAAGGTGGGAAGCCTAGAGATAAACATATTGGTACATCTAGTTGGTTGTTCAGAAAAGAGGGTACTTACCCCTTTATGAATTGTATATGGAGTTCCAAAACAACAATTTCCCATAAGGGGGTACCACACTTGCGAATCGCGCTTTGTGGTATATCTCCTTATGTGTCTGTGTGGTCTGCTCTATGTGGGGGAGACCACACAGAAGCTCAAACTGCGATTAACACAGCATAAGTAATCTATTCAGCTCAAAAATATATCACTACCTGTGCCTAAACATTTTCATGACCATAATCACAGTGCCAGTGAAATACGATTCATAGTGCTGGAGCATGTTAAAGTAGATCCCATTAGGGGGGGTGACAGACAGCAGAAACTTGAACAGAGAGAAGTTTGGTGGGTTCAGAAATTGGGCTCACAAATGCCATGGGGTCTCAATAAAGACTATAATCTCTCTGTATTTTTATAAAAATTGTTGGATGTTGTAGTTCACTTAATAGACCAAGGGATTCCATGTATCAATTTCCTGTGTAAGAGACTGTAAGTAGCTCATTAATTTACATTGCTTAGTCTCTGTGTGTTTTGCTTGAGAAAGGTCACAGATTATTTAACACTGTTATTTAATAAAAAAAGTTTTACTTGCAATACTCGTGATGCTGTAGTGTTGGAAGAAAATATACACTGGATTATATACAGCTTTGCGCAAATACACGTGGATTTAAGGTGCTGCAACCCTGTTGTGAACATTTATATATATATATATATATATATATATATATATATATATATATATATATATCCCATATATTATATAAATAAATTTATAATTTCATGGGGAATACATTGGGTTTTTTGGAGGTACTATGTTGGTGGGGGTGGGTAAAAGTAATATACACAGGGACAGTTTTTATGTGTTGTTTAAGCACTAAACAAATAGTTATATCAATATTAACAAATATGTAGTAATGACATTAAAGTATATAGAAAAGTAAATAAGGCAACATATATAAATAAATAAAAGTACTTGCATAGTCCCCACTCCTGTTTTGTAATGGAATCTTCAAAATGGTGTGTTAAAGAACAACTCCACCCTCATAAGAACATCTTATAGAAAGAATGGCCTCTTTAAAATATGTTGATATATCATACTTTGTCCTATGAATTCATTACTGTATGCCTGCTATGCTTTTGGATGCCCCATGGATACTGAGCAATTTAGAAACCTGTACTGAGCCTGTACTTAGCCTGGGCATGCTTAGAAGAGGCAGACAGGGGATCAGCATTCAGTCATTGGTTGTGATGTCAACTGTCAAATCCATAACTGACAGTTGCTAAGTAGAAGAACCAGGAAGCAGAAACAGAGGAAACAGGACATTGTGCAGGATTTTAGGTTAGACTTATATATTTCAGATTTCAAACTATTACTTTAGGGTTTTGGGAGGTGATTTACCTGTATGTAAGTTTTCATTTTAGGGCTGGACTTGCCCTTTAAGCCACACCCCCAGGATCTGTATGTTGTGGCACATCTCGGCATGTGCATGTGAATATAGGTTGGAGGGGCGTCCAAGGGTTTGCTACAAGGCACGTTTGTAACTTATAAGTCACCCAACTTTAGGTGCATAAAATAAAGTCAGTAAAATGATGATACAGTGCCGTTTTACACAAGTAGAGCACGTTGTGTAGGCACCACCCTAAAGATATATATATATCATCAGGGTGAGAGATCTGAACTGACGCAGATTAAGAAACTTATGTGTGGTGCCATATACTTAGTAATAATAATACTGCATTACAGCATCAGTGTTAATCAGCACAGCACACCAACCTCCACAAGCCAAGCCTATGTTCCCTTCATGTGCCACACCCACTCATGTGCCATCTGATAGGCGGCATTTAAAAGTTGATTCAGGTGTCAAACTCTACTAACACCCCTGCCAGGAGGTTTTACAGGGAGGCAATGTAAGCTTACAAAGGAGCATATTTCTCACTTCCCTTTTAGTGTTGTATCCAATGGTGTGCTTAATATTAGATTGACAACAGTGTTAGAGAATAAAAACATTTTCTGAGTGTTAGTAGGGAAGTAGGCAGCGTTAGAAGGAAGTTGCAAAACTTATATGTCACTTCCTTTGTAAAACATGTGACAGTCTATCACATAACTCCACCCCACCCCTCCCCTCTGAATAGACAAAAAGGAGAGCTGCTGTTTGCTGGACAGGAAGGGATATCTATAGATCAGGGATTGGCAACCAGTAGATCTCCAGATGTTTTGGAAACTACAACTCCCAGAATTCCCCAACCACAGAGTGCTTGTAGAGGAATGCTGGGAGTTGTAGTTTGAATTCCCTAACAACAGAGTGCTTGTATAGGCATGCTGGGAGTTGTAGTTTTCAAACATCTGAAGATCTACTGGTTGCTTATCCCTGCTATATATGATAGGGGGACTGAAATTAAGACATTTCCATGCCCATTTCTCTGAGACAATGAAGTAAGTTTGCTAATCGTTTATTACATTATTTAAGCAATAGACCCCATAGAAGCCATGAACCTGTGTCCTGAACTGAGAAAATGTAATAAGATTGAAACATGACAGGATAGACTGGGTTCTTTATAGGACCTCACATTTACAAATAGTGATCCCTCTCTAACAGAATCCCTGGTGACAGCTGTGAGTTAATAGGGAGGGTGAGTATTATAAGACAGACTGATGACTTTAATTATAGAATGATTCAATGGATCTCCTATTGATCTATTATTGGTTGGACATTTAAGGCGGAAGATTGATTCAAGCTTTGCATGACAGTTGTATTTTACTGTGGTGTTTCTACTGAACTATAACAATATCCAATGTTACAATAAATAGATTAAGAATAGAGATTGCGGATCTGAACCCAGTTTCTGTGATTCACGGATTTTGCGGGTATTCTGCTTTGCAGATTTTTTCGAGACGCATTCAAAAATTAAAAGAAAATTTCAAGGAATTTTTTAAATTTTGTAAAAACTATACAGAAACTTGCTGTAAATAGTTTTGGGACTCAGAAAATGGTCTGGGGAAAAGACAATTAGATTCTTTCTGAAAGAATCTGATTGTAACCAATTCTGATTAGAAACTAATCTAATTGGTTACTATACCAATCAGATTATTTCTAAAAGAATCTGATTGTAACTAATTCTGATTGGTTACAATTAGATTCTTCCAAAAAGCATACCAATCAAATTCTTTCTGAAAAAAATCTGACTTACCAGTTCTAATTGGTTACAATCTGCTTTTTTTAAAGAAAGAATCTTATTGGTATACCAATCTGATTATTTTCCAATCAGAATTGGATACAATGAGATTCTTTCAGAAACAATGTCATTTGTTAGTATACCAATCAGATTCTTTCCCAATCACAATTGGTTACAATCAGATTCTTCCAGAAAGCATACCAATAAGATTATTTCTAAAAGTATCTGATTGTAACCAATTCTGATTGGTATACTAACCAATCAGATAATTTGTTAAAACTGAATTTGTTACATTCAGATTCTTTCAGAAAGATTCTGTTTGGTTAGTATACCAATCAGATTCTTTTCCAATTAGAATTGGTTACAATTAGATTCTTTCAGAAAGAATCTGATTGGTTAGTATACCAATCAGTTTCTTTCTGAAAAACTCTGACTATAACCAATTCTGATTTGAAAGAATCTGAATATTCGTGCCCCAGACTATTTTCCAGGTCCCAGAGCCATTTACAGTAAGTTACTCTATCATTTTTACAACATTTTTGAAATTCCTTTAAAATTATAATTTTCTAAAATTTCGGTGACCCTTGAAAATACAATGCGTAATCTCGAAAAACAGTTCGATCATGAGGAAAGTTTGTTTTTTACTTCTGGATGCATGTACGTTTCCCCAGAACATTTTCCAGATCCACAGGCGGAACGGATTTTAGCAGTTTTGCCCATCTCTCAAAACCCTGGATTTAAATATCTTCCTGTATAGATTTATCAATACAAATCAATAAACAAAACAGAAAAATGTGTAGTGTTATACAACAAATATAAGATGGATAATGTCTCTTATCTAGATGTTAGGCTGCACTTTATGTATATTTAACATGTATTTCTAAAGCACTAACACTTCCAGTACAATCCAAAAGATGTGTGTGTATTTATGTCCCCTCTAATACCTATTGGGGTACACCCAATAGGTTCCCTTCTGCCTCTGTATATTGTGTAAAATATTCATTTAGGGGATGTGACACTAATAGAACCAAGATTTCATAGGATTTATTTTTATTTTTAACATCTTGCCTTTTTTTGTACAAATCCCTACATTTTATAGTAGTGTGTATACAGATTTTATATCATCGGTATTCAAATATAGCTAAACATACACCCACATATTTCCCACTGTGCACCAACGGGCATATTTTTGCTAGTATATTTTATATATATATATATATATATATATATATATATATATATATGCAATACAAAACTACGGCAGCACCATTTGCATATAAAAGAGACTTTAATACATACTTCTGTAGTAGTATACATAGTGTCCATAAATTGCAACATTTCGGGCTAGAGGCCCTTTTTCAAGCAGAAAAAACACAGCATGTAAGCATCAATTACAAATCAGCTTATTAAATAGTGACAGGAAATGGGAAAAAATGGACTAACTAACTGATACAATGGAACACACTGCCCTCCCATGGTATACTTACGGAACAGTACCATCCAATCTTAACACTTGTAAATATAAAAAAAATCATAATCTTTGTTTAGTCCCTTTAAAGCCTCGTACACACGATAGTTGTAAGATTATTTTTTAAAAACTTCACAGAGACTGATGTACAACATACGTTCTTACGTTTTCGTTTAACATAGGAAACACGTAACACGCATAATACGTTCGTATTCCTTCAGGTGGGAAAATACTAAAGTACGGTCATTGTTTGAATACAATCGTACGAACATAATTTCTTGCTCGTACGCATTTGCTTGTTTGCGAACGTTAATAATATTCAATATGTCTTCGAACAAAAAGAAGATTGCAGTTGCTCTTCTTAATTTGCTTGAGGAAGATCGTGTTGTAGAAAAGAGTGAAAATAGGAAGAAACACAAGATGTGGAGCAAAAATTGGCTTTTGGACAGGAACAACATTTCTCATGACAATCTTCTGCGAGAACTATGAGTATCATCACCAGCAGATTACAACAATTATTTACGGATGTCTGATGCATGTTTCCAAAAGTTATTACATTTAGTGACACCATTTATAAAGAAGCAAGATACTTGCATGAGGAAAGCAATTAGCCCTGAACAAAGACTCTCTACCACATTATCTTGCTACAGGTCGATCGCTGCAGGATCTTACATTTACGATAGGAATTTCCCCTCAGGCACTGGGCATCATCATCCCTGAGACATGTATGGCAATAAGTTTACAAGCCGAGTACATGAAGGTTATATTTTTATTTATTTTATGAAATTGTATTGT
Source organism: Hymenochirus boettgeri (assembly GCA_019447015.1). Lineage (NCBI taxonomy): Eukaryota > Metazoa > Chordata > Amphibia > Anura > Pipidae > Hymenochirus > Hymenochirus boettgeri. The sequence continues at coordinate 59,224,076 of CM033471.1, read as the reverse complement.
TAATGTAAAAGAGTTTTTATATATAACTTGTTGATAATATATTACTTTGTGCACTTTGTTTTATCTGTGTTTGGTACAAATCTGTCCTGTGTTGGAATACCTCTCGAATTGGTTAAGTTGCAATAACATATTTTAAATTGTTTTACAGTTTACCTACAACAGCAGAGGAATGGCTATCTATAGGAGAAGAGTTTGATCAGATGTGGAGTTTCCCGAACTGTGGTGGAGCCATAGATGGAAAGCATGTACGTATCACACCACCTCCAGGCAGCGGGTCTTATTTCCTTAATTATAAGGGCTATTTCAGCATTGTATTGATGGCTTTAGTAAATGCTAAATATGAATTTGTTATGGTAGATACTGGGAAAAATGGACGTGTTTCTGATGGAGGAGTTATTAAGCAGACACAATTCTATCAGAGATTACTACATAAAAAATTAAATCTTCCATCAAAATCCCAAACAAAAGGGGCAATTAACCTTTGTGTTTGTGGCAGAGGAAGCATTTGCATTACATGAAAATGTCCTTAAACCGTTTGCCTGTAAAAATTTGGATAATAAAAAAACAATTTTTAATTATAGACTATCACAGGCAAGGCAGGTAGTAGAAAATGTTTTGGAATCCTGTGAAACCGATTTTGTGTATTTCATACAGCTATAAATCTTCGCATTGACAAAGTAAATCAAATAGTATTTGCTTGCTGCACAATTTTATTCGACGACGCAATGCATCGACCTACATGCCTATTACAATGTTATATCAGGAGGATATTGTTAATGGGGACTTTACACCTGGTCAGTGGAGAGAGCAATCTCGCTATCTTGCAAACCTCTAAACTTCCGTGCCACGAAATGCAAATTTATATGCACAGAACGTGAATACACGTTCTCCATTGAAAAGGCTTAAACTGCCACAGAACGTGTATTCATGTTCTGTGGCTATGTTCTGTGACTTCCCCTTTAAAAAAAAATTCCCTAAGTGCTATGGGCAATCGGGGGGCAGTATTCAGGTGCCCCCCTAGCCCCCTCAATCCCCCACCGGTTTCATGAAAATCCGATGGGGGGAATCGGGAGCTAGCTCTCTTTAAAGTGCTTACCGGCAGCAGAGCAGGAAGGAAGTTCGGCGATAAGGGAGACCCCGGTGACGTCACAGAACTTCCTCCTTCGGCGGGGGCCTTCCCTAAGAGTGGTAGGATGCACTGATCTCCATTCAGATCACAGTGCAGTACCTGGTATAGTAAAGCTGTCAGTGTGACAGCTTTACTCAAAGTTCCATTCACAAATAGGATGGGGGACACAAAAATGGGGACAGAGTTCAAAATTTGGTGATCACTTCTGATCACCAAATTATTGATCTTTGCAAATGAATGAAAAATCACTTTCTGGAAAATGATTTCCGGGAAGTGATTTTTCCGTTCGGATTTCGAATTGGAAACACACCTTTTTTTTTTTTTACACTAAAGCCATAAATTAGCAAAAAACTTTGTCTTCTCCAAGCTTCTCCAATGTCCCCGGTGATATCGGTTAAGTAAACGCAGATACTTATTTGTACGATTTCAAGGGAAACTAAGCCTATTTTATAAGGAAATTTTGCAGAGGTACCAAAAAAGGAATGGATTGAATTTTTAGGATCAGTAAAAGTGTGCAAAAACGTGTGTGACTCTCCGTACTAACCGGTTTTCACTAAAATACCACTAAAAGGGGGAGAGTGTGCATGTGGGGGGTGAGTTGTGATGTTTTTTTATTTTTTTCTTGTAACTGCACTTCTACATGCGTCCCATTTGAGCTAGTTGGTGGCCTTGTCTCTATTTGCACCCACGCAAATGGCACACCGTTTGATTCAGGAGATGTGGGAGATTGCAATTTAGTGGGGTTTTTTGCTTGTCAAGTGGGTTTAGGTAGTATTTCAACCTTTGAATCTTCTTATTTTATTTTTCACAAAATCTTCTAAAAGCATGGAGTTCTATGGATGACAGTGTCTGGAATTCTTCATGTATGTTTGAAAGCATGTCACCGTAATGTAGCTGAAGGTGCATAAATTCCAAAAATATAGTTTGTGGGGGGTATTTCCAAGTTTAGGGCTGTTTGCTTTAAAAAGGGTAGGCTGTTCAAAAACAGAGCAATTTGATTTTTTCTCGTAATTGCATTTGTGCATGCGTCTCATTTGAGCTAGTTGGTGACCATGTCTCTGTGTGCATCCACGCATATGGCATACCGCACCCCCACCCACACAGACATAACTTAAAGGGTAAACTAAAGTAAAAAAAAATAATTTTGATAATAATCAAAAAGTTTGTTATTTAACCCCCATGTGGCACAGGTACATACCACCTACTGGAAAAAAGGACTGAGGTGTCGCAACTCCAAATTCTTTAAAATGTTTATTACAAACCACACATAACCACGTCACAACACGTTTCGGGGGAATGCCCCTTCTTCAGGGAGAAGGGGGCATTCCCCCGAAACGTTGTGACGTGGTTATGTGTGGTTTGTAATAAACATTTCTAAAGATTTGGAGTGCGACCCTCAGTTACCTTTTTTCCTGTGAAATCCATCGGTTCCTAAGGGAAGAACCCACAGAGGTGTCCTGCACCCTAGTTTGGTAGAGTGCACCTCCACCATTGGTTTATTCTAAAGATCACCTACACTGATACTACCCCTCCATTACTGTTGCAGCCATACCTAAAGGGTAACTAAAAGTAAAAAAAAATTTTGACCAATCATAAAAAAGTTTTGTTTTTTAACCCCCAACCCGAAACACAGGTACACTCAACTACTGATCTACTTATCCATAATGTGGCAGCCATACTTAAAGGCTTACTAAAGTTCAAAAAAACGAATTTGACCAATCATCAAAAAAGTTTGTTGTTTTTACCCCCACGTGGCACAGGTACATACACCTACTGACCGCACCCTTCATATTACTGATTGACCAGCCCTACCTTAAGTTGTTAACTAAAGTAAAACATTTTTTGACCAATCATATTAAAGGATGTCCACCCCCAAAGCTATAATCCCCCAACTACTGGCCCCACCAGTGAGTGTAGTTTAATCCTACCTCACATCCCAGCTCCATAGGGGTCTCCTGTAAACCCCCCCCAAAGTCCCAAAACGAACCACCAGGAGGATAGCAGGGCTCTGCCTGCTATCTTGCTCCGGTAATATGTTGCCATGCGCACGTCAGCCCCTTCTCCCCCCCCTCCCTCCATCTCCCTCCCTCTTACTTTTATTTCTATCCCCCTAGCAGAAATCCCCATAATATCTGCTCCCCCAGTCCCCCAGCCCCAACCAGCATATATTTTTTTTTTTCAAAAGCTGCCCACCATTTACTACCTCTCCGCTTTCTCCTCCGCTGCCACTGAATGACCGGCAGCAGCGTCCGTGATTGGCTGCCGTCAGCCAATCACAGACGCGACTGCGGCCGACGCCCCTCTGCTGCAATTCTCGCAAGCAGAGGGCCGGCAGTTGCGGCGGAGGAAGAGGGAGGTAAAGGTTTGGGGGGCTTTCTGAAAAAAATATTATGCGGTTTGGGGGCTGGGAGACTGGGGGAGACAGCATATTAAAAATACATTTTAGGGGTGGACATACCCTTTAAAAAAGTTTGTTTTTTTTTTAACTGCTAACCCGACACAGTTACACACACCAATGATCTACTATACATACTGTGGCAGCCATACTTAAGTGTAACTAAAGTCAAAAAAATAATTTTGATATACAAAACACCTACAGAACCTATCCCTCCATTACTATTGCAGCCATACATAAAGCGTAACTAAATCAAAAAAGTTTTTTTTAACTTCCCGAGCTCATCCAGGTACAAACACCTATCTACTACCTTTCCATTTTCATGGAGTTTTTTAAGGGTAACTATAGTCAAAAAAACTTATTTGACTAATCATCAACAAAGTTTTTTTAACCCCCAACCTTACCCAGGTACATACTGCTGACCTACCCTGCCATTACTGTGGGAAAATACTTATAGGGTAACTGTCACAAAATAAATTTGATCAATAAAAAGTTTGTTAACTTCCAACTTGACACAGGTACATACACCACTGAGGAACCCATTCATTCATGTGGCATCATATTTAAAGTGTAAGTATAGTAAAAAATAACACAGTTTTGACCATACATCAAAAAAAGTCTTTTATCCCCCAACCTGAACTTTTAATTAATGCACAGAACAAATATTTAAAGGGAGGTAAAAAACAAACTATGTATCATCATTGGCATGAGTTTTAAAATCTGCAGCACAAAACACACACACATTTCCTTCCAAAATGCGGTTATTCAAGCTAAAGTTTATACTTAAACTTTCCCTTTCTAGTTTGTCTCTGTAATTGAAAAACAGAGTAATTTAGAAATAAAACAACGAGAAAAAAAAATGAACGGTAGCATACCACGTGTGAAACAAACGTAATTTAGTTATCATTTAGTTAAACATTCATTATGCACGTTACTACTCTGTTGTAATATCTGCAAGGTAGGCATACCAGTATTTCCTAAAGTCAAAAAAACAATTTTGACCAATCATCAAAAAGTTGATTTTTAACCCCCACGTGGCACAGGTACATACACCTACTGATCTACCTTCATACTGTTGCAGCCCTACTTAAGTTTAACTAAAGTAAAACATTTTTTGACCAATCATCAAAAAAGTTTGTTTTTTTAACCCCCAACCCGAACAACAGTACACTAACTACTGACTACTTATCCATTACTGTGGCAGCCATACTTAAAGGCTTACTAAAGTCAAAAAAACTAATTTTGACCAATCATCAAAAAGTTTTGTTTTTTAACCCCACGTGCACAGGTACATACACCTACTGACCTACCCCTTCATTACTGTTGCAGCCCTACCTTAAGTTTACTAAAGTAAAAACATTTTTTGACCCATAATCAAAAAAGTTTGTTTTTTTAACCCCCACCCGAACACAGGTACACTCACTACTGATCTACTTATCCATTACTGTGGCAGCCATACTAAAGGCTTGACTAAAGTCAAAAAAACTAATTTTGACCAATCATCAAAAAGTTTGTTTTTTTAACCCCCACGTGGCACAGGTACATACACCTACTGACCTACCCTTCCTCACTGTTGCAAGCCCTACCTTAAGTTTAACTAAAGTAAAAACATTTTTTGACAATCAGTAAAAAAGTTTTTTTTTTAACCGCTAACCCGACACAGGTACACACACCTGATATACTTATACATTATGTGGCAGCCATACTTAAAGTGTAACTAAAGTCAAAAAAATAAATTTGATAGATACACACTACAGACCTATCCCTCCATTACTATTGCAGCCATACTTAAAGCGTAACTAAGATCAAAAAAGTTTCTTTTTTAACTTCCGAGCTCATCCGTACCACACCACCTGACTTACCTACCTTCCATTTCATGGCAGTTAATTTAAAGGGTAACTATAGTCAAAAAAAAATTTTGACTAATCATCAACAAAGTTTTTTTAACCCCCAACCTTACCCAAGGTACATACTGCTGACCTACCCTTCCAATACTGTGGAGAAATACTTATAGGGTAACTATAGTCAAAATAAATTTGATCAATAAAAGTTTGGTTTAACTTCCAACTTGCAACAGGTACATACCCCACACTGAAGGTACCCATTCATTCATGTGGCATCATATTTAAAGTGTAAGTTTAGATAAAAAATAACACATTTTGACCAAATCATCAAAAAAGTCTTTTATCCCCCAACCTGACACTTTTAAATTAATGCAACAGAAATATTTAAGGTAGGTAAAAAAACACTATGTACTCATCATTGGCATTGAGTTTTTAAATAGCAGCACAAACACACACACTTTCCTTCCAAAAATGCGGTATTTCAAGCTAAAAGTTTATACTCTTAAACTTTCCCTTTCTAGTTTGTCTCTGTAATGAAAACAGAGTAATTTAGAAATAAAACAACGAGAAAAAAAAATGAACGGGATAGCATACCACGTGTGAAACAAACGTATATTTAGTTATCATTTAGTTAAACATTCATTATGCAGTGTACTACTCTGTTTGTACTACTGCAAGGTGGGCAGTACACACGTATTTCCTAAGTCAAAAAAACTAATTTGACCAATCATCAAAAAAGTTTGATTTTTTTTAACCCCACGTGGCACAGGTACATACACCTACTGACCTACCCTTCATTACTGTTGCAGCCCCCCACCTAAGTTAACTAAAGTTAAAAACATTTTTTGACCCAATCATCAAAAAAGTTGTTTTTTTAACCCCCAACCCGGAACACAGGTACAATCAACTACTGATCTACTTATCCATAACTGTGGCAGCCATACTTAAAGGTCTAAAGTCAAAAAAAACTAATTTTGCCAATCATCAAAAAAGTTGTTTTTTTAACCCCCACGTGGCACAGGTACATACACCTACTGACCTACCCTTCATTACTGTTGCAGCCCCTACCTTAAGTTTAACTAAAGTAAAAACATTTTTGACCAATCATTAAAAAAGTTTTTTTTTTTTAAACCGCTAACCCGACACAGGTACACACACCTACGATCTACTATACATTACTGTGGCAGCCATACTTAAAGTGTAACTAAAGTCAAAAAAATAATTGATAGATAACACACCTACAGACCTATCCCTCCATTACTATTGCAGCCATACTTAAAGCGTAACTAAGATCAAAAAAGTTTCTTTTAACTTCCGAGCTCATCCAGGTACACAAACCTACTTACTACCTTTCCATTTTCATGGCAGTTATATTTAAAGGGTAACTATAGTCAAAAAAAACTATTTGGACTATCATCAACAAAGTTTTTTTTAAACCCCAACTTAACCAGTACATACTGCTGACCTACCCTTCCATATACTGTGGGAGAAATACTATAGGGTAACTATAGTCAAAATAAATTTTGATCAATAAAAGTTTGTTTTTAACTTCCAACTTGACACAGGTACATACACCAACTGAGGTACCATTAATTCATGTGGCAGCAATCATATTTAAAGGGTAAGTATAGTAAAAAATAACAACATTTGACCAATCATCAAAAAAGTCTTTTATCCCCCAACCTGACACACTTTTAATAATGCAACAGAAATATTTAAAGGGTAGGTAAAAAACAACTATGTCCTCATCATTGGCATTATGAGTTTTAAAATCTGCACACAAACACACACACATTTCCTTCCAAAATGCGGTCTTTCAAGCTAAAAGTTTATACTTAAACTTCCCTTTCTAGTTTGTCTCTGTAATTGAAAAACAGAGTAATTTAGAAATAAAACAACGAGAAAAAAAAATGAACGGTAGCATACCACGGTGTGAAACAAACGTATATTTAGTTAAAACATTCATTATGCACGTGTACACTCTGTTTGTACTATCTGAAGGTAGGCAGTACACAGTATTTCCTTTTAAGTAATCAGTGTTTCTTTCAGACAGACCATTAATATATTCAAACAATATATTTTGTCTTTCAAAGTATTCATTACTGTACGACCGTGGCAGTAGTATACCATGCTGTAAATTACCGTAATGATATTTACAGGCGGTTGTAGATTTACGTTGGATCGTACATTTACAAGATTTACGATAGTGATCATAAATTGATGATCGCCATAATGATTGCTAAAGAAGGCGATACCACACCTTATAAATATGGCCCGTAGTTGAAGGTCTCTAGCTCTCCCCGTCAGCTGTAGCATATTAGTGGAAAGTGCAGCTTTTAAGGGGGAATGTTGAGGGTAGGAAGAGTGTTGTTTTATAGAAACCACATGGCGCAGAATTGTAGGGGTAGGAATGAGGAGTGAACCTGAACTTAGCACAGCTCTGTGCAATGGATTTTTATCTGTGTACCTTATTAAAGGGAATGTTGGAGGGTGAAGAGTAGAAGAGTGTTTTTGATTCAGCTGTCTGTATAAAAACAACAAACTGTAGTACAGAGCTAAGCTAAGAAATGCATTACACAGAGAAATGCATTGCACAGAGCTGTGCAAAGATCAGGGTCATTAATTATCCTCACCTGCAGCACTGCACTGTGCTTATAAGTGTATGTATTAAAGGGGAATGTGGAGGGTATGCCATTGCAGCCTGCACCATGTTGTTTATTAAATGTACACATTAATAGGATTATTGGAGGGAATTCAATTAAAGGGGCATGTTAGAGGGAACACAAAACAGTTCTATAAAATAATAAAGCAGGAGGGCTGCCCGTGGAAGTTTTGCATAAGAAGAAAATCACTCTTCCAAACTAGGGTTCCCGCCTTTGCTTTTAGACCCAAAAACATATACAGGCCTATGCATTAAAAGTTCTTATTGTAAAATAGTGCCAAATTTTGCCCCAACCAATCAGATTTTAGCAAAGAACTTTTATGACAAGGCCTGATATATGTACACAACAAAAGGTTGTTAGTATTTTTTTTTAGAAGCATGTTGCAGGCTGATCAGTTTGTATTTAGTGCTGTACTTAGCACTACACATGTATATTTAATAAGTGTTTGGGTCTTAAAGCCAAAGGTGGCTTTGCCTTTAACTTCTTCCAAAACTACTTCCAGCTCCAACATTCCCTTTAAAATGCATTGCACAGAGCTGTGCTAAGACCATGTTCACGTCAATATGTGCACCTGCAGCTCTGAGTGTTGTTGTTGTACTTTGTAAAGTGGTCAGTTCATTCTACGGGGTTGCCACTTTCCTTTAAGACTCAAACACTTAGAGCTAGCTTCCACTAAACACGGGTTGGATTGCGGTTTGCGATCAGATTGTGCTAGTGCAGGCATGATAGCTATGGGACCGGCACCCACTACATGTGATGCGTTTCCGTGTGCTATTGGAGTGCATGTGATCACCATTTTTTTGTCTGTATTGCAGCGCTCTGCTAGGGGCCAATGTGGAAGCGCAACACTCATGCACGGAAGCGAGCACAATCACGCATTATTGCGACCGTGCATCTTCCCTTGCACTAAGTGGGGCCACTGCCTAGGAAATTGCTAAGTTCCATTGCATTAAATACATGCTGTATGGCTAAATGAACCAATGCAGCTTGCTTACACTTCTAAGGGCTAGGCCACACAAGCAAGTTTTTCAGGCGATTGCAATTTTCCAATTGTATTGAAATCGCAGCAACGCAACAAAATCCGCGATGGCAGGTGTGTTGCGTTTCACGCATGCGTCAGTAATTGGTAACACCTGTGTTTTTTGTGCAATTTTGTTGCATGCGTTTTCATAATGACAATGGACAAAAGCAAGCGCAAATGCATGTAATCGTGTGAGATTCAGGGTGCATTGCAGTGTGCAGTGCCTAAATGTACATTTCAGCAATACACACACTAATATAAATGGTAGAGTGCAGAAACAAACACATACAAACATAAAGTCTAGCAGATGCTAACAAATATAAGGGTTAACAAGTGGCTTCCTAAATACATATGAAAAGGGCTAACACCTTCCCCACTCTTTTTGAGCAGGAAAATCTGCTAATAAATTCACTGTCATCTCTGATGATGGCTGGGAGACACTGCAGGTGGGGACTCCGAGTTCAACCTGTTACATGCAGCTTAGCATAAGGGGAGTGGAAAACAAACACAAGGTAGCTAGTTAGCATGTGCAGAAGGAATTTTGGTACCTGGACCACAGGAAGAGGCAACACTAGAAGCCAGCCGTGACATCATAGATTGCCGTACTCAAAAATGTTCTATAAATGATTTTTACAGTAAGAATCTGAATTCAGAGGTGAGAGGCAAATGGTTTTACAAAGTGACGGTTATAGAGTCTGTGAGCTGCCTTTGTATTTTGGGTTTAGTTCTCCTTTAAAATAATATAATCAATAATAAGATTCACATTAGCAATCCGCATAAAAAATGAGAGGATTCTGTCTTTCCTGACATATTGGCCTTTGATAAATTTTCTTTATGAGTCATAGTCATTTTTATCTAGTATTTTCATTCAGTAAAACATTTCTGACTTGCTCATGGCGCTGCCTCCTCCAGGCCTCATTACCTTCTTTTCTTTGTTTTCTTTCTTTACTTTCCTGGCTTCTTTCTTCAACATTGTCTCCCTTAACTGCTCCCCACATGCACACCTAGCAGCACATATCTTTACACCAAATTGAAACGTTGTAGTTGTTTGGGGTCTGTCCTCCATATTTCCTCTGCTGACTGCTCTCACTTTGCACACCTACCAGCACACACTTTCCACAGAAATGTGGGTGTTATTGCATTGGTATATATAGGGGAAAATGTATCAATAGTTTGTGATGCTTTTACAGGGACGGGGCAGTAGTAGAAACATAAGATCGTATGTTAACAAACAGACGGTCACACAGTTCGTAGGTTTTAATAAAAAAAGTTGTAAATATTCATAGGGTAAAGACGTAAGGAAAGGAGTTTTTTGTTGTTAGGCCAAAAAATTAAGATTCAGTACTGCAATTGAAGTCTACTTTAATTTTTTTTTCAGAAAGAAAATTACCGTATATACTCGAGTATAAACCGAGATTTTTAGGTTTTAAAAATACCTTTAAAAACTGACCTCGGTTTATACTCGGGTCATACACATAGAAGCAGCCCTACCTGTAGCAGAGCGTTCGGCAGCAGGTGCGTGAGGAAACCCGGGGCAGTCAGAGGTGCACGTGTGGGCACGTCGGGGACGTAAGTTAACGTACGTCCCACTTACGCAGCACCTCCTGACTGTTTATTGTAGCAGAGCATTCGGCAGTATTCGGCAGAGCGTGCAGTGAGGGGAACCTGGAGCAGTCAGAGAGGCACGTCGGGGACGTAAGTTACGTATGTCACGCTTACGCGAGCGCCTTCTGACTGCACCGGATGTAGAGGGAGGATGAGAGGCCCTCATAGCTGCCTCTCGATCTCAAAACTGCCAGTGATTTGGGTACAAACATATGCTTGTTGCCGATGACCAGGAGGGGTGTCCATAGGTCCATTACGGTAACTTGTGCAGCTCTGTCCGCTCAGTCAGAGTCCACCGTGCCCAGCATGAAAAATGTGTCAGACTGGAAGGAGTAAATGTTGGAGGAGATGTTCCACATGGTGGGCTAGATCGGTTCAGCAGCTGGGGGAGCCTGCTGCTCACATACCCTGGTAGTGCCAACTCACAATACAAAACTGCAGAGCCTGTCAGCCCTCTTCAGCCTACAGTAAGGAAGATCTTACCGGTATGTATGGAGGGTGTAGGGGTGGGCTAGTACCATAAATCTGTACAGTGGAGGGGGAGGGGTGGGGTTGGGGTTAGTTGGGGGGGCACTGTGAATAAAGGCATTTAATTATCATGTGAAACTGCATATTTATTATGTGAGCTTGCCACTCCAGAGTTTAGAAACTACAACTCCCAGCAACCAAGCATGTGGGAGTTGTAGTTTACAAACATCTGGAGTGCCATGGAACAGATGGTAACTGCATCTGCTATTTTATGGTACCAAATATTGAACATTAGTGTTCATATTTTTTCCTGGTTATACTCGAGTCATCATTTTTACTATTTTTTCAGGTAAAAATAGGTAACTCTGTTTTACTCGGGTCGGTTTACTCGAGTATATACGGTAGTTTAAAATGACATAACATAAATAGGTAATTTTCTAATGAATTACACTATTTTGCCACAACAGCTCCAGCACCATTAACCTTTTCAGTGCCAGAAGAATTTCATTTTTTTTTGCGTTAATGCAGAGGAATTTTCAGGATTTGCCTTAATCGCTTTAAGCTAGGTACACACAGTACAGATTCTCTGAAAGATGACAGACAGGATCGCAAGATCCTGTCTGCCATCTTCAAAGATCTGCATACACACAGTCCCGAGTGTTCTCCCTATAGGGAGAACGCTCGGGACTGTGTGTTTCCACGGCCGCACTAGACTCCTATAGGGAGTCTAGCGCGGCCGATGGAAATTTTTGGCCTTTCCCGAACGAGCGTACGGCCGACCCCGATCGTTCGGCGGCCCGCGCGCTCGTTCGGGAAACGAACGTACACACAGTAACGATAAAGCCGATACGTCGGATCCGACGGTATCGGGGCTTTATCGTTACTGTGTGTACCCAGCTTAAGACTAATTTTACAGTAGGACCTTGCAGTAAATCAGGAATATACATTGTTTTTTTCAGCACAAAGTGTACTTTAACACGGTAACAGAATTTTGTAACTTTTCTGGAAATTTTACTGGAATTATGGGTAAAATATGTAAAAAAAAATGAGAAATTTGCAAATTCAAGGATTTTTCCCATTTTTACTTATAGTTATCTTAGGTTACACACAAAAATCTTACTGTTTCTAAAAGCTCTGATACTTCCGAGTACAACGATACCAGATATATGTAGGTAGCCCACTTTTCCTTGTACAGGAGACCCCCCCAAACTAAAACTGCACCTTCAAGAATATTACACCATATTGAAATGTATAACCACTTCTGACTGTTACATAGAATATCTTCCAAATTAACTAAAATATTCCCACAAGTGAGAATTTTTAAAAACTACACACCCACAGGATTTTACGAGTGAGGTAAGTTTCGATCAAAATGCAGATACCCGGGCGCAGCTCTTCGTCCAATGTGTAAGTTATTTTCTCACATTTTCCTTTTTTTTCCTCAACTGTATAATCAGAGACAAATCAAATAGGAATTTCAGCTAAAAACTGGAGGAAAGTTCAAATGCATCTCAAATATGAAAGCCTAACCCCTCCCGAATAAAACGGTATGCACATTCATGGGTATAACCAGAGACATGGCTACCAACTAACACAGCGTGACCAGTGCCAAATGTCAGTAGCAGCAAAAAGAAATTAGCCAGTTTTGTATTTGAACAGTCTGCAGTTTTTCCACAAAACACCCCCCCAACTCAGAAAATCCCCCACAAAACTATACACACCTTCAGCTATGTAACGCTGTAGTAGTTTTTCATTAACCATCAATGGTGTGGGGGCAGTTCTTCGTAGAAGTTGCACTTTTACCAGATTTTCAAAAAAAATGAACTAAAATAACATTCAAAAAGGTAGAAATCATGCTAAACCCCATGGAATGTAAAAAAAGTTACCATATATCAATCTCCCAATGTCCTGAATAAACGGTATGCCATATGGTGGTTAACACGCAGACGTAGAAGCGAAAAGCCACGAAGTGAGACAATGCACGATGGTCACAATAAGCTAAAATTTTAGCCAACTCTGAATTTGAGTACGTTGCAGTTTTTTCCACAAAAGACCCCCGTAACTCAGAAATACCCACACAAAATATATTCCGAAATCTACACACCTTCAGCTATGTAACGCTGTAGTTGTTCATTCATACCATCAATGTGGGCGCAGTTCTTCGTATGAAGTTCACATTTGTCTGAAAAAATTAACCAAAAATAACTTCAAAAGGTTAGAAATCATACCAAATCCTCATGGAATGTAAAAACAAATTACTAAATATCAATCCCCAAATGTCGAATCAAATGGTATGCCATATGTGTGTTTCACCACGGGCGTGGGGAAGCGAAGCACAAAGTGAGACAATGCACTATGGCTCAGAACGGAAAATATTTAGCACCCTCTGAATTTGAACAGTCTGCGTAGTTTTTTCCACAAAAACACCCCCGTACCTTAGAAAAAACACCACAAACTATACATTCCTGAAATCTACACACCTTCAGCTATGTAACACTGTAGTTTGTTCATTCATACCATCAATGGTGTGGGCGCAGTTCTTTGTAGAAGTTCGCAAAAAAAAGTTACCAATATCAATCTCCCAAATGTCCTGAATAAATGGTATGCCCTATGTATGGTACACACGCAGACGTGGAATCAACTAGCCACAAAGTGAGCCAATGAACAATGGCCCAATTACAGCAACTTTTCAGATTGTCAGACTAAATCCCCCTCTATATAAGTTAGAAATCATGGCAAATTTCCCTGTCATGTAAAAAAAACTGTCAATTATCAATTTCCAAATGCCCTGAATCAAACGGTTTGCCATATGCATGGTCACACGGACATGAAAGCCACTAGTCACAAAGTGAGCCAATGTGTAGTGGCCCAATAACAGCAACTTTTAAGATTTTACAATCTAAACACACCCTCTAACTCAAAAAACCCCAAAAATATATATCTCAGAATCTACATACCTTCAGCTAAGCAACGGTGCCATTCTTTCATTCATACCATCAATTGTGTGTGCGCAGATCTTCATAGAATTTGCACTTTTAGCATATTTTCTGAAAAAATAAAGAACATCAAGTTTCAAAATTAAAAACCCTGCCAAACCCCAACTAATGAAAAAAAAAGTTACCAAATATCAATCTCCCAAATGTCCTGAATCAAACGGTATGCCATATGCGTGTGCACACAGAGACGTGGCCACCAACTAGCTCAAATGGGACGCATGACAAGTGCAATTACAAAGAAAAAATCTAAGTGCTCTGTAATTTAAACAGCCTACACTTTTTCTAAGGAAACGTCCCAAAACTTGAAAATTCCCCCCACAAACTATATATTTTTGGAATCTACATACCTTCAGCTAAGTTACGGTGACATGCTTTATACATACAAGAAGAATTCCAGACCCAGTGATCCATAGAACTCCGTGTTTTTAGGAGGTTTTGTGAAAAATAAAATAAGATGATTCAGGGTTGAAATCCTACCAAACCCACTTGACAAGCGAAAAAACTCACTAAATATAATCTCCCAAATATCCTGAATCAAACGTAGTTATCAATGCGTGGGTGACACACAGAGAGGGCCACCAAACTAACTCAAATGGGAGAATGCATAAGTGCAAATACAAGAAAAAAACCAAAGTGCTCTGTAATTTAAACAGCCCCAAAACTTGGAAATGCCCCCCACAAATAAAACCACCACTAAATATCAATCTCCCACATGTCCTGAATCAAACGGTATGCCATATGTGGATGCCACACAGAGACGTGGCCACCAACTAGCTCAAATGGGACGCATGCACAAGTGCAATTACAAGAAAAATCAAAGTGCTCTGTAATTTGAACAGCCTACCATTTTTTCTAAGGAAACCGTCCTGAAACTTGGAAATTCCCCCCACAAACTATTTATTTTGGAATCTACACATCTTCAGCTACATTACGGTGCCATGTTTTATACATACACGAAGAATTCCAGACCCAGTGATCCAAAGAACTCTGTGTTTTTAGGAGGTTTTGTGAAAAATAAAATAAGATGATTCAAGGGTTGAAATCACCTAAACCCACTTGACAAGCAAAAAAAAACCACTAATAGCAATCTCCCACATATCCTGCATCAAACGGTATGCTATATGTGTGGATGCACACAAGACATGTCCACCAACTAACTCAATCGGAAGCATGCATAAGTGCAATTACAAGAAAAAAAAAAATCGAAGTGCTCTGTAATTTCAAACATCCCCAAAACTTGGAAATGCCCCCCACAAAAAAACTCCCCCCACTAAATTCAATCTCCCAACATGTTCTGAATCAAAATAACCAACCACATAACACTATAGTATATATATAATTTAGATATAATATATATGATATATATATATATATATATTATCATATATCTATCCGACGATCGGCATTAAATTTTCAATTTCGGGAATCTGCATTCTCTTATCAAGCTCAACAGGTAAGTGTATAACAATGTAACACTTTAATTTATGACATTCCACCATATAAAGCTTAGAAGCAGAAGTAGTCACTTAGTAACTCCACCTCTTAAAGTTACAGAACACAACTCTTCTTAAGAGACATGGAAAAAATTCACTGTCTTGTACCATACTAACAAAATATAGTATATATATCCACAAAGAACTTCAAAATAAATAAATCATATCCAAGTCCATATGGTGACAAGGACTTTAATTTTAATCCACTTGAATTTCTCTAGTTTAAGTCCATTCCCTGCTACCTCCCTAACTAGGAGTGGATACTGTTTCAAGTACATGAAATTTGAGCTGTTCAGGGTATGAGAATATTCATACCCATACAACATTGTATCGAATATGCTTCGCTTCTAAGCTATTATGGTGGAATGTCATATAATTTAAGTTTTACATTGTTATCTACTTACTTTTGAGCTTGATAAAGGCAACCAGATACTTTCACATGGTATAAAGTGACGTTTATGCTAAATTGTGCCACTTGTGCCGGATAGTGCCGCTATTCCCTTTTGTGTCTATATTATTGACTTTTTTTACTGATGCTTGAGGCTAATTTTGAACGATCATACTTCAAGTTTGATGATGCTATACTACATCCAAATGAGGGAACCGCATGGATCCAACACCACTCTGTCATATGCCAATGCCTTCATGGCATGGCTAGGGGGACTTCTCTATGCTTTAACATCCTTCCCCAGGCATTGCTTTCCTGGTGGAAACATAGATGATGTCTTCCCATATGGCGGGGTGACGTTGGTTCCCTACAATCATTCCATCAACAAGTTAATGAATTACACCAAGACATCTGTTTCTGGCTGGAGTTTTAGTAGATTTGAGATTATTTCTTGGATGTGAAGTGAAATTAGATAGAGGATCATTTGAGACAGAATTGTATAGCAAACCACTGATGGAATCAACTTCTGTCTTTGGGAGTTTACATCCTTCCCATGTTAGGAAGTTTATTTCAATCAGTCAATTTAAGAGGGTAACAGAATTACAGTAAACATGATCGGAGAGTGAAGCAATGTAATCAAATGTATCTGAAGTTTTAGGATAGAGGGTATCCCCGTGAGATACTGATGTAACCATCCATTAAGCGAAAGACAATAAGCAGGAGGAAAACTGCCTACTACATAATGTTACTATTGTTATGGATTATGTAGTAGGCAGTTTATTTGTGAGTTAAACATTAGAAGGAATTGGCACATGCTCAGTCGCATATATCCTGAGGTGGAGAAGTTTAAAGCCCCTCCGCTTATATCATACAGAAAGGGTTTTACACGGGGTGATCTATCCAATCATGCCTTAATCACTTGGCTGTGATATGCTAATTGGGATTTTCCGGGTACTATTGCCAAGATTCTTGTACAAGTCATTCTGATTGAGAAAGCCAGTCGGATGACTAGCGAAACGTCTTCAAGAACTAAACTCCAAATCCAGTTGATCTAATTGAATACAACAGATATACCATGACCTGGATGAATGAGAACCTTCACAAGCATAAATATCCAGTAGTTATTAATCCGAGTGAATTGGTTTACTGGTTCTATATATGTGAAATTCAGGTATAACAACTATACCCATACACACCAGGTACTTTAAAGGAAAAGGTGTGCGGTGAGAAATACACACTACTATAAAATTTAGGGATTTGTACATAAAAAATAAAGACAAGATGGTTAAAATAAAAGAAATCCTATGAAATCTTGGTTCTATTAGCGTCACAATCCCCTAAATATAATATATATACCATTATTAATATATATAAATATAAATAATATATTTTACAAAATATACAGAGGAAGAGACCTATTGGGTGTACCCCAATGGTATTAGAGGGGACATATATACACACATCTTTTGGATTGTACAGGGTGTTAGTGCTTTAAAAATACATGTTAATATACATAAAGTGCAGCCTAACATCTAGATAAGAGACATTATCCATATTATATTTGTTGTATAACACTACACATTTTCTGTTTTGTTTATTGATTTGTATAGATAAATCTATCAGGAAGATCTTTAATCCAGCGTTTTGAAGATGGGCAAAACTGCTAAAATCCGTGCCACCTGTGGACCTGAAAATGGTCTGGGGAATCGACATACATCCAGAAGTTTTAAAAAAATAACTTTTCTTCACAATCAAACTGTTTTTCGAGATTACACTTGTATTTTCAAGTCAAAATTTCGAAAACTTTGAAAAATATACAGTTTACTTACTGTAAATGGCTTTGGGACCTGGGGAATGGTCTGGAGAAAGAATAATTAATAATATATAATGATTTATACTAACCGAACAAGAATCTTTGTGAACAAATAACTGAATGTAACAAATCGTTTAAAAAGTAATCTGATGGGTAGTATACCAATCAATTCTTTCTGAAAGAGTCTGATTGTATCCAATCAGAATTGGCTACAATCAGTACTTTCAGAAGAATCTTATTGGGATTTTCTGGAAGAGCCTGTTTGTAACTAATCGATGAATTAGTTACAATGAATTCTTTTAGAAATAATCTGATTACTATACTAACCTTAGACTCTTCACAAATAGGCTGATAAAAGCAATTCTGATTGGAAAAGAATCGGACTGTTAGTATAGCAATTTTCTAATCAGAATTGGTTACAATCAGATTCTTTCAGAAAGAATATAATTATCTTTTCCCCAGACCATTTTCCGGTCCAAAACTATTTACAGCAAGTTCCTGATAATTTTTACAAATTATTATCGCTAACACTGCTGTCATCTAATATTAAGCACACCACTGGATAAACACTAAAAGGGAAGTGAGAAATATGCTCCTTTGTAAGCTTCCATTGTCCCCTGTAAAACTTCCTGGGGTGTGGCATAACACCCATTTTGAAGATTCCATTACAAAACAGTGGGGACCATGCAAGTACTTTTATTTATTTATATTTTGCCTTATTACTTTACTATATACTTTAATATCATTGCTTCATATTTGTTAATATTGATATAACTTTTGTTTAGTATTTAAACAACACAAACACTGTCCCTATGTATATTACTTTTACCCTCCCCCCCAACCAGTACCTTTGAAAAACAAATGTATTCATTTTCAGGGAACGATTGAGTGAGCAACTGCCAATGTTTCCTGATATCCCTAGTGACCTCTTGGCTATAAGGATCATAGGACGTCACAAAGGTTAGAGTGACAAGCTAACCTTTGTTACGTCCTATGATCCTTAAAGCCAAGAGGTCACTAGGATACTCCAGAAACATTGGCCGTTGCTCGCTCAATCATTCCTGAGGTTAAGATTTTCCAAAATCTACCTCTTGTTTTCTTAATAACGTGGCAAAACAATTGGGCCACTATTAAAGGTGGGAAGCCTAGAGATAAACATATTGGTACATCTAGTTGGTTGTTCAGAAAAAGGGTACTTACCCCTTTATGAATTGTATATGGAGTTCCAAACAACAATTTCCATAAGGGGTACCACACTTGCGAATCGCGCTTTGTGGTATCTCCTATGTGTCTGTTGTGTCTGCTCGGGTATGTGGGGGAGAGACCAACAAAGCTCAAACTGCGTTAACACAGCATAAGTAATCTATTCAGCTCAAAATATATATCACTACCTGTTGCCTAAACATTTTCATGACCATAATCACAGTGCCAGTGAAATACGATTCTAGTGCTGGAGCATGTTAAAGTAGATCCCATTAGGGGGGGTGACAGACAGCAGAAACTTGAACAAGAGAAGTTTGGGGGTTCAAAATTGGGCTCACAAATGCCATGGGGTCTCAATAAAGACTATAATCTCTCGTATTTTTATAAAATGGTTGGATGTTGTAGTTCACTTAATGACCAAGGGATTCATGTATCAATTTCCTGTGTAGAGCTGAGGTAAGTAGCTCATTAATTTACATTGCTTAGTCTCTGTGTGTTTGCTTGAGAAAGGTCACAGATTATTTAACACTGTTATTTAATAAAAAAAGTTTTACTTGCAATACTCGTGATGCTGTAGTGTTGGAAGAAAATATACACTGGATTATATACAGCTTTGCGCAAATACACGTGATTTAAGGTGCTGCAACCCTGTGTGAACATTTATATATATATATATATATATAATATTATATATATATATATATATATATATCCCATATATTATATAATAAATTTATAATTTCATGGGAATACATTGGGTTTTTTTGAGGTACAATGTTGGTGGGGTGGGTAAAAGTAATATACACAGGGACAGTTTTTATGTGTTGTTTAGCACTAAACAAATAGTTATATTCAATATTAACAAATATGTAGTAATGACATTAAAGTATATAGAAAAGTAAATAAGGCAACATATATAAATAAATAAAAGTACTTGCATAGTCCCACTCCTGTTTTGTAATGGAATCTTCAAAATGGGGTGTTAAAGAACAACTCCCCCCATAAACATCTTATAGAAAGAATGGCCTCTTTAAAATATGTTGATATATCATACTTTGTCCTATGAATTCATTACTGTATGCCTGCTATCTTTTGGATGCCCCATGGATACTGAGCAATTTAGAAACCTGTACTGAGCCTGTACTTAGCCTGGGCATGCTTAGAAGAGCAGACAGGGGATCACATTCATCATTGGTTGTGATGTCAACTGTCAAATCCATAACTGACAGTTGCTAAGTAGAAGAACCAGGAAGCAGAAACAGAGGAAACAGACATTGTGCAGGATTTTAGGTTAGACTTATATATTTCAGATTTCAAACTAACTTTAGGGTTTTGGGAGGGATTTACCTGTATGTAAGTGTTTCATTTAGGGCTGGACTTGCCCTTTAAGCCACACCCCAGGATCTGTATGTGTGGTGCACATCTCGGCATGTGGCTGTGAATATAGGTTGGAGGGGCGTCCAAGGGTTTGCTACAAGGCACGTTTGTAACTTATAAGTCACCCAACTTTAGGTGCATAAAATAAGTCAGTAAATGATGATACAGTCCGTTTTACACAGTAGAGCACGTTGTGTAGGCACCACCCTAAAGATTATATATATCATCAGGGGTAAGATCTGAACGGACGCAGATTAAGAAACTTATGTGTGGTGCCATATACTTAGTAATAATAATACTGCATTAACAGCATCATGTTAATCAGCACAGCACACCAACCTCCACAAGCCAAGCCTATGTTCCTTCATGGTGCCACACCCACTCATGTGCCTCTGATAGGCGGCATTTAAATGTTGATTCAGGTGTCAAACTCTACTAACACCCCTGCCAGAGTTTTTACAGGAGCAATGTAAGCTTACAAAGGAGCATATTCTCACTTCCCTTTTAGTGTTGTATCCAATGGTGTGCTTAATATATAGATTGACAACAGTGTTAGAGAATAAAAACATTTTCTGAGTGTTAGTAGGGAAGTACAGCGTTAGAAGA
Source organism: Hymenochirus boettgeri (assembly GCA_019447015.1). Lineage (NCBI taxonomy): Eukaryota > Metazoa > Chordata > Amphibia > Anura > Pipidae > Hymenochirus > Hymenochirus boettgeri. Next base: position 59,203,075 of record CM033471.1, on the reverse strand, counting down.
AGTTGCAAAACTTATATTCACTTCCTTTGTAAAACATGTGACAGTCTATCAATAACTCCACCCCACCCCTCCCCTCTGAATAGACAAAAGGAGAGCTGCTGTTTGCTGGACAGGAAGGATATCTATAATCAGGATTGGCAACCAGTAGATCTCCAGATGTTTGGAAACTACACCCCCAGAATTCCCCAACCACAAGAGTGCTTTAGAGGAATGGCTGGAGTTGTAGTTTGAATTCCCTAAAACAGAGTGCTTGTAAGGCATGGCTGGGAGTTGTAGTTTTCAAACACTGAAGATCTACTGGTTGCTTATCCCTGCTATATATGATAGGGGGACTGAAATTAAGACATTTCCATGCCCATTTCTCTGAGACAATGAAGTAGTTTGCTAATCGTTTTATTACATTATTTAAGCAAAGACCCCATAGAAGCCATGAACCTGTGTCCTGACTGAGAAATGTAATAAGATTGAAACATGACAGGGATAGACTGGGTTTCTTTATAGACCTCACATTACAAATAGTGGATCCCTCTCTAACAGAATCCCTGGTGACAGCTGTGAGTTAATAGGGGGGTGAGTATTATAAGACAGACTGATGACTTTAATTATAGAATGTTCAATGGATCTCCTATTGATCTATTATTGGTTGGACATTTAAGGCGGAAAGATTGATTCAGCTTTGCATGACAGTTGTATTTTACTGGGGTGTTTCTACTGAACTAACAATTCCAATGTTACAATAAATAGATTAAGAATAGAGATTGCGGATCTGAACCCAGTTTCTGTGATTCACGGATTTTGGCGGTATTCTGCTTTGCAGATTTTTTCGAGACGCATTCAAAAATTAAAAGAAAATTTCAAGGAATTTTTTAAATTTTGTAAAAACTATACAGAAACTTGCTGTAAATAGTTTTGGGACTCAGAAAATGGTCTGGGGAAAAGACAATTAGATTCTTTCTGAAAGAATCTGATTGTAACCAATTCTGATTAAACTAATCTAATTGGTTACTATACCAATCAGATTATTTCTAAAAGAATCTGATTGTACTAATTCTGATTGGTTACAATAGATTCTTCCAAAAAGCATACCAATCAAATTCTTTCTGAAAAAAATCTGACTTACCAGTTCTAATTGGTTACAATCTGCTTTTTTTAAAGAAAGAATCTTATTGTATACCAATCTGATTATTTTCCAATCAGAATTGGATACAATGAGATTCTTTCAGAAACAATGTCATTTGTTAGTATACCAATCAGATTCTTTCCCAATCACAATTGGTTACAATCAGATTTTCCAGAAAGCATACCAATAAGATTATTTCTAAAAATCTGATTGTAACCAATTCTGATTGGTATACTAACCAATCAGATAATTTGTTAAAACTGAATTTGTTACATTCAGATTCTTTCAGAAAGATTCTGTTTGGTTGTATAACCAATCAGATTCTTTCCAATTAGAATGGTTACAATTAGATTCTTTCAGAAAGAATCTGATTGGTTAGTATACCAATCAGTTTCTTTCTGAAAAACTCGACTATAACCAATTCTGATTTGAAAGAATCTGAATATTCGTGCCCCAGACTATTTTCCAGGTCCCAGAGCCATTTACAGTAAGTTACTCTATCATTTTTCAACATTTTTGAAATTCCTTTAAAATTATAATTTTCTAAAATTTCGGTGACCCTTGAAAATACAATGCGTAATCTCGAAAAACAGTTCGATCATGAGGAAAGTTTTTTTTTACTTCTGGATGCATGTACGTTTCCCCAGAACATTTTCCAATCCACAGGCGGAACGGATTTTAGCAGTTTTGCCCATCTCTCAAAACCCTGGATTTAAATATCTTCCTGTATAGATTATCAATACAAATCAATAAACAAAACAGAAAAATGTGTAGGTTATACAACAAATATAAGATGGATAATGTCTCTATTCTAGATGTTAGGCTGCACTTTATGTATATTTAACATGTATTTCTAAAGCACTAACACTTCAGTACAATCCAAAAGATGTGTGTGTATTTATGTCCCCTCTAATACCTTTGGGGTACACCCAATAGGTTCCCTTCTGCCTCTGTATATTGTGTAAAATATTCATTTAGGGGATGTGACACTAATAGAACAAGATTTCATAGGTTTATTTTTTTTATTTTAACATCTTGCCTTTTTTTGTACAAATCCCTACATTTTATAGTAGTGTGTATACAATTTTATATCATCGGTATTCAAATATAGCTAAACATACACCCACATATTTCCCACTGTGCACCAACGGGCATATTTTTGCTAGTATTTTTTATATAATATATTATTATATATATATAATATATATATGCAATACAAAACTCGGCAGCACACCATTTGCATATAAAGAGACTTAATACATACTTCTGTTAGTAGTATACATAGTGTCCATAAATTGCAACATTTCGGGCTAGAGGCCCTTTTTCAAGCAACAGAAAAAACACAGCATGTAAGCATCAATTACAAATCAGCTTATTAATAGTGACAGGAAATGGGAAAAATGGACTAACTAACTGATACAATGGAACACACTGCCCTCCCATGGTATACTTCGGAACAGTACCATCCAATCTTAACACTTGTAAATATAAAAAAATCATAATCTTTGTTTAGTCCCTTAAAGCCTCGTACACACACGATAGTTGTAAGATTATTTTTTAAAAACTTCACAGAGACTGATGTACAACATACGTTCTTACGTTTTCGTTTACATAGGAAACACGTAACACGCATAATCGTTCGTATTCCTTCAGGTGGGAAAATATCTAAAGTACGGTCATTGTTTGAATACAATCGTACGAACATATTTCTTGCTCGTACGCATTTGCTTGTTTGCGAACGTTAATAATTCAATATGTCTTCGAACAAAAAGAAGATTGCAGTTGCTCTTCTTAATTTGCTTGAGGAAGATCGTTTTTAGAAAAAGTGAAAATAGGAAGAAACACAAGATGTGGAGCAAAAATTGGCTTTTGGACAGGAACAACATTTCTCATGACAACTTCTGCGAGAACTATGAGATACATCACCAGCAGATTACAAACATTATTTACGGATGTCTGATGCATGTTTCCAAAAGTTATTACATTTAGTGACACCATTTATAAAGAAGCAAGATACTTGCATGAGGAAAGCAATTAGCCCTGAACAAAGACTCTCTACCACATTATCTTGCTACAGGTCGATCGCTGCGATCTTACATTTACGATAGGATTTCCCCTCAGGCACTGGGCATCATCATCCCTGAGACATGTATGGCAATAAGTTTACAGCCGAGTACATGAAGGTTATTTTTTTTATTTATTTTATGAAATTGTATTGTTAATGTAAAAGAGTTTTTATATATAACTTGTTGATAATATATTACTTTGTGCACTTTGTTTTCTGTGTTTGGTACAAATCTGTCCTGTGGATACCTCTCGAATTGGTTAAGTTGCAAAACATTTTTAAATTGTTTTACAGTTTACCTACAACAGCAGAGGATGGCTATCTATAGGAGAAGAGTTTGATCAGATGTGGATTTCCCGAACTGTGGTGGAGCCATAGATGGAAAGCATGTACGTATCACACACACTCCAGGCAGCGGGTCTTATTTCCTTAATTATAAGGGCTATTTCAGCATTGTATTGATGGCTTTAGTAAATGCTAAATATGAATTTGTTATGGTAGATACTGGGAAAAAGGACGTGTTTCTGATGGAGGAGTTATTAAGCAGACACAATTCTATCAGAGATTACTACATAAAAAATTAAATCTTCATCAAAATCCCAAACAAAGGGGCAATTAACCTTTGTTTGTGGCAGAGGAAGCATTTGCATTACATGAAAATGTCCTTAAACCGTTTGCCTGTAAAAATTTGGATAATAAAAAAAAACATTTTAATTATAGACTATCACGGCAAGGCAGGTAGTAGAAAATGTTTTGGAATCCTGTGAAACCGATTTTGTGTATTTCTACAGCTATAAATCTTCGCATTGACAAAGTAAATCAAATATTTGCTTGCTGCACAATTTTATTCGACGACGCAATGCATCGACCTACATGCCTATTACAATGTTATATCAGGAGGATATTGTTAATGGGACTTTACACCTGGTCAGTGGAGAGAGCAATCTCGCTATCTTGCAAACCCTAAACTTCCGTGCCACGAATGCAAATTTATATGCACAGAACGTGAATACACGTTCTCCATTGAAAAGGCTTAACTGCCACAGAACGTGTATTCATGTTCTGTGGCTATGTTCTGTGACTTCCCCTTTAAAAAAAAATTCCCTAAGTGCTATGGCAATCGGGGGCAGTATTCAGGTGCCCCCCTAGCCCCTCAATCCCCCACCGGTTTCATGAAATCCGATGGGGGGAATCGGGAGCTACTCTCTTTAAAGTGCTTACCGGCAGCAGAGCAGGAAGGAAGTTCGGCGATAAGGGAGACCCCGGTGACGTCACAGAACTTCCTCCCCTTCGGCGGGGGCCTTCCCTAAGAGTGGTAGGATGCCTGATCTCCATTCAGATCACAGTGCAGTACCTGGTATAGTAAGCTGTCGTGTGACAGCTTTACTCAAAGTCCATTCACAAATAGGATGGGGGAACACAAAAATGGGGACAGAGTTCAAAATTTGGTGATCACTTTCTGATCACCAAATTATTGATCTTTGCAAATGAATGAAAATCACTTTCTGGAAAATGATTTCCGGGAATGTGATTTTTCCTTCGGATTTCGAATTGGAAACACACCTTTTTTTTTTTACACTAAAGCCATAAATTAGCAAAAAACTTTGTCTTCTCCAAGCTTCTCCAATGTCCCCGGTGATATATCGGTTAGTAAACGCAGATACTTATTTGTACGATTTCAAGGGAAACTAAGCCTATTTTATAAGGAAATTGCAGAGGTACCAAAAAGGAATGGATTGAATTTTTAGGATCAGTAAAAGTGTGCAAAAACGTGTGTGACTCTCCGTACTAACCGGTTTTCACTAAAATAACACTAAAAGGGGGAGAGTGTGCATGTGGGGGGTGAGTTGTGATGTTTTTTTATTTTTTTCTTGTAACTGCACTTCTAACTGCGTCCCATTTGAGCTAGTTGGTGGCCTTGTCTCTATTTGCACCCAGCAAATGGCACACCGTTTGATTCAGGAGATTTGGGAGATTGCAATTTAGTGGGGTTTTTTTGCTTGTCAAGTGGGTTTAGGTAGTATTTCAACCTTTGAATCTTCTTATTTTATTTTTTCACAAAATCTTCTAAAAGCATGGAGTTCTATGGATGACAGTGTCTGGAATTCTTCATGTATGTTTGAAAGCATGTCACCGTAATGTAGCTGAAGGTGCATAAATTCCAAAATAATATTTGTGGGGGGTATTTCCAAGTTTAGGGCTGTTTGCTTTTGAAAAAGGGTAGCTGTTCAAAAACAGAGCAATTTGATTTTTTCTCGTAATTGCATTTGTGCATGCGTCTCATTTGAGCTAGTTGGTGACCATGTCTCTGTGTGCATCCACACCATATGGCATACCTTTTGATTCAGAACATGTGGGAGATTGATATTTAGTGGGGGGAGTTTATTTTGTGGGGGCATTTCCAAGTTTTGGGGATGTTTGAAATTACAGAGCACTTCGATTTTTTCTTGTAATTGCACTTATGCATGCTCCGTTTGAGTTAGTTGGTGGACATGTCTCTGTGTGCATCCACACATATAGCATACCGTTTGATGCAGGATATGTGGGAGATTGCTATTTAGTGGTTTTTTTTTGCTTGTCAAGTGGGTTTAGGTAGGATTTCAACCCTTGAATCATCTTATTTTATTTTTCACAAAACCTCCAAAAACACAGAGTTCTTTGGATCACTGGGTCTGGAATTCTTCGTGTATGTATAAAAGCATGGCACCGTATGTAGCTGAAGATGTGTAGATTCCAAAAATATATAGTTTGTGGGGGGAATTTCCAAGTTTCAGGACGGTTTCCTTTAGAAAAATGGTAGGCTGTTCAAATTACAGAGCACTTTGATTTTTTCTTGTAATTGCACTTGTGCATGCGTGTCCATTGAGCTAGTTGGTGGCCACGTCTCTGTGTGCATCCACACATATGGCATACCGTTTGATTCAGGACATGTGGGAGATTGATATTTAGTGGGTGGTTTTATTTGTGGGGGGCATTCAAGTTTTGGGGCTGTTTGAAATTACAGAGCACTTTGGTTTTTTTTCTTGTATTTGCACTTATGCATGCTTCCCCATTGAGTTAGTTGGTGGCCCTGTCTCTGTGTGCACCCACGCATATGGCATACCGTTTGATTCAGGATATTTGGGAGATTGATATTTAGTGAGTTTTTTCGCTTGTCAAGTGGGTTTAGGTAGGATTTCAACCTGAATCATCTATTTTATTTTTCACAAAACCTCCTAAAAACACGGAGTTCTATGGATCACTGGGTCGGAATTCTTCATGTATGTATAGAAAGCTGTCACCGTAACTTAGCTGAAGGTATGTAGATTCCAAAAATATATAGTTTGTGGGGGGAATTTTCAAGTTTTGGGACTGTTTCCTTAGAAAAAGTGTAGGCTGTTAAATTACAGAGCACTTAGATTTTTTCTTGTAATTGCACTGTGCATGCGTCCCATTTGAGCTAGTTGGTGGCCACGTCTCTGTGTGCTCCACGCATATGGCATCCGTTTGATTCAGGACATTTGGGAGATTGATATTTGGTAACTTTTTTTTTCATTAGTGTTGGGTTTTGGCAGGGTTTTTAATTTTGAAACTTGATGTTTCTTTATTTTTTTCAGAAAATATGCTAAAAGTGCAAAATTCTATGAGATCTGCGCACACACAATTGATGGTATGAATGAAGAATGGCACCGTTGCTTAGCTGAAGGTATGTAGATTCTGAGAATATATATTTTTGGGGGGTATTTTTGAGTTAGAGGGGTGTTTAGATTGTAAAATCTTAAAAGTTGCGTTATTGGGCCACTACACATTGGCTCACTTTGTGACTAGTGGCTTTCATGTCCGTGTGACCATGCATATGGCAACCGTTTGATTCAGGGCATTTGGAAGATTGATAATTGACAAGTTTTTTTTACATGACAGGGAAATTTGCCATGATTTCTAACTTAATAGAGGGGGATTAGTCTGACAAATCTGAAAAGTTGCTGTAATTGGGCCATTGTTCATTGGCTCACTTGTGGCTAGTTGATTCCACGTCTGCGTGTGTAACCATACATAGGGCATACCATTTGATTCAGGACATTTGGGAGATTGATATTTGGTAACTTTTTTTTGCGAACTTCTACAAAGAACTGCGCCCACACCATTGATGGTATGAATGAACAAACTACAGTGTTACATAGCTGAAGGTGTGTAGATTTCAGGAATGTATAGTTTGTGTGGTGTTATTTCTAAGGTACGGGGGTGTTTTGTGGAAAAAACTGCAGACTGTTCAAATTCAGAGTTGGCTAAATTTTCGCTGTTTCTGAGCCATAGTGCATTGTCTCACTTTGTGGCTTTTCGCTTCCACGTCCGCGTGTGTAAACACACATATGGCATACCATTTGATTCAGGACATTTGGGAGATTGATATTTAGTAATTTTGTTTTTACATTCCATGAGGATTTGGTATGATTTCTACCTTTTGAAGTTATTTTTGGTTATTTTTTCAGACAAATGTGAACTTCTCAGAAGAACTGCGCCCACATCATTGATGGTATGAATGAACAACTACAGCGTTACATAGCTGAAGGTGTGTAGATTTCAGGAATATATATTTTGTGTGGGGTATTTCTGAGTTACGGGGGTCTTTTGTGAAAAAAACTGCAGACTGTTCAAATCAGAGTTGGCTAAATATTTTAGCTATTGTGAGCCATCGTGCATTGTCTCACTTCGTGGCTTTTCGCTTCTACGTCTGCGTGTGTAACCACACATATGGCATACCGTTTGATTCAGGACATTTGGGAGATTGATATATGGTAACTTTTTTTACATTCCATGGGGTTTTAGCATGATTTCTACCTTTTTGAATGTTATTTTAAGTTCATTTTTTTTGAAAATCTGGTAAAATGCAAACTTCTACGAAGAACGCTCCCCACACCATTGATGGTATGAATGAACTAACTACAGCGTTACATAGCTGTGATGTATAGTTTGTGGGGGGTATTTCTGAGTTGGGGGGGGTGTTTTGTGGAAAAACTCAGACTGTTCAAATACAAAACTGGCTAATTTCTTTTTGCTGCTACTGACATTTGCACTGGTCACGCTCTGTGTTAGTTGGTAGCCATGTCTCTGGGTAAACCCATGAATGTGCATACCGTTTTATTCGGGAGGGGTTAGGCTTTCATATTTGAGATGCATTTGAACTTTCCTCCACAGTTTTTAGCTGAATTCCTATTTGATTTGTCTCTGATTATACAGTTGAGGAAAAAAAAGGAAAATGTGAGAAAATAACTTACAATTGGACGAAGAGCTGCGCCCGGTATCTGCATTTTGATCGAAACTTACCTCACTCGTAAAATCCTGTGGGTGTGTAGTTTTTAAAAATATCTCACTTGTGGGAATATTTTAGTTAATTTGGAAGATATTCTATGTTAACAGTCAGAAGTGGTTATACATTTCAATATGGTGTAATATTCTTGAAGGTGCAGTTTTAGTTTGGGGGTCTCCTGTACAGGAAAAGTGGGCTACCTACATATATCTGGTATCGTTGTACTCGGAAGTATCAGAGCTTTTAGAAACAGTAAGATTTTTGTGTGTAACCTTAAGATAACTATAAGTAAAAATGGGAAAAATCCATGAAAATTTGCAAATTTCTCATTTTTTTTACATATTTTACCCATAATTCCAGTAAAATTTCCAGAAAAGTTACAAAATTCTGTTACCGTGTTAAAGTACACTTTGTGCTGAAAAAAACAATGTATATATTCCTGATTTACTGCAAGGTTTCCTACTGTAAAATTAGTCTTAAGCTGGGTACACACAGTAACGATAAAGCCCGATACCGTCGGATCCGACGGTATCGGGCTTTATCGTTACTGTGTGTACGTTCGTTTCCCGAACGAGCGCGCGGCCGCCGAACGATCGGGTCGGCCGTACGCTCGTTCGGGAAAGGCCGAAAATTTCCATCGGCCGCGCTAGACTCCCTATGGAGTCTAGTGCGGCCGATGGAAACACACAGTCCCGAGCGTTCTCCCTATAGGGAGAACACTCGGGACTGTGTGTATGCAGATCTTTGAAAGATGGCAGACAGGATCTTGCGATCCTGTCTGTCATCTTTCAGAATCTGTACTGTTGTACCTAGCTAAGCATTAGGGCAAAATCCTGAAAATTCTCTCTGGCACTTAACGCAAAAAAAAATGAAATTCTTCTGGCACTGAAAGGTTAATGGTGCTGGAGCTGTTGTGTGCAAAATAGTGTAATTCATTAGAAAAATTACCTATTTATGTTATGTCATTTTAAACTACCGTATATACTCGAGTATAAACCGACCCGAGTATAAACAGAGGTACCTATTTTTACCTGAAAAAGTAGTAAAAATGATTGACTCGAGTATAACCGAGGAAGAAAATATGACACTAATGTTCAATATTTGGTACCATAAAAATAGCAGAAGCAGTTACCATCTGTTCCATGCACTCCAGATGTTTGTAAACTACAACCCCAGCATGCTTTGGTTGCTGGGAGTTGTAGTTTCTAAACATCTGGATGGTGCAAGCTCACATAATAAATAATGCAGTTTCACATGATAATTAAATGCCTTTATTCACAGTGCCCCAACTAACCCCAACCCCCACCCTCCCCTCCACTGTACAGATTTATGGTACTAGCCCACCCCTACACCCTCCATACATACCGTAAGATCTTCCTTACTGTAGGCTGAAGAGGGCTGACAGGCTCTGCAGGTTTGTATTGTGATTTGGCACTACCAGGTATGTGAGCACAGGCTCCCCCAGCTGCTGAACCCGATCTAGCCCCACCATGTGGAACATCTCCTCCAACATTTACTCCTTCCAGTCTGACACATTTTCATGCTGGGCACGGTGGACTCTGACTGAGGCGGACAGAGCGCACAAGGTTACCGTAATGGACCTATGGACACCCCTCCTGGTCATGCGCAACACAATATGTTTGGTACCCAAATCACTGGCAGTTTTGAGATCGAGAGGCAGCTATGAGGGCCTTCCATCCTCCCTCTACATCCGGTGCAGTCAGAAGGCGCTGCGTAAGCGTGACATACGTAACTTACGTCCCCGACGTGCCTCTCTGACTGCTCCAGGTTTCCTCACTGCACGCTCGCGCGAATACTGCCGAATGCTCTGCTACAATAAACTTCAGGAGGTGCTGCGTAAGTGGGACGTACTTAACTTACGTCCCCGACGTGCCCACACGTGCACCTCTGACTGCCCCGGGTTTCCTCACTGCACGCACGCTCTGCCGAACCTCTGCTACAGGTAGGCTGCTTCTATGTGTATGACCCGAGTATAAACCGAGGTCAGGTTTAAAGGTATTTTTAAAACCTAAAAATCTCGGTTTCATACTCGAGTATATACGGTAATTTTCTTTCTGTAAAAAAAAATTAAAGTAGACTTCAATTGCAGTACTGAATCTTAATTTTTTGGCCTAACAACAAAAAACTCCTTTCCTTTACGTCTTTACCCTATGAATATTTACAACTTTTTTATTTAAACCTACGAACGTTTGGTGACCGTCTGTTTGTTAACATACGATCTTATGTTCTACTACTGCCCCGTCCCTGTAAAAGCATCACAGAACTATTGATACATTTCCCCTATATATACCAATGCAATAACACCCACATTTCTGTGGAAAGATGTGTGCTGGTAGGTGTGCAAAGTGGAGAGCAGTCAGCAGAGGAAAATATGGAGGACAGACCCCAAACAACTACACAGTTTCAATTTGGTGTAAAGATATGTGCTGCTAGGTGTGCATGTGGGGAGCAGTTAAGGGAGGACAATGTTGAAGAAAGAAGCCAGGAAAGTAAAGAAAGAAAACACAGAAAAGAAGGTAATGAGGCCTGGAGGAGGGCAAGCGCCATGAGCAAGTCAGAAATGATTTTACTTGAATGAAAATACTAGATAAAAATGACTATGACTGCATAAAGAAAATTTATCAAAGGCCAAATGTCAGGAAAGACAGAATCCTCTCATTTTTTATGCGGATTGCATAATGTGAATCTTATTATTGATTATATTATTTTTTAAAGGAGAACTAAACCCAAAATACAAAGGCAGCTCCACAGACTCTATAACCGTCACTTTGTAAAACCATTTGTCTCTCACCTCTGAATTCAGATTCTTACTGTAAAAATCATTTATAGAACATTTTTGAGTACTGGCAATCTATGATGTCACGGCTGGCTTCTAGTGTTGCCTCTTCCTGGTGGTCCAGGTACCAAAATTCCTTCTGCACATGCTAACTAGCTACCTTGTGTTTGTTTTCCACTCCCCTTATGCTAAGCTGCATGTAACAGTTGAACTCGGAGTCCCCACCTGCAGTGTCTCCCAGCCAATCATCAGAGATGACAGTGAATATTATTAGCAGATTTTCCTGCTCAAAAAGAGTGGGGGAAGGTGTTAGCCCTTTTCATATGTATTTAGGAAGCCACTTGTTAACCCTTTATATTTGTTAGCATTTCTGCTAGACTTTATGTTTGTATGTGTTTGTTTCTGCACTCTACCATTTATATTAGTGTGTGTATTGCTGAAATGTACATTTAGGGCACTGCCACACTGCAATGCACCTGAATCTCACACGATTTACATGCATTTGCGCTTGCGTTTTGTCCATTGTCATTATGAAAACGCATGCACAAAAATTGCACAAAAAACACAGGTGTTACCAAATTACTGACGCATGCGTGAAACGCAACACACCTGACATCGCATGATTTTGGTGCGTTGCTGCGATTTCAATACAATTGGAAAATTGCAATCGCCTGAAAAACGTGCTTGTGTGGCCTAGCCCTTAGAAGTGTAATGCAAGCTGCATTGGTTTCAGTTTAGCCATACAGCATGTATTTAATGCAATGGAACTTAGCAATTTCCTGAGGCAGTGGCCCCACTTAAGTGCAAGGGAAGATGCACGGTCGCAATAATGCGTGATTGTGCTCGCTTCCGTGCATGAGTGTTGCGCTTCCACAATTGGACCCTAGCAGAGCGCATGCAATACAGACAAAAAAATGGTGATCACATGCACTCCAATAGCACACGGAAACGCATCACATGTAGTGGGTGCCGGTCCCATAGGCTATTACATGCCTGCACTAGCACAATCTGATCGCAAACCGCAATCCAAACCGTGTTAGTGGAAGCTAGCTCTAAGTGTTTGAGTCTTAAAGGGAAAGGTGGCAACCCCAGTAGAATTGAACTGACCACTTTACAAAGTACAAAAACAAAACAGCTCAGAGCTGCAGGTGCAGCATATTGACGTGAACATGGTCTTAGCACAGCTCTGTGCAATGCATTTTAAAGGGGAATGTTGGAGCCTGGAAGTAGTTTTGGAAGAAGTGTAAAGGCAAAGGCCACCTTTGGCTTTAAGACCCAAACACGTATTAAATATACATGTGGTAGTGCTAAGTACAGCACTAAATACAAACTGTATCAGCCTGCAACATGCTTCTAAAAAAAAATACTAACAACCTTTTGTTGTGTACATATTATCAGGCCTATGTCATAAAAGTTCTTTGCTAAAATCTGATTGGTTGGGGCAAAATTTGCACTATTTTTAACAATAAGAACTTTTAATGCATAGGCCTGTATATGTTTTTGGGTCTAAAAGGCAAAGGCGGGAACCCTAGTTGGAAGAGTGATTTTCTTTATGCAAAACTTCCCACGGGCAGCCCTCCTGCTTTATTAATTTTATAGAACATGTTTGTGTTCCCTCTAACAGTGCCCCTTTAATTGGCATTCCCTCCAATAATTCCTATTAATGTGTACATTTATATAAACAACATGGTGCAGTGCTGCAAATGGCATACCCTCCAACATTCCCCTTTAATACATACACTTATAGAGCACAGTGCAGTGCTGCAGGTGGAGGATAATATAATGACCCTGATCTTTGCACAGCTCTGTGCAATGCATTTCTCTGTGTAATGCATTTCTTAGCTTAGCTCTGTACTACAGTTTGTTGTTTTTATACAGACAGCTGAATCAAAAACACTCTTTCTACCCTCCAACATTCCCTTTAATAAGGTACACAGATGAAAAATGCATTGCACAGAGCTGTGCTAAGTTCAGGTTCACTTCTCATTCCTACCCCTACAATTCTGCGCCATGTGGTTTCTATAAAAACACACTCTTCCTACCCTCCAACATTCCCCCTTAAGAAGCTGCACTTTCCACTAATATTGCTACAGCTGACGGGGAGAGCTAGAGACCTTCACACTACGGGCCATATTTATAAAGGTGTGGTATCGCCTTCTTTAGCAATCATTATGGCGATCATCAATTTATGATCACTATCGTAAATCTTGTAAATGTACGATAGCCAACGTAAATCTACAACCGCCTGTAGAATATCATTACGGTAATTTACAGCATGGTATACTACTGCCACGGTCGTACAGTAATGAATACTTTGAAAGACAAAATATATTGTTTGAATATATTTAAATGGTCTGTCTGAAAGAAACACTGATTACTTAAAAGGAAATACTGTGTACTGCCTACCTTGCAGATAGTACAAACAGAGTTTACACTTGCATAATGAATGTTTTAAACTAAATATACGTTTGTTCACACGGGTAGTATGCTACCGTTCATTTTTTTTCTCGTTGTTTTATTTCTAAAATTACTCTGTTTTTCAATTACAGAGACAAACTAAAAGGGAAAGTTTAAGTATAAACTTTTAGCTTGAAAGACCGCATTTTGGAAGGAAATGTGTGTGTGTTTGTGCTGCAGATTTTAAAACTCACTAATGCCAATGATGAGGACATAGTTGTTTTTTACCTACCCTTTAAATATTTCTGTTGCATTAATTAAAGTGTGTCAGGTTGTGGGGTAAAAGACTTTTTTGATGATTGGTCAAAATTGTTATTTTTTACTATACTTACCCTTTAATATGATTGCCACATGAATTAATGGTACCTCGTTGGTGTATTACCTGTGTCAAGTTGGAAGTTAACAAAACTTTTATTGATCAAAATTTATTTTTGACTATAGTTACCCTATAGTATTTCTCCCACAGTATATGGAAGGGTAGGTCAGCAGTATGTACCTGGGTAAAGTTGGGGGTTAAAAAAAACTTGTTGATGATTAGTCAAAATAGTTTTTTTGACTATAGTTACCCTTAAATATAACTGCCATGAAAATGAAAGGTAGGTAAGTAGTGTGGTGTACCTGGATGAGCTCGAAGTTAAAAGAAACTTTTTTGATCTTAGTTACGCTTTAAGTATGGCTGCAATAGTAATGGAGGGATAGGTCTGTTAGGTGTGTGTATCTATCAAAATTTATTTTTTTGACTTTGTTACACTTTAAGTATGGCTGCCACAGTAATGTATAAGTAGATCATAGTGTGTGTACCTGTGTCGGGTTAGCGGTTAAAAAAAAAACTTTTTTAATGATTGGTCAAAAATGTTTTTACTTGTAAACTTAAGGTAGGGCTGCAACAGTAATGAGGGTAGTCAGTAGGTGTATGTACCTGTGCCACGTGGGGGTTAAAAAAAAACAAACTTTTTTGATGATTGGTCAAAATTAGTTTTTTTGACTTTAGTAAGCCTTTAAGTATGGCTGCCACAGTAATGGATAAGTAGATCAGTAGTTGAGTGTACCTGTGTTCGGGTTGGGGGTTAAAAAAACAAACTTTTTTGATGATTGGTCAAAAAATGTTTTTACTTTAGTTAAACTTAAGGTAGGGATCCGACGGTTATGGGGCTTTATCGTTACTGTGTGTAAGTTCGTTCCGAACGAGCGCGCGGCCGCCGAGATCGGGTCGGCCGTACGCTCGTTGGAAAGGCCGAAAATTTCCATCGGCCGCGCTAGACTCCCTATAGGAGTCTAGTGCGGCCGATGGAAACACACAGTCCCGAGGTTCTCCCTATAGGGAGACACTCGGGACTGTGTGTATGCAGATCTTTGAAAGATGGCAGACAGGATCTTGCGATCCTGTCTGTCATCTTTCAGAAATCTGTACTGGTGTACCTAGCTTAAGCGATTAAGGGCAAATCCTGAAAATTCCTCTGGCACTTAACGCAAAAAAAAATGAATCTTCTGGCACTGAAAAGGTTATGGTGCTGGAGCTGTGTGTGGCAAATAGTGTAATTCATTAGAAAAATTACCTATTATGTTATGTCATTTTAAACTACCGTATATACTCGAGATAAACCGACCCGAGTATAAACAGAGGTACCTATTTTTACCTGAAAAAAGTAGTAAAAATGATTGACTCGAGTATAACCGAGGGAAGAAAATATGAACACTAATGTTCAATATTTGGTACCATAAAAATAGCAGAAGCAGTTACCATCTGTTCCATGGCACTCCAGATGTTTGTAAACTACAAACTCCCAGCATGCTTTGGTTGCTGGGAGTTGTAGTTTCTAAACATCTGGAGTGGCAAGCTCACATAATAAAATAATGCCGTTTCATCAATGATAATTAAATGCCTTTATTCACAGAGTGCCCCAACTAACCCCAACCCCCACCCTCCCCTCCACTGTACAGATTTATGGTACTAGCCCCCCTACACCCTCCATACATACCGTAAGATCTTCCTTACTGTAGGCTGAAGAGGGCTGACAGGCTCTGCAGGTTTGTATTGTGAGTTGGCACTACCAGGGTATGTGAGCAGCAGGCTCCCCCAGCTGCTGAACCCGATCTAGCCCCACCATGTGGAACATCTCCTCCAACATTTACTCCTTCCAGTCTGACACATTTTCATGCTGGGCACGGTGGACTCTGACTGAGCGGACAGAGCTGCACAAGGTTACCGTAATGGACCTATGGACACCCTCCTGGTCATCGGCAACAAGCATATGTTGGTACCCAAATCACTGGCAGTTTGGAGATCGAGAGGCAGCTATGAGGGCTCTTCCATCCTCCCTCTACATCCGGTGCAGTCAGAAGGCGTGCGTAAGCGTGACATACGTAATACGTCCCCGACGTGCCTCTTCTGACTGCTCCAGGTTTCCTCACTGCACGCTCTGCCGAATACTGCCGAATGCTCTGCTACAATAAACAGTCAGGAGGTGCTGCGTAAGTGGGACGTACGTAACTTACGTCCCCGAAGTGCCCACACGTGCACCTCTGACTGCCCGGGTTTCCTCATGCACGCTCTTGCCGAACGCTCTGCTACAGGTAGGCTGCTTCTATGTGTATGACCCGAGTATAAACCGAGGTCAGGTTTTAAAGGGATTTTTAAAACCTAAAAATCTCGGTTTATACTCGAGTTATACGGTAATTTTCTTTCTGTAAAAAAAAATTAAAGTGACTTCAATTGCAGTACTGAATTTAATTTTTTGGCCTAACAACAAAAAACTCCTTTCCTTTACGTTTTACCCTATGAATATTTACAACTTTTTATTAAAACTAGAACGTTGGTGACCGTCTGTTGTTAACATACGATCTTATGTTCTACTACTGCCCCGTCCCTGTAAAAGCATCACAGAACTATTGATACATTTCCCTATATAACAATGCAATAACACCACATTTCTGTGGAAAGATGTGTGCTGGTAGGTGTGCAAAGTGGAAGCAGTCAGCAGAGGAAAATATGGAGGACAGACCCCAACAACTACCAGTTTCAATTTGGTGTAAAGAATGTGTGCTAGGGGTGGCATGTGGGGAGCAGTTAAGGAGGACAATGTTGAAGAAAGAAGCCAGGAAAGTAAAGAAAGAAAACACAGAAAGAAGGTAATGAGGCCTGGAGAGGGCAAGCGCCATGAGCAAGTCAGAAATGATTTTACTTGAATGAAAATACTAGATAAAAATGACTATGATGCATAAAGAAAATTTATCAAAGGCCAAATGTCAGGAAGACAGAACCTCTCATTTTTTATGCGGATTGCATAATGTGAATCTTATTATTGATTATATTATTTTTTAAAGGAGAACTAAACCCAAAATACAAAGGCAGCTCCACGACTCTATAACCGTCACTTTGTAAAACCATTTGTCTCCACCTCTGAATTCCGATTCTTACTGTAAAAATCATTTATAGAACATTTTTGAGTACTGGCAATCTATGATGTCACGGCTGGCTTCTAGTGTTGCCTCTTCCTGGTGGTCCAGGTACCAAAATTCCTTCTGCACATGCTAAAGCTACCTTGTGTTTGTTTTCCACTCCCCTTATGCTAAGCTGCATGTACAGTTGAACTGGAGTCCCCACCTGCAGTGTCTCCCAGCCAATATCAGAGATGACAGTGAATATTATTAGCAGATTTTCCTGCTCAAAAAGAGTGGGGAAGGTGTTAGCCCTTTTCATATGTATTTAGGAAGCCAATTGTTAACCCTTATATTGTTAGCATTTTCTGCTAGACTTTATGTTTGTATGTGTTTGTTTCTGCACTCTACCATTTATATTAGTGTGTGTATGCTGAAAGTACATTTAGGGCACTGCCACACTGCAATGCACCTGAATCTCACACGATTTACATGCATTTGCGCTTGCGTTTTGTCCATTGTCATTATGAAACGCATGCACAAAAATTGCACAAAAAACACAGGTGTTACCAAATTACTGACGCATGGTGAAACGCAACACACCTGACATCGCATGATTTTGGTGGTTGCTGCGATTTCATACAATTGGAAAATTGCAATCGCCTGAAAAAAAAGTGCTTGTGGGGCCTAGCCCTTAGAAGTGTAATGCAAGCTGCATTGGTTTCAGTTTAGCCATACAGCATGTATTTAATGACATGGAACTTAGCAATTTCCTGAGGCAGTGGCCCCACTTAAGTGCAAGGAAGATGCACGGTCGCAATAATGCGTGATTGTGCTCGCTTCCGTGCATGAGTGTTGCGCTCACAATTGGACCCTAGCAGAGCGCATGCAATACAGACCAAAAATGGTGATCACATGACTCCAATAGCACACGGAAACGCATCACATGTAGTGGGTGCCGGTCCCATAGGCTATTACATGCCTGCACTAGCACAATCTGATCGCAAACCGCAACCAAACCGTGTTAGTGGAAGTAGCTCTAAGGTTTGAGTCTTAAAGGAAAGGTGGCAACCCCAGTAGAATTGAACTGACCACTTTACAAAGTAAAAAACAAAAACAGCCAGAGCTGCGGTGCAGCATATTGACGTGAACATGGTCTTAGCACAGCTTGTGCAATGCATTTTAAGGGGAATGTTGGAGCCTGGAAATAGTTTTGGAAGAAGTGTAAAGGCAAGGCCACCTTTGGCTTTAAGACCCAAACACGTATTAAATATACATGTGGTAGTGCAAGTACAGCACTAAATACAAACTGTATCAGCCTGCAACATGCTTCTAAAAAAAAAATACTACAAACCTTTTGTTGTGTACATATTATCAGGCCATGTCATAAAAGTTCTTTGCTAAAATCTGATTGGTTGGGGCAAATTTGCACTATTTTTAACAATAAGAACTTTTATGCATAGGCCTGATATGTTTTGGGTCTAAAAGGCAAAGGCGGGAACCCTAGTTGGAAGAGTGATTTTCTTTATGCAAAACTTCCCACGGGCAGCCCTCTGCTTTATTAATTTTATAGAACATGTTTGTGTTCCCTCTAACAGTGCCCCTTTAATTGGCATTCCCTCCAAATATTCTATTAATGTGTACATTTATATAAACAACATGGTGCAGTGCTGCAAATGGCATACCCTCCAACATTCCCCTTAATACATACACTTATAGAGCACGTGCAGTGCTGCAGGTGGAGGATAATAATGACCCTGATCTTTGACACGCTCTGTGCAATGCATTTCTCTGTGTAATGCATTTCTTAGCTTAGCTCTGTACTACAGTTTGTTGTTTTTATACAGACAGCTGAATCAAAAACACTCTTCTACCCTCCAACATTCCCTTTAATAGGTACACAGATGAAAAATGCATTGCACAGAGCTGTGCTAAGTTCAGGTACTTCTCATTCTACCCCTACAATTCTGCGCCATGTGGTTTCTATAAAAACACACTCTTCCTACCCTCCAACATTCCCCCTTAAGAAGCTGCACTTTCCACTAATATTGCTACAGTGACGGGGAGAGTAGAGACCTTCACACTACGGGCCATATTATAAAGGTGTGGTACTCCTTCTTTAGCAATCATTATGGCGATCATCAATTTATGATCACTATCGTAAATCTTGTAAATGTACGAAGCCAACGTAAATACAACCGCCTGTAGAATATCATTACGGTAATTTACAGCATGGTATACTACTGCCACGGTGTACCGTAATGAATACTTTGAAAGACAAAATATATTGTTTGAATATATTTAAATGGTCTGTCTGAAAGAAACACTGATTACTTAAAAGGAAATACTGTGTACTGCCTACCTTGCAGATAGTACCAACAGAGTAGTACACGTGCATAATGAATGTTAACTAAATATACGTTTGTTTCACACGTGGTATGCTACCGTTCATTTTTTTCTCGTTGTTTTTTCTTAAATTACTCTGTTTTTAATTACAGAGAAAACTAGAAGGAAAGTTTAAGTATAAACTTTTAGCTTGAAAGACCGCATTTGGAAGGAAATGGTGTGTGTTTGTGCTGCAGATTTTAAAACTCAATAATGCCAATGATGAGGACATAGTTGTTTTTTCCTACCCTTTAATATTTCTGTTGCATAATTAAAAGTGTGTCAGGTTGGGGGATAAAAGACTTTTTTGATGATTGGTCAAAATGTGTTATTTTTTACTAACTACCCTTTAAATATGATTGCCACATGAAATAATGGGTACCTCAGTTGGTGTATGTACCTGTGTCAAGTTGGAAGTTAAACAAAACTTTTATTGATCAAAATTATTTTGACCTGTTACCCTATAAGTATTTCTCCCACAGTATATGGAAGGGTAGGTCAGCAGTATGACCTGGGTAAAGTGGGGGGTTAAAAAAAACTTTGTTGATTAGTCAAAATAGTTTTTTTGACTATAGTTACCCTTTAAATATAAATGCCATGAAAATGGAAAGGTAGGTAAGTAGGTGTGTGTCTGGATGAGCTCGGAAGTTAAAAAGAAACTTTTTTGATCTTAGTTACGCTTTAAGTATGGCTGCAATAGTAATGGAGGGATAGGTCTGTAGGTGTGTGTATTATCAAAATTTATTTTTTGCTTTAGTTACACTTTAAGTATGGCTGCCACAGTAATGTATAAGTAGATCAGTAGGTTGGTGACCTGTGTCGGGTTAGCGGTTTAAAAAAAAAAAACTTTTTTAATGATTGGTAAAAAATGTTTTTACTTTAGTTAAACTTAAGGTAGGGCTGCAACAGTAATGAAGGGGTAGGTCAGTAGGTGTATGGACCTGTGCCACGTGGGGTTTAAAAAAACAAACTTTTTTGATGATTGGTCAAATTGTTTTTTTGACTTTAGTAAGCCTTTAAGTATGGCTGCCACAGTAATGGATAAGTAGATCAGTAGTTGAGGTACTGTGTTCGGGTTGGGGGTTAAAAAAACAAACTTTTTGATGATTGGTCAAAAAATGTTTTTATTAGTTAAACTTAAGGTAGGGCTGCAACAGTAATGAAGGGGTAGGTCAGTAGGTGTATGTACCTGTGCCACGTGGGGGTTAAAAAAATCAAACTTTTTTGATGATTGGTCAAATTAGTTTTTTTTGACTTTAGGAAATACTGTGTACTGCCTACCTTGCAGATAGGACAAACAGAGTAGTACACGTGCAAATGAATGTTTAACTAAATGATAACTAAATATACGTTTGTTTACACGTGGTATGCTACCGTTCATTTTTTTTTCTCGTTGTTTTATTTCTAAATTACTCTGTTTTTCAATTACAGAGACAAACTAGAAAGGGAAAGTTAAGTATAAACTTTTAGCTTGAAATACCGCATTTTGGAAGGAAATGTGGTGTGTTTGTGCTGCAGATTTAAAAACTCAATGCCAATGAGAGTACATAGTTGTTTTTTACCTACCTTTAAATATTTCTGTTGCATTAATTAAAAGTGTCAGGTTGGGGATAAAAGACTTTTTGATGATGGTCAAAATGTGTTATTTTTTTATACTTACACTTTAATATGATTGCCACATGAATGAATGGGTACCTCAGTGGTGTATGTACCTGTGTCAAGTTGGAAGTTAAACAAACTTTTATGATCAAAATTTATTTTTGAATATAGGTACCCTATAAGTATTTCTCCCACAGTATATGGAAGGGTAGGTCAGCAGTATGTACCTGGGATAGGTTGGGGTTAAAAAAAACTTTGTTGATGATTGTCAAAATAGTTTTTTTGACTATAGTTACCCTTTAAATATAACTGCCATGAAAATGGAAAGGTAGGTAAGTAGGTGTGTGTACTGGATGAGCTCGGAAGTTAAAAAAGAAACTTTTTTGATTTAGTTACGCTTTAAGTATGGCTGCAATAGAATGGAGGGATAGGTCTGTAGTGTGTGTATCTATCAAAATTTATTTTTTTGACTTTAGTTACACTTTAAGTATGGCTGCCACAGTAATGTATAAGTAGATCAGTAGGTGTGTGTACCTGTGTGGGTTAGCGGTTTAAAAAAAACTTTTTTAATGATTGGTCAAAAAATGTTTTTACTTTAGTTAAACTTAAGGTAGGGCTGCAACAGTAATGAAGGGGTAGGTCAGTAGGTGTATGTACCTGTGCCACGTGGGGGTTAAAAAAACAAACTTTTTTGATGATTGGTCAAAATTAGTTTTTTTGACTTTAGTAAGCCTTTAAGTATGGCTGCCACAGTAATGGATAAGTAGATCAGTAGTTGAGTGTACCTGTGTTCGGGTTGGGGGGTTAAAAAAAAAACTTTTTTGTGATTGGTCAAAAATGTTTTTACTTTAGTTAAACTTAAGGTAGGGCTGCAACAGTAATGAAGGGGTAGGTCAGTAGGTGTATGTACCTGTGCCACGGGGGGTTAAAAAAATCAAACTTTTTTGATGATTGGTCAAATTAGTTTTTGACTTTAGTAAGCCTTTAAGTATGGCTGCCACAGTAATGGATAAGTAGATCAGTAGTGTGAGTGTACTGTGTTCGGGTTGGGGGTTAAAAAACAAACTTTTTGATGATTGGTCAAAAAGTTTTTACTTTAGTTAAACTTAAGGTAGGGCTGCAACAGTAATGAAGGGGTAGGTCAGTAGGTGTATGTACCTGTGCCACGTGGGGGTTAAAAAAATCAAACTTTTTTGATGATTGGTCAAAATTAGTTTTTTGACTTTAGGAAATATGTGTACTGCCTACCTTGCAGATAGTACAAACAGAGTAGTCGTGCATAATGAATGTTTAACTAAATGATAACTAAATATACGTTTGTTTCACACGTGGTATGCTACCGTTCATTTTTTCTCGTTGTTTTATTTCTAAATTACTCTGTTTTTCAATTACAGAGACAAACTAGAAAGGGAAAGTTTAAGTATAAAATTTAGCTTGAAATACCGCATTTTGGAAGGAAAGTGTGTGTGTTTTGTGCTGCAGATTTTAAAACTCAATGCCAATGATGAGTACATAGTTGTTTTTTACCTACCCTTTAAATATTTCTGTTGCATTAATTAAAAGTGTAGGTTGGGGGAAAAGACTTTTTTGATGATTGGTCAAAATGTGTTATTTTTTACTATACTTACACTTTAAATATGATTGCCCACTGAATGAATGGGTACCTCAGTTGGGTGATGTACCTGTGTCAAGTTGGAAGTTAACAAACAATTTTATTGATCAAAATTTATTTTTGATATAGTTACCCTATAAGATTTTCTCCCACAGTATATGGAAGGGTAGGTCAGCAGTATGTACCTGGGTAAGGTTGGGGGTTAAAAAAAACTTTGTTGATGATTAGTCAAAATAGTTTTTTTGACTATAGTTACCCTTAATATAACTCCATGAAAATGGAAAGGTAGGTAAGTAGTGTGTGTACCTGGATGAGCTCGGAAGTTAAAAAAAAAAATAACTTTTTGATCTTAGTTACGCTTTAAGTATGGCTGCCATAGTAATGGAGGGATAGGTCTGTAGGTGTGTTGTTCTATCAAAATTTATTTTTTGACTTTAGTTACACTTAAGTATGGCTGCCACAGTAAGTATAAGTAGATCAGTAGGTGTGTGTACCTGTGTCGGGTTAGCAGTAAAAAAAAACAAACTTTTTTAAAGGGTATGTCCACCCCTAAAATTGATTTTTATATGATGCTCCCCCATGTCTCCCAGCCCCAACCGATAAAATATTTTTTCAGAAAGCCCCCAAACTCTTAATCTCGTTCCTCCGCCGCACTGCCGGCCCTCTGCTTGCGAGAATGCAAGCAGAGGGGCGGGACCGGCAGTCGCGTCTGTGATTGGGCTGAGCGGCAGCCAATCACGGACGCGGCTGCCGGTCATTCAGTGCAGCGGGGAAAGCGGAGAGGTAAGTAAGAGTTGGGGAGCTTTTGAAAAAAAAAAAAAATGCGGTTGGGGCTGGGGGACTGGGGGAGCAGCATTTATGGGGATTTCTGCTAGGGGGATAGATAGTAGAACGGGAGGGAGAGGGAGAGAGGGAGGGGGGAGAAGGGCTGCAGTGCGCATGGCAAATATATACCGGAGGCAAGATAGCAGGCAGAGCCCTGCTATCCTCCTGGTGGTTCGTTTTGGGACTTTGGGGGGGTTTACAGGAGAACCCTTGGAGCTGGGATGTGAGGTAAGGATTAAACTACACTAACATGGTGGGGCCAGTAGTTGGGGGGATTATAGCTTTGGGGGTGGACATGCCCTTTAATGATTGGTCAAAAAATGTTTTTACTTTAGTTAAACTTAAGGTAGGGCTGCAACAGTAATGAAGGGGTAGGTCAGTAGGTGTATGTACCTGTGCCACGTGGGGGTTAACAAAACAAAATTTTTGATGATTGGTCAAAATTAGTTTTTTGACTTTAGTAAGCCTTAAGTATGGCTGCCACAGTAATGAAAGTAGATCAGTAGTTGAGTGTACCTGTGTTCGGGGTTGGGGGTTAAAAAACAAACTTTTTTGATGATTGGTCAAAAAATTTTTTTTACTTAGTTACCCTTTAGGTATGGCTGCAACAGTAATGGAGGGGTAGGTCAGTAGGTGATGTAGAATAAACATGGTGGAGGTGCACTCTACCAAACTAGGGTGCAGACACCTCTGTGGGTTCTTCCCTTAGGAACCGATGGATTTCACAGGAAAAAAGGTAACTGAGGGTCGCACCCAAATCTTTAGAAATGTTTATTACAAACCACACATAACCACGTCACAGTTTGGGGGAATGCCCCCCTTCACCTGAAGAAGGGGGCATTCCCCGAAACGTTGTGACGTGGTATGTGTGGTTTGTAATAAACATTTCTAAAGATTTGGAGTGCGACCCTCAGTTACCTTTTTTCCAGTAGGTGTATGTACCTGTGCCACATGGGGGTTAAAAAACAAACTTTTTGATTATTGATCCAAATTATTTTTTTTTACTTTGTTACCCTTTAAGTATGTCTGCTTAATGGATAAGTAGAGCAGTAGGTGTGTGTACTTGGGTCTGGTTGAGGGTGTGTGTCTTTTTTTGTGTTTACAACCATAAAACACTTTTACTGAGGATATATCCAAAATAGTTTTTGACTATAGTTACCCTTTAAGTATGGCTGCCACTGTAATGGAGAAGTAGATCAGTAGGTGAGTGTACTGGTCTGTGTGGGGGGTTGGGGGTCACTGTTTGTTATTTTAGGACCATTTTTAAACACCATTAAACAATCTGTTTTGAAATATCCACATTTGAGGATTGTTACCATTATAGTCTATGGAAAAAATGTCCAGAAGTTCGCCGATAACGCCGGATTCCTTAGCTAGAAGATAGCACACTTCTCCTATATGCCCTGCACGTCATGTCTCTAAAAAACTGTGGGAGGAGGAGATACAGTCCAAAAAAGCTGAAGAATAAAACGGAAGAAGAAGAAAAAGATGAAGAAATAGAAAGAACAGGAATTTGGCTTCAAGCCAAATTAATAAACTTAGAGGAAAACTACAAATTCCATGTGCAGTGTCTGACATCAGTGATGGCAACCACAGAAGACATTTGTAAGGGCAAAAAGATTACAGGATATCAAAACCACAGGAGAAGGATCCGAAAAGTTTGTGAAATATTTCCTTTTTTTTATGTACAAACTGAACTTTATATTATATTTTATTTGTAATAAACATATTTTTTTTTACATTTTTCAGCAATATTTGATGATGTCCATCAACCACACAGTTCCTCAGCTGAACAGGAACCAGCATTGGACACTTTGGAGATATCGTCCAAATCATCTGAAAAAACAAACACAAATGTTGAAAAATTAAATGACTATGTTGCCGAGCGACTAGAAAAATGTCTAGTACAGCTTAAAAACATAAAAAATAGTGTACAACAAGTAAAAGTACAGAAGCTAACAAGGAGATTATATGAAAGTTCTTATCGTTAAAATGGTGCTAACTTTGCCCCAGCCAATCAGATGTAAGCTTTCAAATGTTAAATAAGATCTGATTGGTTGGGGCAAAATAAGCACCATTTTTAACAGTAAGAACTTTTATTAAATTCCCCTGTAAGTTTTTTATGTACAGTTTAGAAATGTTAAAAAAAAAACAGGTGCAGCACCCATAGCAAATGTTATTTAGTGTGAAACTTACTATTTACTATTAATAAGTAAAGGTATAGGTGCTATATTTTATATGTACATTAAAAAAACAGGTGCAGCACCCATAGAAAATGTTGTTTAGTGTGATAATTGCTATTTACTAGTAATAAGTAAAACTATAGAAGCTATATTTTCTATTTACAGCTTAGAAATGTTAAAAGGTATAGGTGCTATAATTTATATGTACATTTACCCAATGTTAAAAAAAAACAGGTGCAGCACCTATAACAAATGTTGTTTAGTGTGAAACTTGCTATTTACTATTAATAAGTAAAGGTATTGTCACGGACTTACCTGCCGCTCCGTTCCCGCTCGGCACTTCCGGGTGGGCGGCGTCGCGGACGTCATGACGTCACAACGCCGGGCGGCGCGAGATTTGAAAAGCCGGCGTCCTCCTGGACCCGGCGCCCGATAGTAGCGTTAGCTACCCTGGCTCCTTACTCACCTGCCTTGGATCCTGCTCCTGCTCCTTGTACTTACCTTGCCTGTCACCAGTACCTACCTTGCCTGTATCCAGCATTCAGTACTTACCTTACCTGTCTCCAGTACCTAACCTTTCCTGTATCCAGCATTCAGTACTTACCTTCCTGTCTCCAGTCTACCTTGCCTGTATCCAGCATTCAGTTACTTACCTTGCCGTGTTCTCAGTACCTACCTTGCCTGTATCCAGCATTCAGTACTTACCTTGCCTGTCTCCAGTACCTACCTTGCCTGTATCCAGCATTCAGTACTTACCTTGCCTGTCTCCAGTACCTACCTTGCCTGTATCCAGCATTCAGTACTTACCTTGCTGGTCTCCGGTGACTCCTTACCTATATCCAGTATCCAGCCTTCAGTTCCCAGCAAGCACCTTGTTCCTGTTCCCAGCAGTACCTTGTTCCTGGTTCCAGCCTACAGTTCCCAGCAGCACCTTGTTCCAGCATTCAGCCTACAGTTCCCAGCAGCACCTTGTTCCTGTTCCCAGCCTACAGTTCCCAGCAGCACCTTGTTCCTGGTTCCAGCCTACAGTTCCCAGCAGCCTCTGTGTCCCGCACATTCCGGACTACCAGCCTCCTCCTAAAGCGTACTGTAAGTACCCCGGCCATCCGGCCATTTGTTACAGTACTATCGGGCCATGGAAACGCCTGAGGGGGCTATGGCCGAGTTGAATAAAACTCTCCAAGCTTTGTCCAAACGCATGGACCTGTTCGAACATCATCAGGGCCAGTTGGCTCAGTTCATGGATTCCCTAGCTGTCCGGCTACCCCCAGCTGCTGCCTCTGCTCCAGGTTCTACGCCACCTCCTTTGACGGCCGGATCCAGTGATCCTTCTCTTCGGAGAGAGCCCCGCATACCTCCACCCTCGCGGTTTGATGGTGATGCCCAAGCCTGCTGTGGGTTCATTAATCAGTGCAGAATCCAATTTGAAATTCAACCATCTCATTTTGCATCGGATCGTGCAAAGGTGGGGTACATCATCGCCTTGTTGGAGGGTAATGCACTGGCCTGGGCTTCTCCTTTATGGAAAAGAGACAATCCTCTAGTCTATAATGTTACTGACTTCCTGAGTATGTTTCGCAAGGTCTTCGATGCTCCAGGAAGAACCTCTGCTGCCTCCTCCCGTTTGATGCAGCTCTGCCAAGGATCACGTTCCGTGGGTCAATATGCTATCGAATTTCGTACCCTTGCTGCGGAGACTTCTTGGAACAATGAGGCACTTGCTGCAGCCTTTTGGCAGGGACTCTCTGACCGCCTCAAGGACGAATTAGTATCTAGGGAATTACCTGTCCCATTGGAAGACTTGATTACACTATGCATACAAATTGATACCCGCTTCCGTGAACGGCAGGCAGAAAGGTCTGCAGCTCGTTCCAACCTCCCTAAGACCTTTCCTAGGCCTGCTCAGCCCTTTCCGCAACCCATATCTTTGGGTGAAGAGCCGATGCAAATTGGCGGCACTCATCTATCCCCCGAGGAAAAATCACGCCGATGTACCAATGGACTTTGTCTCTATTGTGCTGGGCAAGGACACTTTGTAAGAAGTTGTCCCCAGAAGTCGGGAAACTCCAGGACCTAGAAGTTAAGGAGGAGCTCCTTCTAGGTAACGTTAAGTCTCCTGCCAAATTTGAACCACTGAAACTCTTTCTACCAGCTACTATCACCTATAATGGTAAAACTTTTTCCTCCCAGGCCTTTGTCGATTCTGGTGCCGCTGGAAATTTCATCGATTCTACCTATGCAGCACAATTGGGGCTTCTTCTCCTTCACTTGCAGCAACCCCTTCGAGTTCTGGCTATTGACAATAACCCGTTGGCTTCAGAATTCATCTCCAAATCTACATACGAAGTCCTATTCCGCATTGGCATATTTCACCAAGAACATTTATCTTTTCTTGTCATCCAAAGCCCTTCTGCTCCCCTAATTCTCGGACTTCCATGGCTGAGACTACACAACCCTGTTATAGATTGGTCTAACAATGAACTCAAGTCTTGGAGCCCTTTCTGTTCCAAAAATTGCCTTTCTACTCATTGCACTACCATTACCTGTGAAAATAAATCAGAGAAAAACCTCCCTGAATGTTATCATGATTTCTCTGATGTGTTCTGTAAAAAGCGAGCTGAGAAGCTACCACCGCACCGTTCCTACAATTGCACCATCGACCTTCTTTCTGGTACTATGCCTCCTCGGGGACGCACATACCCACTGTCTCCCTCAGAAACTCTAGCCATGAAAGAGTACGTTACGGAACATTTGTCTAGGGGTTTCATACGGCCTTCCACTTCCCCTGCTGGAGCTGGGTTCTTTTTTGTTGAAAAAAAAGACAGAGGTTTACGACCCTGCATCGACTACCGTGGGTTAAATAAAATCACAATAAAGAATCGGTATCCTCTCATCTCTGAGCTGTTTGACCAGATAAAAGGGGCTAAAATATTTACTAAACTAGATCTTCGGGGGGCATACAATCTGATCCGTATATGCCAAGGTGATGAGTGGAAGACCGCCTTTAATACTAGGGACGGTCACTACGAATATCTCGTAATGCCCTTTGGCCTTTGTAATGCTCCAGCGGTGTTCCAAGAATTCGTCAACGACATTTTCAGGAATATGTTGGGTATCTCTGTAGTCATCTCGATGACATTTTAATCTTTTCTCAAGATCTGCCCTCACACCGCATCCATGTTAAACAGGTGTTGCTATGTGTCAGGAAAATGTGTAGTGACTTGGCAAGAATGGGTTAACTATTGGTATTAGTTCTTAGGACCAATAAAAATACCATTCCACCCTGGAACAGTCCTATTGTTTATATTACGATTAGTGAAGCATGGAACCAGGTCTCCTTTTCTAGACAATGTGGAGCCGAACCGTGCATCTGGAATTCTCTCCAGCCAGGGGTCTGGTGGGGACTAAGAGGTCATTTTAAGGACAAGTCATACATGTAAAATAATTGTATTTCGTTATTGGAATGTGTAAGACAGAAACCAACATTATATTTGTAAATATAATAGTATGCCCATTAATATGATACCCAACATGGAGCCCTTATTCCCTTGCAAAGGCAAGTTATTAATATCTGGGGAAATATAGATTACACACAGGTCATGTGCGGTATTGGAGGAATTTGATAATTAATACTGGAAAGGAATATGTGGTCAATATCTCAATACAATGTACATATCTACATTTAAATGTAATCTGTCTAACTGAGGGGGAATGAGTGCTTTTGGCTAGTCGTAAATCTGGACATTGCTAGACACTCCCACCTCATGCAATAACCAGGAGGAGGGGGTGTTTCATCAAATAGTTTAAAAAGCCTGGTAGCCCAAATAATGTTGTTCATACTTGGGGACATGCTACGAACGTGTGTATGGACCCAATGTTTCATCCTGCCCCAGGACACAGGACTTCTTCTAGTGAGTAGGGTCTGTGAATATTTTTATCCTTTTTATTTTCTATAACTGTTGTACTTATGTATGTCATTTTATTGTAAACCTTTTTTTTTTTTTTCTGTATTATATGCACTGTCCACCTTTTGGAATATTAAATCTAAAATTTAATAAGTTTTGTCTTTGATGCTCTAAAAGAACTTAGTTAGCCTCTGATAAGTTTATATGGTTTGAATGGAGTGTGCAGTGTAAATGCTAATTAACTCTGTGACTGCTTGTGAAGGACTGATGCTAATTAACCAGTTAGTTACTGGAGTGAATGGTGTAGTGTTAACCATTTAGCTGCCAGGACAGGGGTGTGCATACTCAGTGAGAGTCAAGAGTGGGTTTTTGGGGCGTCTTTAAGGCCGTAACTTAAAGTGGTGGCAGCGAATACCGATTAATTAGTCAGATCACGTGCCCAGCGAACTGGCGTTCGTGACAAATTGGCTGGCAGTGGGTGGGATAAATTATTTTTTATTAGAGCATTAGTGCTTGGATTAAGTATTTAACCCTTGTACTAAAGAACTGAATCCTTGCGAGGGTATCAGTCTTCAAAGACAAACTCAGTGCATTTATTTTCTAAAGACATATGTACAAACAGTTGTTCCCTCCCCTTCTGTTTTTCTTTTCTATATTTTATTTGGCAAGGTTAGCTGAGGATGGCAACCTTTTACAAGAGACAAACCAAGGAGGTCCTGATCAATCTCTGTGAGGAAAGAGGTATTGATGTCCTGGACAAGTCCAAGGAGCTGCTGATAAGGGCATTGTTGGAAAGTGACCAGGAGCAGCAGAACTACACAACTGAGTCGGGAAGCGATGTGGATTTAGCTATCCCAGAAAGGACTGTTAACCTTGGATTTTCTCAGCATGAGAATACTGCAGTGCAGGAAGAAAGTATTTCTTCCCTGCAAAAGGATTTACAATTGTTGGGTTCAGATGACCCCCAGCTACGTCTTCAATTGATCTTGCAGCATCAGGAGAGGGAGGCAGCCGCAGCTGAGAGAGCTGAACGGCAATCCCAGCGAGAAATGGAAGTTGCAGCAGCTGAGCGGCAGGCGCAGAGAGAATTCGATGCTTTGCATGGTTCACCCAAGTTTCCTGTCATGGACAATGATAGCAATTTGGACACTTTTTGTTAAGTTTTGAAAAGTGCTGCAGACAGTATCAGTTGCCACAGGAGCAGTGGGCAAGATACTTGACACCTGGATTAAAAGGCAAAGCCTTAGATGCCTTTGTTGAACTACCACCAGAGCTTGATGGGGACTATGAGGCTTTGAAATAGGCTCTGATAAGAAGTTTAACTCACGCTAGAGGTGTATCGCAAAAAGTTTCGAGCATTGCAGAGAGGTCTCACTGACAGCTACTCAGATGTTGTGAGTAATCTGAGAACCAGTTTTCGACAGTGGATTAAAGAACTGTCGGTTGCCAAATTTGAGGAGCTGGAGGATCTTTGGTAATGGATCAGTTCCTTAATATCTGTCCTGGAGATGTGCGACAGTTTGTATTGGATCGTGAGCCAAAAACAGCGCAAAAAGCAGCAGAAGTCGCAGACGCCTATGCAGCCAACAGGGTGCCAACATATCGAATCGTCCAATGTTACAAAGATCACCAAGCTGGAAGGATCGTCACCACAGGGAAGGAGCACAGCAGAATGTCAAGGTGGTGAGAATTTGTCTGAAAGGCCCAGTGTGAGCGTAAACCATGGAGATACACGCAGATGTTTATATGTAACCGATGGGACATGTAAGAGCTTCCTGTCCAGAAAGAAGGGACCAGAGTCACCTGTCAATCCTGTGGTAATGCTCATATCTGGTAAGACAGAGATTTATGTCATATATGCAGAATGTGACTGTGGGAGATAAGTTACCCAGGGGATCGGGACTCAGGAGCTAACTTGTTCTGGTGCGCCCAGAGATGATTAACTTTGGGGACATTATTCCGGGAAGACTTTATTGGTAAAGGGAGTGGGTGGGAGTCATCCAAGGGTGCCTGTGGCTAATGTTTACTTGGATTGGGGTGTGGGGGAGAGGTCTGAGGGAAGTGGGATATCCAATGAAATTCCTGTCAATGTGTTATTGGGGAATGATTTGGGGAGAATGGTCTCTGTTTGTGCCAAATTATCCGCTCTCACTAAGTCCAGCCGCGTGAGGGTGACCACCCACTGCAATCAGTAAAGGGAACAGGTAACAAGGGGCAAGGTAACTGGGAGGGAGGGCTGAGAGACCAGAGCAGATGTCCTAGTGCCAGATCCAGTATTGCCTAACTGTGTTAATGGAGAGAAGAAGAGGATTCCCAAGTCCACTCTCTGGTAGAGTCAGGTATAGTAACTGTAGGTAGGGATGTCACAGTAACTGGGAGGGAGGGCTGAGAGACCAGAGAGGGTGTCAGTCAGCGCCAGAACCAGTACCGTTACATGTGTGAATGTAGAGGGGGAGGAAAGGTATCCCCAGGGTGATGTTCTGGGTAAAGTAACGTAGTAGAGAGGGATTTCCAGAGTAGGATCCCTGATCTCTGTGCCCAATCTGCGAGGTCCTGGATAGCCATCAGGAATTAGTGCAGGAGTGTGTGGGCAGGTGGTTAGGACTCAGAGCAGGGTCCTAATGGATGTTTCCACTCAGACTGAGGGAGAAGAGGGTAGCGTGGGCATGCGGTGTAGCGCCAGTACCAACCTCAGTGGTGGGTTGAGAAGGAAGGGTAAGGGTTAAAGAGGGACAGCTAACAGAGCTAGGAGTGTCCCAGGTAGATGGAAAGAAGAGGTAGATATCCCTGAGGACAAAACCATACCAGTAACACTGGTTTGTCCCAGTCTAAGAGGGAGCAGGGATATGGTGAGCAGGAAGGCAAGGAAAGGGTTAAGAGTGACCAGTATCTGTCTGAGTTTAGACCCAGGGAATGGGGAACTTTAGACCCACAGGATACAGGTAGCAGTGAGAATAAAGGAGGATCTGTCCAGCAGGAGAGTGTGTCAGAGGGAGGGAGATGCCTGAGGTTAGGAGTGGCAGGGTACAGTCCCCTACATATCACTGTACTCAGGTGGTGAATAAAGAACTGTACTGTAGCACACAGAGTGGTCACACAGATGGTAGTATGGGTGGTTTGCTCTCTATATCGAGTGTATACAGACTGAGCATCAAGAGGTTAACCAGTCTACTTGGGTGAGTGAATGTGAGCCCAAACCCAGTTCTCATAACCACAGTAAAGAGGAGGTGGTTTTGTAAAATGTGCAGGTGGAATCACATCGTGGAACAATATGTATTACATTCACAACAACCAAGGGGATGCAGGTGGATATTCATGTCTATCCGAACTACCTGATTATGGACGCAGTGGACGTGACCTGTAAGTATATCCCGTGCGCCAATTTTAAAGGGGGAGTGTCGGAAAATTGATGTAGTGACTTGGCAAGAATGGGTTAACTATTGGTATTAGTTCTTAGGACCAATAAAAATACCATTCCACCTGGAACAGTCTATTGTTATATTTACGATTAGTGAAGCATGGAACCAGGTTCCTTTTCTAGACAATGTGGAGCCGAACCGTGCATCTGGAATTCTCTCAGCCAGGGGTTGGTGGGGACTAAGAGGTCATTTAAGGACAAGTCATACATGTAAATAATTGTATTTCGTTATTGGAATGTGTAAGACAGAAACCACACATTATATTTGTAAATATTAGTATGCCCATTAATAGATACCCAAATGGAGCCCTTATTCCTTGCAAAGGCAGTTATTAATATCTGGGGAAATATGGATTACACACAGGTCATGTGCGGTATTGGAGGAATTGATAATTAATACTGGAAAGGAATATGTGGTCAATATCTCAATACAATGTACATATCTACATTTAAATGGAATCTGTCTAACTGAGGGGGAATGAGTGCTTTTGGCTAGTCGTAAATCTGGACATTGCTAGACACTCCCACCTCATGCAATAACCAGGAGGAGGGGGTGTTTCATCAAATAGTTTAAAAAGCCTGGTAGCCCAAATAATGTTGTTCATACTTGGGGACATGCTACGAACGTGTGTATGGACCCAATGTTTCATCCTGCCCCAGGACACAGGACTTCTTCTAGTGAGTAGGGTCTGTGAATATTTTTATCCTTTTTATTTTCTATAACTGTTGTACTTATTGTAGGTCATTTTATTGTAACACCATTTTATTTTGTTTTTGTATTATATGCACTGTCCACCTTTTGGAATATTAAATCTAAAATTTAATAAGTTTTGTCTTTGATGCTCTAAAATAACTCAGTTAGCCTCTGATAAGTTTATATGGTTTGAATGGAGTGTGCAGTGTAAATGCTAATTAACTCTGTGACTGCTTGTGAAGGACTGATGCTAATTAACCAGTTAGTTACTGGAGTGAATGGTGTAGTGTTAACCATTTAGCTGCCAGGACAGGGGTGTGCATACTCAGTGAGAGTCAAGAGTGGGTTTTTGGGGCGTCTTTAAGGCCGTAACTTAAAGTGGTGGCAGCGAATACCGATTAATTAGTCAGATCACGTGCCCAGCGAACTGGCGTTCGTGACACTACGTCTGAGAGAGAATAGCCTATATGCCAAACTGGAAAAGTGTCTGTTTGAGTGTTCACAAGTGCCCTTCCTAGGCTACATCGTATCTGCGCAAGGGTTCCAGATGGATCCTGTTAAAGTTTCGGCCATCCAAGATTGGTCTCTCCCTATGGGAACCAAAGCTATTCAAAGGTTCATTGGGTTCACCAATTACTACAGACAATTCATTCAAGGGTTCTCTTCAATAATTTCTCTGATATTAGCCCTCATCAGTAAAGGTGGTAAGCCCCATTCATGGACCCCTGCAGCCCTCGAAGCCTTCAAACGACTCAAGGAGGCCTTTGCTGATGCTCCTGTTCTAGTCCATCCAGATCCTAGTCTTCCCTTCTACATCGAAGTTGATGCCTCGGACTTGGGCGCTGGAGCCGTCCTTTCCCAAAGACAAGGCCCCAAAAGGAAACTCCATCCCTGTGCTTATTTCTCTAAGAAGTTTCTACCCAACGAGTGTAACTATGATGTTGGAAATAGGGAACTTCTTGCCATCAAACTGGCCCTCGAGGAGTGGCGTCATCTGTTGGAAGGCACATCGGTACCTATCACCATCCTTACCGACCATAAAAATCTCGAATACATCCAGAATCTCAAAAGGTTAAATCCCAGTCAAGCACGGTGGTCTTTATTCTTTTCCCGATTCAACTTTGTCATCACTTACCAACCTGGTTCTAAAAACAAGAAAACTGATGCCCTGTCCAGATCATTTGTTGCTTCCGACTGTATTAAGGAAGATAAGGGCTCCATTATTCTAACCACTAAAATCTTGGCCTCTATATCTCCTCAACTTTGTTCCAAGATCCAAGCCGCACAAGACTCTGCTCCTCCTGACACACCCTCTGGCAAAATCTTTGTTCCTGTTTCACTTCGGAAAGCTATCCTTCTTCATACCCACTGTTCCAAGCAAGCCGGGCATCCCGGTGTTAACAAAACTTTTAATATTCTTGCCCGTTCCCTTTGGTGGCCCAAAATGAGAAAAAACGTTAAAGACTTTGTTCAAGTGTGTACCAGCTGTGCTCAATCCAAGTCTTCTAGAACCCTCCCCTGTGGTCTTCTTCAACCCCTCCCCATTCCGTCCAGACCATGGACCCATCTATCCATGGACTTTATTGTTGAACTTCCGCCTTCCAAGAAAAACACGGTTATATGGGTGACAGTAGACCGCTTCAGCAAAATGGCCCATTTTGTACCCCTCCCCAAACTACCATCCTCAACGGAGTTGGCTCAACTATTTATTTCCCATATTTTCCGCTTTCATGGACTCCCTTCTGAAATTGTATCTGACAGAGGTTCTCAATTTGCTTCCAAATTTTGGAGGGCACTTTGTAAG
Organism: Hymenochirus boettgeri; assembly: GCA_019447015.1. Taxonomy (NCBI): domain Eukaryota; kingdom Metazoa; phylum Chordata; class Amphibia; order Anura; family Pipidae; genus Hymenochirus; species Hymenochirus boettgeri. The sequence goes on along the minus strand of CM033471.1, from coordinate 59,167,546 downwards.
TCCATGAACATCAAGTTACAATTCTCCTCGGCTTACCACCCACAGTCCAATGGATCTACTGAACGCACTAACCAGTCTTTGGAACAATATCTTCGTTGTTACATTTCCTATACTCAGGATGATTGGGCCGACCTTCTGCCTTGGGCTGAGTTTGCCCATAACAATTCACCTCACGCTTCTACTGGGAGATCTCCTTTTTTATGTGTCTTTGGGACGAATCCTAGATGTTTTCCTCAGGATTTTCTTTTCACACAAGTACCTGCTGCCAATGACTCGGCGGCCCAGATGACCGCTATCTGGCATGCTACGGAAATCAGCCTTCAGAAATCTGCTTTGGTACAAAAAACTGCAGCAGATAGGAGACGTAGAGAACCCCCAGCTTATTCTGTTGGAGATAAAGTGTGGCTCTCCTCTGCTCATATTAACCTACGGGTTCCTTCCTCCAAACTGGGACCCAAATTTATTGGTCCTTTTCCTATCCTGGAATTAATCGGTCCAGTGGCTATTCGCCTCCAACTTCCTTCCAGCATGCAGATTCCTAATGTGTTTCATATTTCCCTCATCAAGCCAGTATGCTCTAATCAGTATTCCACATCCTTACTACCTCCGGTTCCAATTTCTGTGGATGGTCAACAGGAGTTTGAGGTCGAAAAAATCTTGGACTCTAGATTTTGGAGGAGGTCTCTTCAGTATTTGGTCCACTGGAAAGGTTTTGGTCCGGAAGAAAGAGCTTGGATTAAACATGCTGATGTGCACGCTCCTCGTCTAGTCAGAGCTTTCCATAAGAGTTTTCCAGGGAAACCTGGCCCGTTGGGTCCTGTGGCCCCCACGTAAGGGGCGGGGGGTACTGTCACGGACTTACCTGCCGCTCCGGTCCCGCTCGGCACTTCCGGGTGGCAACGTCGCGGACGTCATGACGTCACAACGCCGGGCGGCGCGAGATTTGAAAAGCCGGCGTCCTCCTGGACCCGGCGCCCGATAGTAGCGTTAGCTACCCTGGCTCCTTACTCACCTGCCTTGGATCCTGCTCCTGCTCCTTGTACTTACCTTGCCTGTCACCAGTACCTACCTTGCCTGTATCCAGCATTCAGTACTTACCTTACCTGTCTCCAGTACCTACCTTGCCTGTATCCAGCTTTCAGTACTTACCTTACCTGTCTCCAGCACCTACCTTGCCTGTATCCAGTACTTACCTTGCCTGTCTCCAGTACCTACCTTGCCTGTATCCAGCATTCAGTATCTTTACCTTGTCCTGTCCTCCATACCTACTTGCCTGTTCCAGCATTCAGTAATTACCTTGCCGGTCTTCAGTGACTCCTTACCTATATCCAGCCTTCAGTTCCCAGCAAGCACCTTGTTCCTGTTCCCAGCAGTACCTGTTCCAGCCTACAGTTCCCAGCAGCACCTTGTTCCAGCATTCAGCCTACAGTTCCCAGCAGCACCTTGTTCCTGTTCCCAGCCTACAGTTCCCGCAGCACCTGGTTCCAGCCTACAGTTCCCAGCAGCCTCTGTGTCCCGCACATTCCGGACTATCAGCCTCCTCCTAAAGCGTACTGTAAGTACCCCGGGCATTTGTTACAGGTATAGGTGCTATATTTTATATGTACATTTTCTCAATGTTAAAAAAACAGGTGCCCACACATAGCAAATGTTGTTTAGTGTAATAATTACTATTTAATTGCTATTTACTAGTTTTTCTATTTACAAAAATAAAAATAGAGGGTGCAACACCCATAGAAATGTTTTTTAGTGTGAAACTTGTTATTTACTATTAATAAGTAAAGGTATGGGTGCTGTATTTTATATGTACATGTTCCCAATGTTAAAAAACAGGTTCACACCCATAGCAAATGTTGTTTGTGTAATTGCTATTCTAGTAATAAAGTAAAACATATAGAAGCTATATTTTCTATTTATAGCTTAGAAATGTTAAAAAAAAGGTGCAGCACGTATAACAAAAATTTTTTAGTGTAAAACATGCTATCTACAATTAAAAAGTAAACTATATAAGCTAAATGTTCTATTTACAGTTTACAAATGCTAAAAAAAACAGGTGCAGCAAGGCAATAGCAAATGTTTTTAATTTTATTTGTAGCAAAATATGCAATGCTTAAAAATATGGGGGGGAAAGTATTTTGAAGTAAAACAATTAACAGGGAGATTCAATAAAAGTTCTTATTGTTTAAAATGGTGCTAAATTTGCCCCAGCCAATCAGATCTTATTTAGCATTTGAATGCTAACATCTGATTGGTTGGGGCAAAATTAGCACCATTTTAAATGATAAGAACTTTTATTGAAAAACCCTGAAAGTTTTTTAATTGGCATTACCATTTTCCACATTGATAATGTTTACGCCAAATATAATATTCATATTCTGAAAGACCTGAATAAAAACGCAAATGAAAAATGGTGTATAAAAATAAGTCTTTTATTTAATATCCAAAAATTATAATTCACAAGGAACAAACTTAAAAATATAAATATGACTATTACACGTTAAAAAAATTACAGGTTGCTATTACGCAGAGGTTCATAACTAAATTATATTCTGATTGTTGGCAACCATTATTATCATAATGTGCATTGTTGCATAGTACTGAGGCTGGGGCTACTGATTAAATGGGCAGGATGACTCATGCTCATGCAACACGTTAAGGGTAATTTGTTGCTGAGACCTTTATTTAAAGCGTTATAATAGGTTCAGCCATGCTACCCTGTTCTAATGTGATTTGGTGCAACTTTATAATACAAGTGTCATTTTTAATCCTCCTCCTTATTAAGGAAGGACCAACTTCTTTATAAGCGTTGTTCCTTTCCAGTTCAGATCCCTTTCGTTTCCATTTTTTTCTTGGAGGGTAATGTGGTTGATGCCGTTGTAGATGAAGCTGGTGTTGGTATCTGTGTTTCTTCATTGTTCTACAATTAAAAAGAGAAATACATTTTTTTGTTCAAACACCATTAAAAAAGTGTTATACACATTCCAACACCAATCAACATCAAAAGTACTATCTACATACATGCAAGTTCAAACACAATTCAAAATAGTATCTATATATACACATCCCAGTACAATTAACATAACACAATAGTGTCTACACACATTCTACCACAATACACATAAAACAATAGTTTCTACAACACTTCAAGTTCAAACACAATCACAATAGTGTCTATCCCATTTGGAACATCAACCTCCAAATAGTCTATACACAAATTATAGTGTATACCAGAACTAAATAGGAATGGGTGTATATATGCTATGTGTATGAATGCAATGTGTATGAACCTTATTATATACTTTTAGGCACATCACCTATTCTGGAGTACTAAAAAGCGGTAGACTATGTTACCATTTTCAGGCGAATATTTGTTTACAGAGGTTTCATTGTGATGACTTTCTTCTTCTTTTGGCAAACTAGGAACCGTTTGCCACCCCTCATCTTGGTCTGAAATGAAAGCCATATTATAGTACCAAAGCCTTGGTATGTAAACGTCTTCAGTAGCACTCCTGACTTCTGTGAGGCTTTGACTTTAAGTTCTTTTTTGAATACAGTCCTTAAATTCTGTATCTTGGTCTTCACGTAACCAATATTGGCTGTTGGATTAATAGTCTTGCATAACTCCAACAGGGATTCATACGCCTTCATTTTTTGTATCTGTTTAAATATTCTGCTACTTCACCTTCCACAAACGTGTGTGATCTATACACATCAATAAACTCTTAAAAAAACTCTGGCTGCGAAAACGAATCCATGTTAACTGTTGAAGAAGCAAAACTGTTTTTATAAATTCCTCCACATTCGGAATATAATATAATTTGCAACTTACGTGAAATATGAAACAAAAACCTAAATTTTTCTTCAACTACAGGGATTAGCAAGGGGTTATTATAAAGTCACACATTTTTAAAAATGCACAATAAATAGGAATGCATTGTATGATAAAAAAAGGAAAAAAAAGATATCGACACCTGAACGTTACCCTTTAACTTCTTGTTAAATGTATATTTATTTTAAGTTGTAGAATTGAGTAAATTAAATGTATAATAACATTTAATATAGCATGAATAAAAAGTAAATTACCTTTAAAACAAAAAAAAAATATTGTAGGTTTGGAAGATGTTCGTTGAAAAGCGTTGTTGTGTTTAGCTTGAATGCATTTTGTGTTTGGGGTCGTATCAGTTCTGTTCTTTATTTACCTGTGTACGTACGACGTTCGCAATCTCGCGTGTACAAGTTATGCGACCAATGCACACTCACCCTAGCTGAAAACACAATCTAACGATTACTTAAGAGGGTGTACAAACACACATAATCAGCAGAACAAATCCGCCAAGCTGATTGTGGAAAAAACCCGACAATAGTCTTAATTGTTCTGGGAGAAGCCCAGCTATTCTGTTGTAGGTAGTTTAAATTGTTTCTGAGCTATTTCCCAGGATAGTATTCTATCTCCAATATCAACTGGTTAACTCTAAATATGTTTCTCTTGTCCAGCAACTCCAATTTGAGGGTGAGAGGCCTGGTATAAAATCTGGGTTATTGAGGATTGGTGCCATTAGGAGTTGGAATATTTTGTAGTTATAGTGTGCGTAAGGCACTATAACATTTCTGAGTGTATGATCAGGTATGGATTATTTTCACATGGTGGGATAACCTGTGACTGTAGCCAGAGTATGTCAGCGCATCTCGTGTTGTTCAGAGCTGGCTTTCCAGTTCCCCATCTACCTAGCTGATTCAGTCCCTCCATGCCATTGCATGGTTTGAGTAAATCTTGCTGCTATGAAGTATATCTTAAAGGACAATTATACTCACCTTCCCTCCGCTCCTCTTCTTTGTGCATTAGCTTTTACCCAGTAGGACCTGAACCGCTAGGTCCTCACCCCTCGTTTTTGCGTAACTTACTGCAGAGTCTCAGAGCAACGCTGATCTGGTAGGCTCCGCCCCCTCCTCCCAGTCGGTGTCGCCAACAATAAATAAAGCAAAAGGTAGTTCTCTGCCGGTAGAACTACAGATAAAGGACTATGCAACTATGTGAATAAAAGTATTATAAAAGTATCATAATCATAAAAATACACAGTACAGAATAAAGCTGGCCACCTACAAAACATATACAATGTATAAAAAAGCTAAAAAATAGCATGCAAACTAAATTGCACTCTGTAGCCCAAATGACAGAAAGCAGCAGCTATAAGATTAATAGACAGTACATATGAATATAATAGTCTGATGAATAGGACCCAATATGATAAGTATCTCTTTAAAAAAGCATATAACTGAAGGTGAAGGATGCCAAAAATGACCAAAGAGAGGCTGACCCAAATATAGGAGATTGTCTCCCCTATATTTAAAAAGAGATCAGACAGTTCTTCAATTTTAAGAAATCAATCCAAAAAATATATTTTTTAAACTTTATAAAAATAAAGAATTAAAAATTAAACATTCTCTTGCTTGTGAGGTTCTCATTCATCCAGGTCATGGTACATCTGTTGTATTCAATTAGATCAACTGGACATGAAGTTTAGTTCTTGAAGACGAGTCATCCTGAATTGAGAAGCCAGTCGGATGACTAGCGAAAACGTCTTCAAGAACTAAACTTCAAGTCCAGTTGATCTAATTAAATACAACAATAAACAGTCTCTTAATGAACATGGTATTCCTGAACCCTCATGCTTAGAAATCAACGCTCATTGTTAGTGAACCTGAGCCTCCATTTAAGACCCAGCCTACATTTAATCCAGTGGGCTTACGTGGTACCTCTTTGGAAATTTTTGGAGCCATGGTAGAAAGAGATATTAGAAATTAGATACCAAATAAGAGATATGATGATAATCTTACCGGGTGTGAAAAAAGGTACTGGAAGAATTGAAAAATAGAGGTATGAAATCTGTGCAGCGGATAAAGGGGGGGGGGAATAGTTTCAAAATAGGGAGACTATGTCAAAGCGCTGACAATTGGAAGACAAAAATACCTATCGAAGGTGGGATATAACCTGATTAATAATATTAATGGCCTCCTGAAGGGGGTCCTCCAGACTGCTTTGGATAAAGGAATTATATCTAAAAAGATATACAAGATTTTAAAGATATATAGAAAAACTGATATTACCGATTTTTTCATCTTCCTAAGATACATAAAAGTCTGGAGGACCCCCCAGGAAGCCTATTATATCTGGGATTGATTCTCCCACTGAGAATCTCTCTAACTTTGTTGATTTTTTTCTTGCCTCCATTGTAAGGAAGTTTTCATCATACCTAAGAGATACATGGAGGTTATTACCTCCTTAGATGAAGTAATATGGAAACCGAATTACTTTTTAGTTACCCTTGACATAGCTTCATTGTTTCATTAATCCCCCATAAGTAGGGGAAAGAAGCCTAAGTATTTCTTATTAAAGGGGGTAATCTCAGTGAGATCATGATAGACCTCTTATAATAAATGGCCGGGAGGCCAGGGTACTTACAAGTACGCTTTAGGAGGAGGCAGATAGTCCGGAAAATGCAGGACACAGAGGCTGTTGGGAAGAAGGCTGGAATCTTGAACAAGGTGCTGTGGGAACTGTAGGCTGGATACTGGAACAAGTGCTGCTGGAACTGTAGGCAGGATTCTGGAACAAGGTGCTGCTGGAACGTTAGGCTGGATACTGGAACAAGGTGCTGCTGGGAACTGTAGGCAGGATTCTGGACAAAGGTGCTGCTGGGAACTGTAAGCTGAACTGGAGCAAGGTGCTGCTGGGACTGGAACAAGCAAGGTGGTAAAGTCATTAGAGCGGGAAGGTAAGTAGCGTACCAGGAGAGGAACAGGATCCAAAGCAGGTGACTACAGGAGCCAGGAGGTAGCAAACTATCGGGCACCGGGTCCAGGAGGACGCCGGCTTATGAATTCTCGCGCTGCCCGCTTGTCGGCGTCGTGACTCGCATGGGACCGAGCCATAGTTCGTGACACTTCTTAGTTTGTATGTATTGATTTTATTCTTTGTAATAACTGTTTCACGTTTGAGGGTAACCACGATATCCAGCGTACTGGGACTGCGATGGGTTAGTTACGCTGGATTGTATGTGGGTTACTGGAAGATAGTGCATCTGGGGTGCCAATAAACATACTGATTGTCTATATTGGAAGAGATATATAGATGATATTCTCCTAATTTGGAGCGGCACCCCAGATGCACTGTATGAATATCTCACGTATATTAATCAATCTAATGAGTATCTAAAATTTTAGAGTAATTATAGTCAGGATATTTATTTTCCTGGACCTCAAAATAGAGGCAGGATGTAGGAGACTACTTACTAGTACTTCTTTTAGGAATGTCGATAGTAAAGCTTACATCAACTTCGACAGTGCCCACAAACAATTCTGGCTAGAGGGAATACCTACTGGACAAATGCTTAGATTAGGAAGTTGTTCAAGTATGGAGAGATTCTAGAACAGACGAATTTGTGGGTAAAAGTTTTAGAAGAAAGCTATCCTTTAGAATGTGTGTAGTGGCGATGAAAGGGCAAGTAAAACTAACAGAAATAATTTATTGAAACCAAAAATGAAAAAAACTGGAAAATTATAAAAATAACTAAGGTGGTACTGGATTTTAATAAAGATAAAAATAAGAAATATTTTTAAGAAACACTGGGCAATATTACAGAACGATAAGGAATTGGCAGGGATTGTGCGGAAAAATCCCATATAATTTATAGAAAACCGAATACCTTAAAAAATATCCTGTCTCCAAGCCTACTAGCCAGGTTGGAAAATAGGGATATTAGTATAACATCCTGAAAGGGATGTTTAAATGTGGAAAATGTTTTAATTGTTGATATGTGGGATGGGAAGGAATGTTATCACTTTTAATAAGATTGAACACAAATGGACCACATTCTACTATGCCAGTCACAGAATGTGGTCTGTGGAATTAGGTGCCCATGCAAAAATTTTACTTGGGGATAACACGGAGGAAACTCACTGTGAGATAGGGGAGCATAGGAGGGCTATTACCTCCTATGATAACACCATTGCAAACACCCAATAAAAATAAAATAATAAAAATGAATGTTTTACTAACAGATACTTCTCACTTCTTTAATAAAGGGCACTTTAGACTAAACACCTATCGTCATTTGAGGGAACGGTGTTTGTGGCATTAGGTGGTTTGAAGTATATTTCGCTGTAAGGGGGGTGATCTGGATAGAGAATTATTAAAACTTGAGCAACGTCTGATATTTATGTATCAAAAGTATGCACCGCAAGGCTTGAGACCAAATAGAATTGGCACCATTCCTGTAAGATTTCCCCCTTTTAGGAAATTATAGTATTTTGCTTCTTTGCTTTTTCATTTTGAATATTAGAAAATATATTTTGGTTAACTTGCCCTTTTTATAATATATATATTGCATGTTTCTGGATAATTGTACGATTATACATTTATTGTGTAGATTGCAGGGGCAAGTGCAGGATTTCAAGAGGGGGATTCTTGAATGGTTTACCACCAACAACCCCAGAAGGAGTTCGTGACCAAATCACTCCATATATTCTATTATATATGCATCATATAATAATTCATATATTCTGTACTTGCCATAATTATCATCACAGTTACTTCATTAAGGCTGAGTACATACAAGCAGATTTTTCAGCCCAACCTGACGATATTTATTGTGTAGCGTTGGTTGGTCTAAAAAATCTCAGGGGATTTCGGCGGCGGCGGCGGCGACCAATGTCGGTAAATCACAACAGATTGTGCGGTCCATAGGAACATTTGCTGCGACTAACAGTGTTTTGTGCCCGGCCGACTGGTCATAGCGGCGAATTATCGAGATGAAAAATTTGGACATTTGTTCCAAACATTTGTTCTCTTTTACCGAGAAATCCACATTTGCCCTTCAATATCATTAGTGTCCTTCAAAGTCAGAGCTGTGACACTGATGGTGTTCTGACAGAATTTGCTGAATATTGTCGGTATCGGGGCCTATCGGACAAACAGAGAATTTCAATTTCCGGTTCCCTTTAACTACAGTAGGGGAAGCTGATAACATTAGACCATGTATGGGCACATTGAACTATCATTCCATATATGGAATAATGGAACAATCACTCTGTGTATATATAATATATTATAATGAAATGTTATAGTCGCTACCACCTCCAGGATTTCTTAATTCCTGCTCAATAAGCTGTGGGGTAAGTATAGTAAGTAATGTATATAAACCCAGTCTCAGCAATCACCTTAAGCAGCTGCAGGTTTTATATTGATAGAATTTTGTATCAATTATGATTAGTTATGGTCTTGACAATGTAACAATCTATGTAATAGTCTAGGACACCAGGAGAACAGAACCAGACGGCACTGAGCAGACAGAAAGGGGGGGATTCCAGGCACCAGGAACCCCCCCCCCAAACATCCCCTGGATTGTTTATACATAAAACATCCAAAGATTACAAGGCTCAACCCCATTAACCCATTACAACCACTGTGTACACTAAAGGTCAAAGTAATCTACTTATAATTTCACTTGGCTCAGGTGTATAAACCCCGAGCCCGTCGCTTGCAGTCAGTACCACACACAAAGAGCAGAAGGAAAACATAAAAAGCTGTATTACGGATAGCCTCTTACCCGACAGTCTCTGTGGCCCGGTTGCTAGACGCTCCAAGCCCATCACAAGGCAAGCACAATCCACTTCAATATCAAGGCAATAACCAGAGTGTGCGTGAAACCGGAACAAAGAAGACTGGAGACTGTAGATAAAGTTAAAAAAGCCTTTATTCCCGGGATGCCTTATGCGTTTTGGACACACCTGTCCTTAATCATAGGCATAGCAGGTCCTCTCACGAAAACCCCTATATACACACACGTTCAAACGTATACCCACGTGTCCCTAATAATACGTCAATATGTTAGTCGTGCAGTTAACCCAATCTGCCAATCCCCATAGACCAGAGAATGAGACGGGAAGAGCAGAATTAGCAGCAACTCTACACTACTGATACCAAACAGTGTAGTGCACGGCGGGATAACTTAATAGATGCAAGAAAATACTAACATAAAAACACATAATAAGGCATTAAAGAAAATGGGTCAATGTTAATCTATACATGGACTTGAAACAGTATATACCTTATCCATTCAATGGTAATAATGCAAGGAATATGCAACAATAATTTAAATGGGCGGTGTGAATGGATCTGAGCACACAGATATCAACATTAATAATTATCAATAAAACATACATCCATGATGGATTCATACCTCTTGGGTGTCTAGTATCTAATAAGAAAATCCATTTAGTTTCCTGTTTTAACAACCTCAAATATGTATTTTTGTTTCTAGTATCTGTTTTTATATATTAATAATAATTATATTCTGTATATCACTTAGCCTAATAGCAGCCATTTTGTTCTCTGACTCATTTTGTCTTACATTATTGTCGTGTTATTGCAGTGTTTTGTTTCCAAATGTTCTTTCTCATTTGATAACACTTAGCTTCCAGTGAGCTCAAGGTCTTTTGCCTCCTACATTCCAAGGTTTAGTACGTCATCGGCAGACACTGTGTCTCCACGCCCCCTTTTTCTCTTTGTGAAACCCAATGTAATAACTAAATAAAGTGAGTTGATTTTTGCTACAAGATGTGTAGTTCAACTCTATCTCCCGCCTGTAAAAGGTCTCTTAGTACGTCTGATAGGCATCAATCGAGTCCGGGGGACTAGTGAGGATATTTATTCTAACGTATCACTCCTATTCTTTGTATCCCTTGTAACTGCAACATATTAATGTTGCCAAAATTACACTTACAGAAATGTCTAGCTACTGGGCATTAATATCCCTATTTTTAAGCTCTGATTTGCTCACGGGTCCTAGATTTTAAGGATCTAATAGTGCAACCTACATATTGCAAATTACACGTACACACTTAAGAATTAAAATGACATACATGAGTGCAGTTTATATACTCATTGATCAGAAAGGTTTACCTGTATTGGAAAAGTTTTTTCCGATTTTTACCAAATTACATGTTATACATCTGGAATGTCCACACTTGTACATTCCCTTATGTCCTAACCATTCTTTTGATGGATTAGCGGCCTGAATGAACTCACTAGGAGATAGTTGATTACCTAGTGTTCTAGCCCATTTGGGTACGAAACGATATCCTGACTCGACTTATGGTCCAAATTTTTATCTGCTTTTAAAACAGGTAAGTGTCTTTAAAATAATTTAAACAATATCATAAAATTGTGGACTGAACGTTGAAACAAGTGACAGGTTGTAATGATTCCTCTCCTTTTAATTGCTCCAATGCTTTTTCTACTTCTCTTGTCTTTTGATCTCAATAGAGAGGATCTATTAGTCTTTAGGGCCTTTAAAATGCTACATTGAACTAAACTGATCATATCCTCTTTTCTAGAAACGATCTCTCAGCATACAGGCTTGAGTGAAGAATTCTCCCTCTGTGGAACAATTCCACGAATTCTAATAAAGCGAATCCCCCTAACACATGTTTTGGGTGAATTTTTTTATAATCTCTTTTCTAAAAACAGTTGTTATTTTCCTACACGAAATATCTAAATATTGGATGATCTCTCCACCGTATTACCAAGTGAACCTCAAATTGTTGTTATTGTTATTGAGGCATAAGGGTCAACAAACTCGTTTTAGTACCCTCCCATACCCATATAAGTCATCAATATATCTCTTATGGTACTTAATCCTGTCAACTGGGATGCGGTGCACGTTCATGTGCAATTTCATCTCCTACCACCATCCTAGATATAAATTGGCATAGGTGGGGGCGAATTTTGCCCCCATCGCAGCCCCTTGGGTCTGGAGGTAGTATTATTGGAATTTCAGAGGTACCATGGTTTAGGGTATGAGGTTTATATGTACATATTAGATAGAAATTCGTTTTGAATTATATTTTAGTTTATAGTTTACAGTATTTGAGGTTGAATAAAGACATACGTACATCCAGTCCAACCCATCTAGCATTATCCTCATTTCCTGCCTAACTGTTGATCAAAAGGAAGGAAAAAAAAACACCAAATTTATGAAGGGGGAAAAATTCCTTCCTGACTCAGAAATCAGAAATTTCCCTGGATCAACTCTACTTTATGTATCAATACCATTACTTGCAACATTCCTTGTTTGCAGAACTCATCCACTTTTTTAAATTGACCAATGAACCTGCTATAACAATGTCCACTGGAAGACAGTTCCATAGCTTTACCGTTCTCACAGTGAAAAACCCTTTCCGATCTTGAAACCTAAACATTTTTTCTTCAAGTCTTAAGGGATGTCCTCGTGTCCTCTGACAGTTTATTGTATGCCCGTTAATATATTTATACACAGTATCATATCCCCACGCAAGCGCCTTTCCTCCAGCATCCATAATTGTAACTTTCCAGTCTCCTTCATATTAAAGCTCCCCCAATCCCCTTTTTAATTTAGTTGCCCTTCTCAGACCCCTTTCCATTTCAAATTGTCCTTTTTGTACACAGGATTCCAAAATTTCACTGCATATTTCAAATGAGGCCTTACCAATGTAAAGAGGGAGAATTACATTTTCCTCCCTTCAATCCATACCTCTCTTTATCCAAGACAATACCATGCTGGCTCTGGCTGTTGCCACCTGGCACTGCTTGCTACCTTAATTTTGTTATTCACCAAAACTCCAAGATCCCTTTCCAACAGGGATTCACTTACCACAGAGCCATTAATAGTATAAGTAGCACAAGGATTTTTAAGTCCAAAATCATCACCTTACATTTATCAACATTGAATCTCATCTGCCACTTAGCAGCCCAATACGACAATCTATCTAGATCCCCCTGCAAGGATTGCACATCTCTCTGAAGTTTTTAATGGTGGACAGTTTTGTGTCGTCACAAACACAGAAACCTTGCTGACAATACCCATTTCCAAATCATTATTAAATAGATTAAATAGAAGTAGCCCCAACACAGAAACCCTGTGGAACCCACTTAGCACTTTAGTACATAATGATGAAGCCCCATTTCAACTACTCTCTGTATCCTATTCATTAACCAATTTTCTATCCAGTGTCAAAACGTGACTCCCCAGACCAACAGACCTTAGCTTATACATTATTTGCCTATGGGGAACTGTATCAAAGCCTTTGCAAAATCCAAGTAAACTACATCTACTGCTATGCCAGAGTCTACATTTCTAGTTACTTCCTCATAAAAGCCAAGCAAGTTATTTGACAAGATCTATTCCTTCTAAATCCATGCTGGTTACTACTTATAATGTCATTACTTGAAACATACTCTAGAACATGTTCCCTTATTAAACTTTCCAGGATCTTCCCCACCACTGAAGTTAAACTTACAGGCCTGTAATTACCCTGCTGTGAACGACTGCCCTTTTTAAAATTGTAATAACCTTGCCTGTCTCCAGTACCTACCTTGCCTGTATCCAGCATTCAGTAATTACCTTGCCGGTCTTCAGTGACTCCTTACCTATATCCAGCCTTCAGTTCCCAGCAAGCACCTTGTTCCTGTTCCCAGCAGTACCTTGTTCCAGCCTACAGTTCCCAGCAGCACCTTGTTCCAGCATTCAGCCTACAGTTCCCAGCAGCACCTTGTTCCTGTTCCCAGCCTACAGTTCCCAGCAGCACCTGGTTCCAGCCTACAGTTCCCAGCAGCCTCTGTGTCCCGCACATTCCGGACTATCAGCCTCCTCCTAAAGCGTACTGTAAGTACCCCGGGCATTTGTTACAGGTATAGGTGCTATATTTTATATGTACATTTTCTCAATGTTAAAAAAACAGGTGCAACACCCATAGCAAATGTTGTTTAGTGTAATAATTACTATTTAATTGCTATTTACTAGTTTTTCTATTTACAAAAATATAAAATAGAGGTGCAACACCCATAGGAAATGTTTTTTAGTGTGAAACTTGTTATTTACTATTAATAAGTAAAGGTATGGGTGCTGTATTTTATATGTACATGTTCCCAATGTTAAAAAAACAGGTTCAGCACCCATAGCAAATGTTGTTTAGTGTAATTGCTATTTACTAGTAATAAAGTAAAACTATAGAAGCTATATTTTCTATTTATAGCTTAGAAATGTTAAAAAAAACAGGTGCAGCACGTATAACAAAAATTTTTTAGTGTAAAACATGCTATCTACAATTAAAAAGTAAAACTATATAAGCTAAATGTTCTATTACAGTTTACAAATGCTAAAAAAAACAGGTGCAGCAAGGCAATAGCAAATGTTTTTAATTTTATTTGTAGCAAAATATGCAATGCTTAAAAATATGGGGGGAAAGTATTTTGAAGTAAAAACATTAACAGGGAGATTCAATAAAAGTTCTTATGTTTAAAATGGTGCTAAATTTGCCCCAGCCAATCAGATCTTATTAGCATGAATGCTAACATCTGATTGGTTGGGGCAAAATTAGCACCATTTTAAATGATAAGAACTTTTATTGAAAAACCCTGAAAGTTTTTTAATTGGCATTACCATTTTCACATTGATAATGTTTACGCCAAATATAATATTCATATTCTGAAAGACCTGAAATAAAAACGCAGAATGAAAAATGGTGTATAAAAATAAGTCATTTTATTTAAATATCCATAAATTATAATTCACAAGGAACAAACTTAAAAATATAAACTGACCTATTACACGTTAAAAAAATTACAGGTTGCTATTACGCAGAGGTTCATAACTAAAATTATATTCTGATTGTTGGCAACCATTATTATCATAATGTGCATTTGTTGCATAGTACTGAGGCTGGGGCTACTGATTAAATGGGGCAGGATGACTCATGCTCATGCAAACAAGTTAAGGGGTAATTTGTTGCATGAGACCTTTATTTAAAGCGTTATAATAGGTTCAGCCATGCTACCCTGTTCTAATGTGATTTGGTGCAACTTTATAATACAAGTGTCATTTTTAATCCTCCTCCTTATTAAGGAAAGACACAACTTCTTTATAAGCGTTGTTCCTTTCCAGTTCAGATCCCTTTCGTTTCCATGTTTCTTTGGAGGGTAATGTGGTTGATGCCGTTGTAGATGAAGCTGGTGTTGGTATCTGTGTTTCTTCATTGTTCTACAATTAAAAAAGAGAAATACATTTTTTTAGTTCAAACACCATTAAAAAAAGTGTCTATACACATTCCAAACCAATCAACATCAAAAAGTACTATCTACATACATGCAAGTTCAAACACAATTCAAAATAGTATCTATACACATCCCAGTACAATTAACATAACACAATAGTGTCTACACACATTCTACCACAATACACATAAAACAATAGTTTCTACACACATTCAAGTTCAAACACAATACAAATAGTGTCTATCCACATTTGGAACATCAACCTCCAAAATAGTCTATACACAAATTATAGTGTATACCAGAACTAAATAGGAATGGTGGTATTATATGCTATGTGTATGAATGCAATGTGTATGAACCTTATTAATATACTTTTAGGCAACTCACCTATTCTGGAGTACTAAAAAGCGGTAGACTATCGTTACCATTTTCAGGCGAATATTTGTTTACAGAGGTTTCATTGTGATGACTTTCTTCTTCTTTTTGCAAACTAGGAACCGTTTGCCACCCCTCATCTTGGTCTGAAATGAAAGCCAATAAATTATAGTACCAAAGCCTTGGTATGTAAACGTCTTCAGTAGCAGCTCCTGACTTCTGTGAGGCTTTGACTTTAAGTTCTTTTTTGAATACAGTCCTTAAATTCTGTATCTTGGTCTTCACGTAACCAATATTGGCTGTTGGATTAATAGTCTTGCATAACTCCAACAGGGATTCATACGCCTTCATTTTTTTGTATCTGTTTAAATATTCTGCTGACTTCACCTTCCACAAACGTGTGTGATCTATACACATCAATAAACTCTTTAAAAAAACTCTGGCTGCGAAAACGAATCCATGTTAACTGTTGAAGAAGCAAAAACTGTTTTTATAAATTCTCCACATTCGGAATATAAATAATAATTTGCAACTTACGTGAAATATAGAAAACAAAAACCTAAATTTTTCTTCAACTACAGGGATTAGCAAGGGGTTATTATAAAGTCAACACATTTTTAAAAATGCACAATAAATAGGAATGCATTGTATGATAAAAAAAGGAAAAAAAGATATCGACACCTGAACGTTACACTTTAACTTCTTGTTAAATGTATATTTATTTTAAGTGTAAAGAATTGAGTAAATTAAATGTATAAATAACATTTAATATAGCATGAATAAAAAGTAAATTACCTTTAAAACAAAAAAAAAATATTGTAGGTTTGGAAGATGTTCGTTGAAAAGCGTTTGTTGTGTTTAGCTTGAATGCATTTTGCTGTGTGTGGGTCGTATCAGTTCTGTTCTTTATTTACCTGTGTACGTACGGACGTTCGCAATCTCGCGTGTACAAGTTATGCGACCAATGCACACTTCACCCTAGCTGAAAACACAATCTAACGATTATCTTAAGAGGGTGTACAAACACACGATAATCAGCAGAACAAATCCGCCAAGCTGATTGTGGAAAAAACCCGACAATAGTCGTTAATTGTTCTGGGAGAAGCCCAGCTATTCTGTTGTAGGTAGTTTAAATTGTTTCTGAGCTATTTCCCAGGATAGTATTCTATCTCCAGATATCAACTGGTTAACTCTAAATATGTTTCTCTCTGTCCAGCAACTCCAATTTGAGGGTGAGAGGCCTGGTATAAAATCTGGGTTATTGAGGATTGGTGCCATTAGAGTTGGAATATTTTGTAGATTATAAGTGCGTAAGGCACTATACCAATTTCTGAGTGTATGGATCAGGTATGGATTATTTTCACATTGTGGGATAACCTGTGACTGTAGCCAGAGTATGTCAGCGCATCTCGTGTTGTTCAAGAGCTGGCTTTCCAGTTCCACCCATCTAGCTGATTCAGTCCCTCCATGCCATTGCATGGTTTGAGTAAATCTTGCTGCTATGAAGTATATCTTAAAGGACAATTATACTCACCTTCCCTCCGCTCCTCTTCTTTGTGCATTAGCTTTTACCCAGGGTGAGGACCTGAACCGCTAGGTCCTCACCCCTCGGTTTGCGTAACTTACTGCAGAGTCTCAGAGCAACGCTGATCTGGTAGGCTCCGCCCCCTCCTCCCAGTCGGTGTCGCCATACAATAAATAAAGCAAAAGGTAGTTCTCTGCCGGTAGACATACAAGATAAAGGACTATGCAACTATGTGAATAAAAGTATTTATAAAAGTATCATAATCATAAAAATACACAGTACAGAATAAAGCTGGCCACCTACAAAACATATACAATGTATAAAAAAGCTAAAAAAATAGCATGCAAACTAAATATTGCACTCTGTAGCCCAAATGACAGAAAGCAGCAGCTATAAGATTAATAGACACAGTACATATGGATATAATAGTCTGATGAATAGGACATCCAATATGATAAGTATCTCTTTAAAAAAGCATATAACTGAAAGGTGAAGGATGACCAAAAATGACCAAAGAGAGGCTGACCCAAAATATAGGAGATTGTCTCCCCCTATATTTAAAAAGAGATCAGACAGTTCTTCAATTTTAAGAAATCAATCCAAAAAATATATTTTTTAAACATTTATAAAAATAAAGAATTAAAAATTAAACAGTTCTCTTGCTTGTGAAGGTTCTCATTCATCCAGGTCATGGTACATCTGTTGTATTCAATTAGATCAACTGGACATGAAGTTTAGTTCTTGAAGACGAGTCATCCTGAATTGAGAAAGCCAGTCGGATGACTAGCGAAAACGTCTTCAAGAACTAAACTTCAAGTCCAGTTGATCTAATTAAATACAACAGATAAACAGTCTCTTAATGAACATGGTATTCCTGAACCCTCATGCTTAGAAATCAACGCTCATTGTTAAGTGAACCTGAGCCTCCATTTAGACCCAGGTCTACATTTAATCCAGTGGGCTTACGTGGTACCTCTTTGGAAATTTTTGGAGCCATGGTAGAAAGAGATATTAGAAAATTAGATACCAAAAATAAGAGATATGATGATAATCTTACCGGGTGTGAGAAAAAGGTACTGGAAGAATTGAAAAAAGATAGAGGTATAGAAATCTGTGCAGCGGATAAAGGGGGGGGGGAATAGTAATTCAAAATAGGGAGACATATGTCAAGAAAGCGCTGACAATTGGAAGACAAAAATACCTATCGGAAGGTGGGATATAACCTGATTAATAATATTAATGGCCTCCTGAAGGGGGTCCTCCAGACTGCTTTGGATAAAGGAATTATATCTAAAAAAGATATACAAGATTTATAAAGATATATAAGAAAAACTGATATTACCGATATTTTATCATCTTCCTAAGATACATAAAAGTCTGGAGGACCCCCCAGGAAAGCCTATTATATCTGGGATTGATTCTCCCACTGAGAATCTCTCTAACTTTGTTGATTTTTTTCTTGCCTCCATTGTAAGGAAGTTTTCATCATACCTAAGAGATACTATGGAGGTTATTACCTCCTTAGATGAAGTAATATGGAAACCGAATTACTTTTTTAGTTACCCTTGACATAGCTTCATTGTATTCATTAATCCCCCATAAGTAGGGGAAAGAAGCCTAAGTATTTCTTATTAAAAGGGGGTAATCTCAGTGAGATCATGATAGACCTCTTATAATAAATGGCCGGGAGGCCAGGGTACTTACAAGTACGCTTTAGGAGGAGGCAGATAGTCCGGAAAATGCAGGACACAGAGGCTGTTGGGAACAGAAGGCTGGAATCTTGAACAAGGTGCTGCTGGGAACTGTAGGCTGGATACTGGAACAAGGTGCTGCTGGGAACTGTAGGCAGGATTCTGGAACAAGGTGCTGCTGGGAACTGTAGGCTGGATACTGGAACAAGGTGCTGCTGGGAACTGTAGGCAGGATTCTGGAACAAGGTGCTGCTGGGAACTGTAAGCTGAACACTGGAGCAAGGTGCTGCTGGGACTGGAACAAGCAAGGTAGGTAAAGTCATTAGAGCGGGAAGGTAAGTAGCTGTAACAGGAGAGGAACAGGATCCAAAGCAGGTGACTACAGGAGCCAGGAGGTAGCAAACTACTATCGGGCACCGGGTCCAGGAGGACGCCGGCTTATGAATTCTCGCGCTGCCCGCTTGTCGGCGTCGTGACGTCGGCATGGGACCGGAGCGGCAGGTAAGTTCGTGACACTTCTTAGTTGTATGTATTGATTTTATTCTTTGTAATAACTGTTTCACGTTTGAGGGTAACCACGATATCCAGCGTACTGGGACTGCGATGGGTTAGTTACGCTGGATTGTATGTGGGTTACTGGGAAGATAAGTGCATCTGGGGTGCCAATAAACATACTGATTGTCTATATTGGAAGAGATATATAGATGATATTCTCCTAATTTGGAGCGGCACCCCAGATGCACTGTATGAATATCTCACGTATATTAATCAATCTAATGAGTATCTAAAATTTTAGAGTAATTATAGTCAGGATAATATTATTTTCCTGGACCTCAAAATAGAGGCAGGATGTAGGAGACTACTTACTAGTACTTCTTTTAAGGAAGTCGATAGTAAAGCTTACATCAACTTCGACAGTGCCCACAAACAATTCTGGCTAGAGGGAATACCTACTGGACAAATGCTTAGATTAAGGAGGAATTGTTCAAGTATGGAGAGATTCATAGAACAAGCGGAATTTGTGGGTAAAAGTTTTAGAGAGAAAGCATATCCTTTAGAATGTGTGTAGATAGGGCGATTGAAAGGGCAAGTAAAACTAACAGAAATAATTTATTGAAACCAAAAATGAAAAAAACTGGAAACAATTATAAAAATAAACTAATGGTGGTACTGGATTTTAATAAAGATAAAATAAGAAATATTTTTAAGAAACACTGGGCAATATTACAGAACGATAAGGAATTGGCAGGGATTGTGCGGAAAAATCCCAATATAATTTATAGAAAACCGAATACCTTAAAAAATATCCTGTCTCCAAGCCTACTAGCCAGGTTGGAAAATAGGGATATTAGTATGAACATCCTGAAAGGGATGTTTAAATGTGGGAAATGTGTTAATTGTTGATATGTGGGGATGGGAAGGAATGTTATCACTTTTAATAAGATTGAACACAAATGGACCACATTCTACTATTGCCAGTCACAGAATGTGGTCTGTGGAATTAGGTGCCCATGCAATAAATTTTACTTGGGGATAACACGGAGGAAACTCACTGTGAAGATAGGGGAGCATAGGAGGGCTATTACCTCCTATGATAACACCATTGCAAACACCCAAAATAAAAATAAAAATAATAAAAATGAATGTTTTACTAAAACAGATACTTCTCACTTCTTTAATAAAGGGCACTTTAGGACTAAACACCTATCGTCATTTGAGGGAACGGTGTTTGTGGCATTAGGTGGTTTGAAGTATAATTTCGCTGTAAGGGGGGTGATCTGGATAGAGAATTATTAAAACTTGAGCAACGTCTGATATTTATGTATCAAAAGTATGCAGCCGCAAGGCTTGAATGACCAAATAGAATTGGCACCATTCCTGTAAGATTTCCCCCTTTTAGGAAATTATAGTTATATTTGCTTCTTTGCTTTTTCATTTTGAATATTAGAAAATAACTATTTTGGTTAACTTGCCCTTTTTATAATATATTATATTGCATGTTTCTGGATAATTGTACCGATATATACATTTATTGTGTAGATTGCAGGGGCAAGTGCAGGATTTTCAAGAGGGGGATTCTTGAATGGTTTACCACCGAACAACCCCAGAAGGAAGTTCGTGACCAAATACATCCATATATTCTATTATATATGCATCATATAATAATATCATATATTCTGTACTTGCCATAATTATCATCACAGTTAGCTTCATTAAGGCTGAGTACATACAAGCAGATTTTTCAGCCCAACCTGACGATATTTATGTGTATCGGTTGGTTGGTCTAAAAAATCTCAGGGGATTTCGGCGGCGGCGGCGGCGACCAATGTCGGTAAATCACAACAGATTGTGCGGTCCATAGGAGACATTTGCTGCGACTAACAGTGTTTTGTCCCGGCCGACTGGTCATAGCGGCGAATTATCGAGATGAAAAATTTGGACATTTGTTCCAAACATTTGTTCTCTTTTACCGAGAAATCCACATTTGCCCTTCAATATCATTAGTGTCCTTCAAAGTCAGAGCTGTGACACTGATGGTGGATCTGACAGAATTTGCTGAATATTGTCGGTATCGGGGCCTATCGGACAAGACAGAGAATTTCAATTTCCGGTTCCCTTTAACTACAGTAGGGGAAGCTGATAACATTAGACCATGTATGGGCACATTGAACTATCATTCCATATATGGAATATATGGAACAATCACTCCTGTGTATATATAATATATATAATGAAATGTTAATAGTCAGCTACCACCTCCAGGATTTCTTAATTCCTGCTCAATAAGCTGTGGGGTAAGTATAGTAAGTAATGTATATAAACCCAGTCTCAGCAATCACCTTAAGCAGCTGCAGGGTTTATATTGATAGAATTTTGTATCAATTATGATTAGTTATGGTCAATTGACAATGTAACAATCTATGTAATAGTCTATGGACACCAGGAGAAGCAGAACAGCAGACTGCACTGAGCAGACAGAAAGGGGGGGATTCCAGGCACCAGGAACCCCCCCCCCAAACATGCCCCTGGATTGTTTATACATAAAACATCCAAAGATTACAAGGGCTCAAACCCCATTAACCCATTACAACCACTGTGTACACATAAAGGTCAAAGTAATCTTACTTATAATTTCACTTGGCTCAGGTGTATAAACCCCGAGCCCGTCGCTTGCAGTCAGTACCACACACAAAGAGCAGGAAGGAAAAACATAAAAAGCTGTATTACGGATTAGCCTCTTACCCGACAGTCTCTGTGGCCCGGTTGCTAGACGCTCCAAGCCCATCACAAGGCAAGCACAATCCACTTCAATATCAAGGCATATAACCAGGAGTGTGCGTGAAACCGGAACATAGAAGACTGGAGACTGTATGATAAAGTTAAAAAAGCCTTTATTCCCGGGATGCCTTATGCGTTTTGGACACACCTGTCCTTAATCATAGGCATAGCAGGTCCCTCTGCACGAAACCCCTATATACACACACGTTCAAACGTATACCCACGTGTCCCTAATAATACGTCAATATGTTAGTCTGTGCAGTTAACCCAATCTGCCAATCCCCATAGACCAGAGAATGAGACGGGAAGAGCAGCAATTAGCAGCAACTCTACACTACTGATACCAAACAGTGTAGTGCACGCGGGGATAACATTAATAGATGCAAGAAAATACTTAACATAAAAACAACATAATAAAGGCATTAAAGAAATATTGGTCAATGTTAATCTATACATGGACTTGAAACAGTATATACCTTATCCATTCAAAATGGTAATAAATGCAAGGAATAATGCAACAATAATTTAAATGGGCGGTGTGAATGGATCTGAGCACACAGATATCAACATTAATAATTATCAATAAAACAATTTACATCCATGATGGAATTCATACCTCTTGGGTGTCTAGTATCTAATAAGAAAATCCATTTAGTTTCCTGTTTTAACAACCTCAAATATGTATTTTTGTTTCTAGTATCTGTTTTTATATATATATATATAATTATATTCTGTATAATCACTTAGCCTAATAGCAGCCATTTTGTTCTCTGACTCCATTTTGTCTTACATTATTGTCGTGTTATTGCAGATGTTTTGTTTCCAAATGTTCTTTCTCATTTGATAACACTTGAGCTTCCCAGTGAGCTCAAGGTCTTTTGCCTCCTACATTCCAAGGTTTTAGTACGTCATCGGCAGACACTGTGTCTGGCCACGCCCCCTTTTTCTCTTTGTGAAAACCCAATGTAATAACTAAATAAAGTGAGTTAGATTTTTGCTACAAAGATGTGTAGTTCAACTCTATCTCCCGGCGCTGTAAAAAGGTCTCTTAGTACGTCTGATAGGCATCAATCAGAGTCCGGGGGACTAGTGAGGATATTTATTCTAACAGTATCACTCCTTATTCTTTGTATCCCTTGTAACTGCAACATATTAATGTTGCCAAAATTACACTTACAGAAATGTCTAGCTACTGGGCTATTAATATCCCTATTTTTAATAGCTCTGATTTGCTCACGGGTCCTAGATTTTAAGGATCTAATAGTGCAACCTACATATTGCAAATTACACGTACAGCACTTAAGAATATAAAATGACATAACATGAGGTGCAGTTTATATACTCATTGATCAGAAAGGTTTTACCTGTATTGGAAAAGTTTTTTCCGATTTTTACCAAATTACATGTTATACATCTGGAATGTCCACACTTGTACATTCCCTTATGTCCTAACCATTCTTTTGATGGATTAGCGGCCTGAATGAACTCACTAGGAGATAGTTGATTACCTAGTGTTCTAGCCCATTTGGGTACGAAACGATATCCTGACTCGACTTATGGTCCAAATTTTTATCTGCTTTTAAAACAGGTAAGTGTCTTTTAAGAATTTTAACAATATCATAAAATTGTGGACTGAACGTTGAAACAAGTGACAGGTTGTAATGATTCCTCTCCTTTAATTGCTCCAATGCTTTTTCTACTTCTCTTGTCTTTTGATCTCAATAGAGAGGATCTATTAGTCTTTAGGGC
Source organism: Hymenochirus boettgeri (assembly GCA_019447015.1). Classification (NCBI taxonomy): domain Eukaryota; kingdom Metazoa; phylum Chordata; class Amphibia; order Anura; family Pipidae; genus Hymenochirus; species Hymenochirus boettgeri. Next base: position 59,143,839 of record CM033471.1, on the reverse strand, counting down.
CTTTAAAATGCTACATTGAGACTAGACTGATCATATCCTCTTTCTAGAAAACGATCTCTCAGCATACAGGCTTGAGTGAAGAATTCTTCCTCTGTGGAACAATTCCTACGAATTCTAATAAAGCGAATCCCCCTAACACAATGTTTTGGGTGAATTTTTTTAGAATTCTCTTTTCTAAAAACAGTTGTTATTTTCCTACACGAATGGAAATATCTAAATATTGAGTGATCTCTCCACCGTATTACCAAGTGAACCTCAAATTGTTGTTATTGTTATTGAGGCATAAGGGTCACAAACTCGTGTTTAGTACCCTCCCATACCCATAGTAAGTCATCAATATATCTCTTATGGTACTTAATCCTGTCAACATTGGGATGCGGTGCACGTTCATGTGCAAGTTCATCTCCTACCACCATCCTAGATATAAATTGGCATAGGTGGGGGCGAATTTTGCCCCCATCGCAGCCCCTTGGGTCTGGAGGTAGTATTATTGGAATTTCAGAGGTACCATGGTTTAGGGTATGAGGTTTATATGTACATATTAGATAGAAATTCGTTTTGAATTATATTTTAGTTTATAGTTTACAGTATTTGAGGTTGAATAAAGACATACGTACATCCAGTCCAACCCATCTAGCATTATCCTCATTTCCTGCCTAACTGTTGATCAAAAGGAAGGAAAAAAAAACACCAAATTTATGAAGGGGGAAAAAATTCCTTCCTGACTCAGGAAATCAGAAATTTCCCTGGATCAACTCTACTTTATGTATCAATACCAGTAACTTGCAACATTCCTTGTTTGCAGAACTCATCCAGCTTTTTTTTAAATTGACCAATGAACCTGCTATAACAATGTCCACTGGAAGACAGTTCCATAGCTTTACCGTTCTCACAGTGAAAAACCCTTTCCGATCTTGAAACCTAAACATTTTTTCTTCAAGTCTTAAGGGATGTCCTCGTGTCCTCTGACAGTTTATTGTATGGCCCGTTAATATATTTATACACAGTAATCATATCCCCACGCAAGCGCCTTTCCTCCAGCATACATAATTGTAACTTTTCCAGTCTCTCTTCATATTAAAGCTCCCCCAATCCCCTTTTTAATTTAGTTGCCCTTCTCAGACCCCTTTCCATTTCAAAGATGTCCTTTTTGTACACAGGATTCCAAAATTTCACTGCATATTTCAAATGAGGCCTTACCAATGTAAAGAGGGAGAATTACATTTTCCTCCCTTCAATCCATACCTCTCTTTATACAAGACAATACCATGCTGGCTCTGGCTGTTGCCACCTGGCACTGCTTGCTACCTTTAATTTTGTTATTCACCAAAACTCCAAGATCCCTTTCCAACAGGGATTCACTTACCACAGAGCCATTAATAGTATAAGTAGCACAAGGATTTTTAAGTCCAAAATGCATCACCTTACATTTATCAACATTGAATCTCATCTGCCACTTAGCAGCCCAATACGACAATCTATCTAGATCCCCCTGCAAGGATTGCACATCCTCTGAAGTTTTTAATGGTGGACAAAGTTTTGTGTCGTCAGCAAACACAGAAACCTTGCTGACAATACCCATTTCCAAATCATTATTAAATAGATTAAATAGAAGTAGCCCCAACACAGAACCCTGTGGCAACCCACTTAGCACTTTAGTACATAATGATGAAGCCCCATTTACAACTACTCTCTGTATCCTATTCATTAACCAATTTTCTATCCATGTACAAACGTGACTCCCCAGACCAACAGACCTTAGCTTATACATTAGTTGCCTATGGGGAACTGTATCAAAAGCCTTTGCAAAATCCAAGTAAACTACATCTACTGCTATGCCAGAGTCTACATTTCTAGTTACTTCCTCATAAAAGCCAAGCAAGTTAGTTTGACAAGATCTATTCCTTCTAAATCCATGCTGGTTACTACTTATAATGTCATTACTTGAAACATACTCTAGAACATGTTCCCTTATTAAACTTTCCAGGATCTTCCCCACCACTGAAGTTAAACTTACAGGCCTGTAATTACCCTGCTGTGAACGACTGCCCTTTTTAAAATTGGAATAACAACAGCCTTTTTCCAATCCAGAGGCACACCACCGGACATGAGGGAATCTGCAAAAATAAGAAACAATGGCCTAGATAAAACTGAACTTAGCTCCCTAAGTACCTGAGGATGTATTTTATCCGGTCCAGGAGATTTATTAATATTAACCTTATTTATTCTTTCTGTACCATATCCTCGGTTAACCAAAGTGCACTTGAATCTTTTCTACCATTATTGCTACTATATTCTATGATATCTGTACTTGGATCTTCCATAGTGTATACAGAGGGAAAAAAATATTCAAGACATTTGCTTTATCGCCATCCTCCGTAACTAACTTATCCCCATCAATTAATGGTGCCACATTCTCAGTCCTCATCTTCTTACTATTAATATACTTTAAAACAAATTTTGGCTTAGTGATGCTTTGTTCAGCTATCCTAACTTCATTATTAATTTTAGCTAGTTTGATTGGTTTCTTACACTCCTTGTTACCGTTTTTATAATCCCTAAAGGCCCTTTCCGTTCCCTCTGCCTTAAAGGTTTAAATGCCCTTTTCTTCCTTTCCATTTGCCTCTTTACATCAGAATTCAGCCACATGGGTGCGGATTTATTTTTTATACATTTACTTTCCAAGGGTATAAATTTAGATGGTGATCGCCTGAAGAAGGGGGTATTCCCCCGAAACGTTGTGACGTGGATATGTGTGGTTCACAATAACATTTTCTAAAGATTTGGAGTGCGCCCCTCAGTTACCTTTTTTCCTGTGAAACACACAGTTCGGCATGTAGGGTCTTGGCGGCAGATTACCCTATCTACCTTCCTTATAATCGAGTCCCCTACCACTACCACCTGCCTTCAATTCCTGATCCTTCGTTCCTCCTCCCTTGTATCAGAAATGGCTGTCCCTGGGTGCTCAAGGGACTAGCCCCCACCATACACGCTAATTCCGAGGTGTCCTCCTCCACTTTATTACCTAAGGCGGAAAATCTGTTGGGATGGGCAATCTGGGAAGATGCCACCCTACCCTGCCATCCCCACTTCCCCTAGTAACGCTAACAAAACTACCTCCCCCCTCAACCTTCCCTGTCCCACTTCCACCCAACTCTATACTGGCCCCAGCCAGTGCCTGCTGACCCCCCAGTTTTGCCAATCCCTGCAATGCTGCAAGCTGTCCCCTTAGACTCACCACCTCAGCTTCCAAACGGGCAACTCACTCACACCTGGCAAAGACAGGTTCCTATACATGTGGCAGGATGCACATTGCATGGTACTGACAAAACTGTCCCTTCTAATACACAACACCAGCACAGTGATGCACAAACCTTGTTTAATTGCCCTTCTTGTTTCAACGTCCTTCTTTTTATATGTCCTTGAGATCAAAGTCCTTAAGAGAAAGTGACACCTTCCACTCTCACTCACAGGAAAACTTCCTTTTTTTAGGTCCAAACCACAGGTCCAACCAATATGAATCCTATTTAACTAATAGGCCCCAGCCCCCACACCAATTAGTGCAAGAGTGAGGAAGAAATGTATCTGTTATGTTACTTTAACTTTCCCCACTGTTTCTCATATGGTTGCACAGAGGTCAAATGATTTCCAAGGTATGGGGGCAGCCACTTTACTTTTTCATGCTGTTATAGGAATGCCCAGAGTAAGGTGTCAAGACAGCATTGTACATGGCAGACAGTTGGTGTCGAACCACCCCACCTCTATTTAGGCTTGGTTTCTTTTACATAAATAGCCTCCTTAACACCTCTCTTGAACCAGTCACGTTCCTTTGCCAATATGTTAACATTACAATCTTCAAAGGTGTGTCCTTTATCCTTAAGATGCAGGTACACGGCTGAGTCCTGACCCGAGGAATTGACTCTTTTGTGCTGGGCCATACGTTGGTGCAGTTGCTGGTTCCTACTTATAATATCAGTCTTTGAAACATACTCTAGAACATGTTCCCTTATTAAACTTTCCAGGATCTTCCCTACCACTTCCCTACCCTACCAAGTTAAACTTACAGGCCTGTAATAACTTGGCTGTGAACAACTACCCTTTTTGAATATTGGAATAACATTAGCCTTTTTCCAATCCAGAGGCACACCACCAGACATGAGGGAATCTGCAAAAATAAGAAACAATGGCCTAGATAAAACTGAACTTAGCTCCCTAAGTACCTGAGGATGTATTTTATCCGGTCCAGGAGATTTATTAATATTAACCTTATTTATTCTTTCTGTACCATCTCCTCGGTTAACCAAAGTGCACTTGAATCTTTTATACCATCATTGCTACTATATTCTATGATATCTGTACTTGGATCTTTCATAGTGTATACAGAGGGAAAAAAATATTCAAGACATTTGCTTTATCGCCATCCTCCGTAACTAACTTATCCCGGGCACTGTGTGACTCACAGGGGGTGTTGGCATTCGCGAGGATGGCATGTCTCCGCGTTGGGAGCTGAGCGCATGCATTGCACAGGGGGATCTGGCTGGCACAAAAGGCCGACTGGCTTGGTTTGGGGATCGGGGCCAGTATAGAGTTGGGTGGAAGTGGGACAGGGAAGGTTAGGGAGGAGGGTGGAGGTAGTTTTGTTAGCGTTACTAGGGAAGTGGGGATGGCAGGGTAGGGTGGCATCTTCCCAGATTGCCCATGCCAACAGATTTTCCGCCTTAGGTAATAAAGTGGAGGGAGGAACACTCGGAATTAGCGTGTATGGTGGGGGGGGGCAGTCCCTTGAGCACCCAGGGACAGCATATTCTGATAACAGGGAGAGGAAGACGAAGGATTAGGAATTGAAGGCAGGTGGTAGTGTAGATAGGGAGTAGATGAGTACCACTCCAAACTCACATGCGCGGAACTGTCGTGTTTTCACAGGAAAAAGAGTAACTGAGGGTCGCACTCCAAATCTTTGAAAATTTTATTGTGAACCACACATCAATCCACGTCAACGTTTCGGGGGAATACCCCCTTCTTCAGGTGATCACCTGAAGAAGGGGGTATTCCCCCGAAACGTTGAGTGGATTGGGTTACAATATTGTTGTGAGGTAGCCAATAAAATTTTCCTGGAGGAAGCCTTCCTAAGGGAAGAAACCTACAGACGGTTGGGTTGTGCACCTCCACCATTGTTTATCCTGCTCGAACTGTGTGTTGCCTACCTGGGGCTAGGGTTCGGCTGTGGGGATGGATCGTTTTGTAGACAGAATGTGAGGGGTGGCCGGGTTTGTAGTACAGTCTTGAACATTGGTGTCCAATAACAATTTAGGGGGCACGGAGGGTGAGTGTTCCTACTTTAAGGAATGCGTACCGCACAGTGCCACGGCTAAGTCAGGAGGCAGAGCGAGATAGGGTAGTGTAGGAGACGTAGATAGAGTGAGGAGCGTGACTAAAGAGAGAGGTGTTGTAAGGAAGAAAGGTTTGGGTTTATTGAGAACTGGGCAGACTTTACTTGTAAAGGATCTCATTCATCTAGGTCATGCTATAGCTGTTGTATTCAATTAGATCAACTGGACTTGATGTTTAGTTCTTGAAGACATTTCGCTAGTCATCTGACTGGCTTTCTCAATTCAGAATGATTGTACAAGAATCTGTGGCAATTATGTACCCTGGAAAATCCCAATTAGCATATCACAGCCAGGTGTGAAGGGCGTGATTGCATAGTGGCTAAGAGGTGTTATAGGAATGCCCAGGGTAAGGTGTCCAAACAGCATTGTACGTCAGGACTCAGCCGTGTACCTGCATCTTATGGATAAAGGACATACCTTTGAAGATTGTAATGTTAACATATTGGCAAGGAATGTGACTTGTTCAAGAGAGGTGTCAAGTAGGCCTTTTAGTGAAAATTAAGAAACCAAACCTGAATAGAGAGGTGGGGTTTGACACCAACTGTCTGACGTGTACAATGCTGTTTTGACACCTTACCCTGGGCATTCCTATAACACTCTTAGCCACTATGCAATCATGCCCTTAACACCTGGCTGTGATATGCTAATTGGGATTTTCCAGGGTACATAATTGCCACAGATTCTTGTATAAGTCATTCTGAATTGAGAAAGCCAGTCGGATGACTAGCGAAACGTCTTCAAGAACTAAACTTAAAGTCCAGTTGATCTAATTGAATACAAAAGATATTGGCAGATTTTGCTGTCGGCTACAGGCTCTTTAGTAGGGATGGGTTTCACCTCACTGATGGCGGTGCAGCTGTTTTAGGGAAGAAGATGGCTAGAGGGTTGGAGGAGATTTTAAACTAGGTTGGGGGGGGTATTAGCAGTCTCCCTGGGATAGATAGCCCAGGAGGAAAGCAGGGTGTAGATAGGCCGTGGGGCTAGCATAGGGGATAGGGAGGCATGTGTATTAAAGGGCAACTATAGTGAAAAAAAAACTTTGTCTGTATACAATGTATAGATCACTTAGTATAAGCTGCCTTACTTCCATGTTGCTGTGTGGCTTCGTTTCTTCACACTGGCAGAAGTTTGTACCAAGCTGTGTAGTCCCCTCCCCTCTCTGTCTACTCCCCTCAAGCAGTGACGGGTGTATACAGAGTCCGAGCATTGTCAGTTGAAAGGACTTTAAATGAATAGTGCTGACATCCTGGGACCCCTCCCTTCCAGAGCTAGACTGCACAGCAGTAGAGAAAGTAGCAATATACTGAAGGGGGGGCAGAGGGGGAGAGAGGAGGACAAGTGGTGCTGAGATTCTTTACAAGTAAGTTACTGAACTCTCCCTGTTCTCTAACTTTGCTAATGTTATTTACTTTTTACCTAAAGTTATATCTCTCCCCCTGCTTAGCTGAGATCATAATCACGAAGAGAGAGTCAGTGTAACAGCAGCTTGTAGTGAGACCTTCACAAAACACAGTGACACTGCTGTTGTCCTGTTACATTTCAGTTGCTTAGTCTATATATTTCATAGATTGCACTGTGTGTCTTGTTTGGTATATAGTCTGTATTACTGTATTATTATATATACTGTATGTCTGTGGTATATAGTCTGTTATTACTGTATTATATATACTGTATTAGTGTTCCATTTGAGTCACTGGTTTTGTATGTATATAAGATTTTTTTTGGGGGGGGAGGGGCTGTTTTTTAGTGTGTTATGTTCATATTGCTGGGTTAATGGTTTATTGATTGTGTTTAGCACTACAGCATTTGACTATATGTTGCACATGGTACTATAGTGTGGGTGAGAGAGGTGTGGACAGTACTGCAGGGGAGCTTTGGATTGTGTGGGTGTGTGGCCTTTGAGTGACAGATGAGGTGAAGCAGCTCCTACAAATCACAGCATATTCAAAGGCTTATATCTCGGGGACTATGTAGAATTTAAGAAACTAAAGGTACCCGGGTGGATGGGATCATTATAGGATACATTAGAAGAAATTAAAAAAAAACAATTTTCCACTATAGGTTGCCCTTTAAAGTGTATGAATAAAACGGATTATAATTATAAATGTATGTTTGCAAATGTGAGAAGACTGGCTAACAAAATGGGGTGAATTGGAAATTATGGCATGAATGAAAAGATGATGTAATAGGTTATAGCAGAACAGTGTTGAACAGTTCTCACGACTGGGCTGTAAATTAGAAGGATATGCCTTGTTTAGGCAGGACAGAGAGAAAAAGGAAAGGGGAGGAGTATGTGTTTATGTTAAAAAAGAATTGAAGCCAAATTTAAAAGAAGAGATAACTGGCGATATGGATGTTAAAGTGGAGGCAATATGGTGGGAATTAGGCAACAGGAAAGGGGGAAGGGGTAATGTCATTGTTGGTGTCTGCTATAAGCTGCCAAATGCTAGCTAGAGAGGAGTTGAGTCAACTTCATATGCAGTTGACAAGAGCTGCATGTTTGGGGAGTGTGCTCATTATGGGGGACTTTAATTACCCTGACATGATTGGGTGTAGTGGAACTGCCATCACAGAAAAGGCGATGAGTTCCTGAATTTTTGCAGGATAATTTTCTCTCACAGGTGGTTGAGTTCCTACTAGAAAAGGAGCTCTGTTGGATCTGGTAATATCTAACATCGTGGAGCGCATTATAGATATAAAGGTAACTGGAGGCTTAGAGAATAGTGACCATGAAATAGTGGCGTTTGGAAAAGTGCACTGGGTTAACAAAGACTTTTAATTTCGGGAAGGCAAATTTTCCCAGGTTAAAAGCAGCTCTTCAGAATGTCAACTGGGATAATGTATTGTCAGGTAAGGTATTGAACAGAAGTGGACTGTGTTCAAGGGGATTTTAAGCCCGTTCACATCTAAATTTATACCCTTGGAAAGCAAATAAAAAAAATAAATCCGCACCCATGTGGCTGAATTCTGAGTAAAGAGGCAAATGGAAAGAAGGAGAAAAGGGCATTTAAACCTTTAAGGCAGAGGAACGGAAAGGGCCTTTAGGGATTATAAAAACGGTAACAAGGAGTGTAAGAAACCAATCAAACTAGCTAAAATTAATTGAAGTTAGGATAGCTGAAAAAAGCATCACTAAGCCAAATTTCTTTTTAAGTTTATTAATAGTAAGAAGATGAGGACTAGAGAGAATGTGGCACCATTATTGAGGGGACTGTGACGTGGATATGTGTGGTTCACAATAAAATTTTCTAAAGATTTGGAGTGCGACCCTCAGTTACCTTTTTTCCTGTGAAACACACAGTTCGGCATGTAGAGGCTTGGTGGCAGATTACCCTATACCTTCCTTATAATGGAGTCCCCTACCACTACCACCTGCCTTCAATTCCTAATCCTTCGTTCCTCCTCCCTTGTATCAGAAATGGCTGTCCCTGGGTGCTCAAGGACTAGCCCCCACCATACACGCTAATTTCCGAGGTGTCCTCCTCCACTTTATTACCTAAGGCGGAAAATCTGTTGGCATGGGCAATCTGGGAAGATGCACCCTACCCTGCCATCCCCACTTCCCTAGTAACGCTAACAAAACTACCTCCCCCTCAACCTTCCCTGTCCCACTTCACCCAACTCTATACTGGCCCCAGCAGTGCCTGCTGACCCCCCAGTTTTGCCAATCCCTGCAATGCTGCAAGCTGCCCCCTTAGACTCACCACCTCAGCTTCCAAACGGGCAACTCACTCACACCTGGCACAGACAGGTTCCTATACATGTGGCAGGATGCACATTGCATGGTACGACAAAACTGTCCCTTCTAATACACAACACCAGCACGTGATGCACAAACCTTGTTTAATTGCCCTTCTGTTTCAACGTCCTTCTTTTTATATGTCCTTGAGATCAAAGTCCTTAAGAGAAAGTGACACCTTCCACTCTCACTCACAGGAAAACTTCCTTTTTTTAGGTCCAAACCACAGGTCCAACCAATATGAATCCTATTTAACTAATAGGCCCCAGCCCCCACACCAATTAGTGCAAGAGCGAGGAAGAAATGTATCTGTTATGTTACTTAACTTTCCCCACTGTTTCTCATATGGTTGCACAGAGGTCATGTTACGTGTATGGGGCAGCCACTTTACTTTTCATGCTGTTATAGGAATGCCTAGAGTAAGGTGTCAAAACAGCATTGTACATGGCAGACAGTTGGTGGTCGAACGCCCCACCTCTATTTAGGCTTGGTTCCTTATTTTACATAAATAGCCTCCTTAACACCTCTCTTGAACCAGTCACGTTCCTTTGCCAATATGTTAACATTACAATCTTCAAAGGTGTGTCCTTTATCCTAAGATGCAGGTACACGGCTGAGTCCTGACCCGAGGAATTGACTTTTTGTGCTGGGCCATACGTTGGTGCAGTTGCTGGTTCCTACTTATAATATCAGTCTTTGAAACATACTCTAGAACATGTTTCCTTATAAACTTTCCAGGATCTTCCCTACCACTTCCCTACCCTACCAAGTTAAACTACAGGCTGTAATAACCCGGTGTGAACGACTACCCTTTTTGAATATTGGAATAACATCAGCCTTTTTCCAATCCAGAGGCACACCACCGACATGAGGGAATCTGCAAAAATAAGAAAAATGGCCTAGATAAAAATGAACTTAGCTCCCTAAGTACCCGAGGATGTATTTTATCTGGTCCAGGAGATTAATTAATATAACCTTATTTAGTTCTTTTCTGTACCATATCCTCGGTAACCAAAGTTCACATAAATCTTTTATACCATTATTGCTACTATACTCTATGATATCTGTACTTGGATCTTCTATAGTGTATACAGAGGGAAAAAAAGTATTGAAGATATTTGCTTTATCGCCATCCTCCGTAACTAACTTATCCCCATTAATTAATGCCACATTCTCAGTCCACATCTTCTTACTATTAATATACTTAAAAAATTTTTTAGGCTTAGTGATGCTTTGTTCAGCTATCCTAACTTCATTATTAATTTTAGCTAGGTATACTCATGGACTCCGGGCATCACATGCCAAGTTCAAAATGCCAAAATGGCTAGCCATGCTCCCACCCACAAAGCCACACCCAAACACACAAGCCACGCCCACCGTTTTTGCTTTTAGGCAGCAAAGTTTGGCTCAGGTGGCAAAAACCCTAGAGACACCCCTGGTAGGGGATAGTTATCTGAGTAATCAAATTGTGATTTGTTCCATGATTGTAGGAAGGTTTCAGGGGATCTTGAAGCCCACAAATCTTAGGTTTTGGCGCCTGCACCTATTCTCCAGGTCATCATGCTTCTGCTGTTGCGTTTGTAATAGTGTTTTTAATTAAGCTATTTCTGCTGACATGGATTGACAGTGTGTTATGAGCTCTTCAGGATAAGGCCTCTATGAGACCCCCTCTGGACGCGGAGTCTAAGTACCTGCCGGTCTTTCACGGCGAGCAGGCACCAGGTCGCGGCTCCAGAAGAGAGAAGCACAAAGACCAATCCCACAATGTGGAGAGGCAACAGGAGTGGAGATCGGAGTAACTGGGGAGTAGGAACTGTAGAGGATATGAAGACCTGGAGATAAGTGCTGTGATAGATATGCGGACCAGAGGTAGGAGTTGTGGTAGATATGCAGACCGGAGGAAACTGGAGGTAGGAGCTGTGGTAGAGATGCAGACCGGAGGTAGGAGCTGTGATAGATATGCAGACCGGAGGTAACTGGAGGCAGGAGCTGTGGTAGATATGCGGACCGGAAGCAGGAGCTGTGGTAGATATACAGACCGGAGGTAACTGGAAGCAGGAGCTGTGGTAGATATACAGACCAGAGGTAACTGGAGGTAGGAGCTGTAGTAGATATGCAGACCGGAGGTAGGAGCTGTGGTAGGTATGCAGACTGGAGGTAGGAGCTGTAGTAGATATGTAGACCGGAGGTAGGAGCTGTGGTAGGTATGCAGACTGGAGGTAACTGGAGGTAGGAGCTGTAGTAGATATGCGGACCAGAGGTAGGAGCTGTGGTAGGTATGCAGACCGGAGGTAACTGGAGGTAGGAGCTGTAGTAGATATGCAGACCGGAGGTAGGAGCAGTAGTAGATATGCGGGCAAACTGGAAGCAGGAGTTAGGAACAACGGGATACCAAGACCTATGCTAACAAGGAGCTAAAAGTCCAGAGCAACAAACCCTGAACTGGCAGCAAGAGGCAAGCTGCCAGGAGGGGCCTAAATAGGCCCTAGTGACCTCATCACTGTTGGACGCACGACCTTGCACGCGTCCGCGTGCAAACGAGCGGTCCGCCCCAGAAGAGCGCCCCCGCGCGCGAACGCCGTCGCAGAACTCCGGGCTCGGGAAGAGGTAAGTGCTTGACACAGTGACTTTTAAGGTTGAGATCCTGTATTCTGCTTCCCCAATTCTGTGTCTGAGTTTCTTAAGTAGGCCCACCTATCTGCTGTAAGGTAGGTGGGTCTGTTGTGCATGTCGATCCTTTAGGTTGCTGGAAGCTAATCCATGTAGATCTGTGTGGAGTAGTGCAGGATTGGTAAGGCAGCGGAGCTCGCCTTAGGTGCATCTTATCCCCCAGTTCCTTACCTGATTAATTAATATTTTATAAACTGGTAATATTAATTTATTCAAAATATTTGTCATGTGAATATTGCCATTTGTATATAGTATTATTGAGCATAAAACATATGTATGTGGCTCATTTGTGATACATAGTTAATAGAGACTGAGCATGTACTGTCTTATCGATAAAGCCCCGTACATACATACGATCTTGGCACCGACCCACAACGAACGGCCGTTTTGGGCGATAATCATATGTGTATGCGCTTGGTTGGGGGTGGTTTGTTGATAGTGGTGCGATTATCGAACAAAACGCCCGTTCACTACGGGTGTGCGTTGTGGTCAGGAATAATAAACTTAAGGCACTGGGTTTCTAAAATAAATACTTGCATTGTTACCTGTAGGGTGGGAGCTGGGAAGAAAGAAAAGAAAGGCATTTTTTTGTTTCTTTCCTCTCTGATTGGATGAGGGTGTTGGAGGATATTTTAAACTAGGTATGGGGGGAGGGTACCTTGGACTACACAGGGGTAGAGGAGTTAGGGATCAGGGGCCTAATAAGATAATGGAGGGAGGAGATGGGGAGGGGCCATTAGGGGTATAAGGAGGCATGTATGTCCAAGTAGGAAGTAAATTAATCGATAATCTAAATGTATGTATATAAATGCAAGAAGTTTCGCCGGAAAAACTGGGGAACTAGAATAGCTTTAAAGGAAAGCAGAAACATGGCTAAATGATTGGACAGTACATATTTAAGGATACTCCTTATTTAGACGTGACAGAGTTAATAAGAAAGTAGGGGGAGTATGTTGAATTGGAGCCAAATATAAAAGATGAGACGGATGGGGTTATAAACAATAAGCAGAAACAATATAGGTTTACAGGGAGAAAGAAGGTGAATAAATTAATTGTTGGTGCATGTCATAAGGCGCCAAATGCCAGTGAGGATGTGGAAATTAATCTCCATATGCAGTAGCCAAAGGCTGTTGGTTTGGGGTATGTTCTGATTGTGTAATTTCAATTACAGTTTGGAGAAAAGGAACTGCCAGCACCTTAAAAGTTACCAAGTTCTTACATTTTCCATATAAGCATTTTCTTTCACAGATGGTAGAAGATTCTACAGGACAGTATGCTTTGTTGGGTCTGGTGAAATCTAATAACACAGAGCTCAATTTGAAGATGAAGGTAATGGAAAGCTTGGGGAATGGTGATCAGGATATAGTGTCATTTAATATATGTTGCAAAAAAGTTCAGTGGGTTAACAAAATCTTTTAACTTTAGGAAAGGATTGAGAATGTGGGACCATTTAATAATGGGGCTAAGATGATTATAGAGGATGCCAAAAAAGCTAATGTGCTGAACTGTTTTTTTCCCCCTTTGTTTCCTCTGCTACTCACGATAGAGAATCCAAGTCCTTATAGCAAAGACTATAATAATATGAAGGGTATAAATGAGGAATATTCACTCTGGTTGACAGAGAATATGGTACAGAAACAGTTAGACAAAGTTAATATCAATAAGGGCTAGGCCACACTGCTTCGTTTTTTGTGCATTTGCACATTCGTTTGCGTTTTCGAGTGCGTTGTAATTGCGATTGCGATTTGCGCTCCGCATTTTAAATCGCAATTGCATGCGGTTTCCAATACTTAATGAAAAAACGCATGCGCAAACCCAATGAAATCGCACATGAAATCGCATGTGATGTGATCTGTGTGCGATTGCGTTGCCGTGTGGCCGTGCTCTAAAGCCCCATCTTTTCAGATTCACTTTTGTCTGGTGACGTACCGCTGGATTGCAAAAAAGCCAATGTAATACAAATATTCAAAAAAGGTAGCCGTTGCCAGACTCGTAATTATACACCTATAAGCCTAACATCAGTGGTAGGGAAGGTGCTGGAAACATTGTTACAGATTCATATCCTTCACTATGTCTCTAGAACTGATCTTATTAGTTAGCAGGTGTAAGGATCTTACCTGCCTCACTCCCTCGATGTTCCGGGACTGGAGACGTCACCGGCGCCGGACGTCGTGATGTCACCAAAAGCACTCGCAGAGGGAACGAGTGCCTATTCGTAGACCTCGCTACCAGACTGTCAGGTTGTCAGTCTGTTAGCATCCTTACCTGACATTGGATCCAGCATTGTATCATCCGCTTGTATCCAGCCATGTTTGAACTCCATTATTCCAGCCATTGTATCCAGCATTGTATCCAGCCATTGTTTCAACTCCATTGTTCCAGCTTTTGTATCCAGCATTGTATCCAGCCATGTTTCAACTCCATTGTTCCAGTTTGTACCAGCATTGTATCCAGCCATTGTTTCAACTCCATTGTTCCAGCCTTTGTATCCAGCCATTGTTAAACTCCATTATTCAGCCATTGTATCCAGCATTGTATCCAGCCATTGTTTCAACTCCATTGTTCCAGCCATTTATCCAGCATTGTATCAAGCCTTTGTATCCAGCATTGTATCCACATTGTATCCAGCCCATTGTTTAACCCATTGTTCCCACCTTTGTATCCAGCATCGTATCCAGCATTGTATCCAGCCATTGTTTCAACTCCATTATTTCAACCCCTTCCATGTTTATCAACCCCATCTTTTAGATTCACTTTTGTTGGTGACGTGCCGCTGGATTGCAAAAAAAGCCAATGTAATACAAATATTCAAATAAGGTAGCCGTTCCAGACTGGTAATTATCACCTATAAGCCTTACATCAGTGGTAGGGAAGGTGCTGGAAAACATTGTTACAGATTGATATCCTTGACTATGTCTCTAAGAACTGATCTTATTAGTTAGCAGGATAAGGATCTTACCTGCCGCACTCCCTTGAGTTCTGGGACTGGTGATGTCACCGGCGCCGGACGTCGGCATGTGACGTCACCAATTAGGCACTGGCAGAGGGAGCGAGTGCCTATCGTAGACCTCGCTACCAGACTGTCAGGTTGTCAGTCTGTAGCGCTCCTTACCTGACATTGGATCAGCATTGTATCCATCCAGCATTGTATCCAGCCATTGTTTCAACTCCATTATTCCAGCCATTGTATCCAGCATTGTATCCAGCCATTGTTTCAACTCTATTGTTCCAGCCTTTGTATCCAGCATTGTATCCAGCCGTTTTCAATCCATGTTCCAGCCTTTGTATCCATCATTGTATCCAGCCATGTTCAACTCCATTGTTCCAGCATTGTATCCAGCCATTGTTTCAACTCCATTATTTCAGCCATTGTATCAGCATTGTATCCAGCCATTGTTTCAACTCCATGTTCCAGCCATTGTATCCAGCATTGTTCCAGCATTGTACAAAGCCTTGTATCCCGCATGTATCCAGATGTGATCCAGCCATTGTTTCAACTCCATTGTTCCAGCTTTGTATCCAGCATCGTATCCAGCATTGTATCCAGCCATTGTTTCAACTCCATTATTTCAACCCCTTCCATTGTTTATTCAACCCCATCTTTTCAGATTCACTTTTGTCTGGTGACGTGCCGCTGGATTGCAAAAAGCCAATGTAATACAAATATTCAATAAGGTGCCGTTCCCAGACTGGTAATTATACACCTATAAGCCTACATCAGTGGTAGGGAAGGTGCTGGAAACATTGTTACAGATTACATTCCTGACTATGTCTCTAGAACTGATCTATTAGTTAGCAGGTATAAGGATCTTACCTGCCGCACTCCCTTGATGTTCTGGGACTGGTGACGTCACCCGCGCCGGACGTCGGCATCGTGACGTCACCAATTAGGCACTGGCAGAAGGAGAGCGAGTGCCTATTCGTAGAACTCGCTACCAGACTGGCAGGTTGTCAGTCTGTAGCGCTCCCTACTGACATTGGATCCAGCATTGTATCCATCCAGCATTGGATCCAGCCATGTTTCAACCCATTATTCCAGCCATTGTACCAGCATTGTATCCAGCCATTGTTTCAACTCTATTGTTCCAGCCTTTGTACAGCATTGTATCCAGCCGTGTTTCAACTCCATTGTTCCAGCCTTGTATCCAGCATTGTATACAGCATTGTATCCAGCCATTGTTTCAACTCCATTATTCCAGACATTGTATCCAGCCATTGTTTCAACTCCATTGTTCCAGCCTTTGTATCCAGCATCGTATCCAGCCATTGTTTCAACTCCACTATTTCAACCCCTTCCATTGTTTATCAACCCCATCTTTTCAGATTCACTTTTGTCTGGTGACGTGCCGCTGGATTGCAAAAAAGCCAATGTAATACAAATATTCAAATAAGGTAGCCGTTCCCAGACTGGTAATTATACACCTATAAGCCTACATCAGTGGTAGGTAAGGTGCTGTGGAAACATTGTTACAGATTCATATCCTTGACTATGTCTCTAAGAACTGATCTTATTAGTTAGCAGGTATAAGGATCTTACCTGCCGCACTCCTTGATGTTCTGGGACTGGTGACGTCACCGGCGCCGGACGTCGGCATCGTGACTTCACCAATTAGGCACTGGCAGAGGGAGCGAGTGCCTATTCGTAGACCTCGCTACCAGACTGTCAGGTTTGTCAGTCTGTAGCGCTCCTTACCTGACATTGGATCCAGCATTGATCACTCCCGCATTGGATCCAGCCATTGTTTCAACTCCTTATTCCAGCCATTGTATCCAGCATTGTATACAGCCATTGTTCAACCTATTGTTCCAGCCTTGTATCCAGCATTGTATCCAGCCGTTGTTTCAACTCCATTGTCCAGTCTTTGTATCCAGCATCGTATACAGCATTGTATCCAGCCATTGTTTCAACTCCATTATTCCAGACATGATCAGCCATTGTTTAACTCCATTGTTCCAGCCATTGTTTCAACTCAATTGTTCCAGCCTTTGTATCCAGCATCGTATTCCAGCATTGTATCCAGCCATGTTTCAACTCCATTATTTCAACCCATCCATTGTTTATCAACCCCATCTTTCAGATTCACTTTTGTCTGGTGACGTGCCGCGGATTGCAAAAAAGCCAATGTAATACAAATATTCAAAAGGTAGCCGTTCCCAGACTGGAATTATACACCTATAAGCCTAACATCAGTGGTAGGTAAGGTGCTGGAAACATTGTTACAGATTCATATCCTTGACTATGTCTCTAGAACTGATTTATTAGTTAGCAGGTGTAAGGATCTTACTTGCCGCGCTCCCTCGATGTTCCGGGACTGGTGACGCCCCGGCGCTGGACGTCGGCGTCGTGACGTCACCAAATGGCATTTGCAGAGGGAGCGAGTGCCTATTCGTAGACCTCGCTACCAGACTGTCAGGTTTCAGTCTGTAGCGCTCCTTACCTGACATTGGATCCAGCATTGTATCCATCCAGCATTGATCCAGCATGATCCAGCCATTGTTTCAACTCCATTGTCCAGCCTTTGTATCCACTTGTATCCAGCCTTGTTTTCAACTCTATTGTTCCAGCCTTTGTATCCAGCATTGTATCAGCAAGTTGTTTCAACTCCATTATTCCAGCCATGGTATCCAGCATTGTATCCAGCCATTGTTTCAACTCCATTGTTCCAGTCTTGTATCCAGCCTTTGTATCCAGCATAGCATCCAGCATTGTATCCAGCCATTGTTTTCAACTCCATGTTCAGCCTTTGTATCCAGCATTGTATCCAGACCATTGTTTCAACACCATTGTTCCAGCCTTTGTATCCAGCATTGTATCCAGCCATTGTTTCAACTCCATTGTTCAGCCAGTTGTATCCAGCCATTGTTTCAACTCCATGGTTCCAGCCACATCGTATCCAGCCATTGTATCCAGCATCATTGTCTTACTCCATCGTTCCAGCCATTGCTCTTGCTCCTTTTGAATCCTGCCCTACAGTCTGAACCTCCTAAAAGATACAGTGAACCTCGTCCCTTCGGGACTCGATTCATTACAGCAGGCAGATGGATTTGTGAGAAATAGATTGTGCCAGACAAATTTGCTTGTTTTTATGAAGAGGTGAGTAAGAAATTAGATTAAGGCATAGCAGTGATGTGTAGTATACTTGGATTTTGCTAAAGCTTTTATACTGTGCCACATAGCTAATGTATAAACTGGGACTGTTGCCTAGAAAAAAAACATTTGTACATGGATAGAGAATTGGTTATTGGATCGCAAACAGAGAGTGGTGGTCAATGATGCTACATCTCTGTGGGCTAAAGTGGATTGCCTCAGGGTTCTGTACTGGGGCACTTATTAAATCTGTTTATAAATGACTTAGAAGCAGGCATTGAGAGCAAGGTGTTGCTGATGACATAAACTATGCAGAGTTTGGAACTTTTATATATGTTCATTTGCGCGAGCAGACCTAGATACATTATCAAACTGGGCAGCAGAATGGCAGATAATATTCAATGTTGATAAATAAGGAGATGCATTTGGGGTTTAACAATCCTTGTGCCATTTACACCATAGATAATTGTTTTAAGTGAATCTCTAATGGAAAAGATTTGGGGGTCTGGTAGATAACAGACTAAGCTGTTGCAAACAATGCCAGACAGCCACGGTTAGAGCTAGAAGATTTTTTTTGTATAAAGAGGTAATAGAGTCAAGAGAGAAAAATATATTCTCCCTCTTTACAAGAAGGCCAGTGCCTTACCAGTGTAAAGCTAGGTACACACCTAGCGATTTTTACTCCTGACCGACCGTTCGATCTTCGACCGGTCGCCAGGAGGAAGGACTGTCGGTCGCTGCAAAAGCAGCCGCGTCCGGTATTAGTTACTGCGACCGATCGTGCGGTCCATAGAGGACTGCACGATCGGACGAGGTTTTCCACATGGTCGATCGTCCTTTCGTCCGATTCGGACGAACGGTCGGTCGACATGGGGAGCATTCGGATGCGATAATTTCGTCCGATCGACTGATACACTGAACTATCGGTCGATCGGACCGAAATATCTCATCGTGTGTACCCAGCTTAAGGCCTCATTAGGAATATATGGTGCAGTTAATATATACAAAAGGGACATCTTGGAAATGAAGCAGTTCAGAAAAGAACTAAAATAATAAGGGAATGGAGTGGCTTTAAGGACAATTATTACTACCTTCCCTCCGCTCCTCTTCTTAGGTCATACCTTTTACCCGGTGAGACCTGAACCGCTAGGTCCTCACCCCGGGTTCGCATAACTTAAAGAACATCGTTACTAAACACTGCTCTGGTAGCTCCGTCCCCTCCCGTCGGTGACGAGGCCATAGGAAGGCACGCTCTTCAACAAGCGTGGCTGCTATTGGCTCGTCGAGCAAGGAGAGGAGGGGGCGGAGCCTACCAGAGCAGCGTTTCATACTGGATTGGTGACAGTTGGGGAATCCATCTCTTAAGGTGGCCATACACTACAAAAGGTTATTACAATCGTAATTACGATCTTAAACTGACCAATACTTTGATAGACAGATGTACAATGTTAATTGATGTAGCTTACCAGACATATTGTCGAAATCAATTTGTTTGTGATGTCGATGTCGTCTCTTGTGAGGTTGTGACATTTCATAATTCGGAACTTCAGAAAAATACTACGATGATTTACCCAATCAACTTGTAATTACAATCAATACTACTAATGTTTCATAATAAGTTGGGAAATGTAGATGATAGTGATTGCCCAGCTGCTCAGTTTAAAAAAAGTAGGTTTGAGTAATTGCTACTTACATGTATTTAATATAGATTAAAATGAGGCAAAGCATTTTTTCATGTTTACATACCCTTAAAGACAGTTATTTTTTCAGTGTACATACCATTTTATCTATTCACATCAAACCCAGCCCTGAAGAATGTAAAATGGAATCACTTTATTTGACCATACAACATATCAGTATACTTTATGATTGTGGGGGAAACCCACGCAAGCACAGGGAATAAAGCGTAGGTGAAAGTGTAGAGGAAGCAGCTGCAAGCTCCTGTTTGGTTAATTGATAAAACTTACTTAGGTCCTTTACCTAAAAAAAGCTATGCATTTTTTTTGGCGTTGGATGGGTCAAACATGCTCAGATCTCTACTGAGCAACCGGATCAACCCAGGCGCTGGATCAAGGGCAAGACCATTGCGGTCTCTACTAGGGGCCCTGCAAACAGGAAGTCAGTATTTCGGTTGCATTTATTTATACACAAACAAAATGCTGAATTGGAGATTAAGGTCAATGGGATGAAAAAATACTGCTCTGTTTTCTGAAAAGCATTTGTATTTGCACTGAACTTCCCCTTTAAGTCCCAGATTGCTATATATGCGGTTGTGGAGCTCAGACAATATCAGTGTGGATTCACTAGTGCAATAAGGAAGAACGCATGCTTGTGATTACATTCTTGAAGGCCCTATTTGAGTTGGATGGACTGCTATATTCTATTACTTATATTTGGGGGACAGAATTATATATCCCGATACAATTGGATATATGTTGTGAACTATATACCAGCCCATTCTAAGGATGTTCCTCCCGGTCACGCTATGTTTTTACCTATTTATAGGATGCAATTTATGTAGGGGCGGGGATTGTTTGTTATGTGAAAGTAGTATATACAATATACCCGCACCAGTATAGCAACCCCTAGTAGTGGGAGATGGTGCAACTTAGTAGTTAAAATTATCAAATCGAAGAGAGAATAGAACTACTGTGCACACTCAAAGTATAGCTAAAAAACCTTTATTTAATTGTACGGGTTCTCATTAAAAACATTTAAAAATACATCTTATAAGGCTACAAGATTCTGACTGAAAATGTGTAGTCAGGGAGTTAGTCATGAAGGTACTCAATAGACTTAAAGTATAGTAAAAGGGGTATAGCTACCAACTCCTCTCATTCGTGTCGTCAAACGTCATATGTAAGACTTATGTATAGGACCGCCAGCAGACGCGTTTCGCCCCCGTAACGATGTGGGGGCTTCCTCATGTACCAAAGAAAGACGTCTGTCTTTCTGACAAGTATATCTATATAGGCCTATAAATCTAGTGTACAGCCCTCGAAGATGGTCAGGGGCTGAAATGAGACCCCTAAAGTCAAGGGTTAGGCACCCCTGCTTTAAAATTAAGTTTAAACAAAAGAAAGTGTTTGGAGGTGCTTAAGTACTAAGGCTGCTACACACCATGCAATATTTCAGTCCGATCGACCGGGCCAAACAATTGTATACATTTTTGGACCTGACATACCGCTCGTCCGAATCGGTCGAATGTACGATCGGAAAAACCATAGCCGATCATGCGGTCCTCAACGGACTGCATGCTTGGTCACGGTAAACTGTCGGCCGCAGCCATGATTGTTGCGACCTACAGTTTCTTCCTCCTGGCCGACCGTTTGGAAGGCCGAACAGATGGCCAGGAGAAAAAGTTGCTGGTGTGTATCATACTTAAGTGAGAGGGTGAACATGCCTTTAGAAGACTGCACTGAGTATCTCCAAGAAAACAATAAAAAGGGACATTTGACGCTAGTAATCTGTATCTAACATAGCTCTAACAATAATAGCATTGCAGTCTACCTATCCAAGTACAGTTTATTAATCTGAACAGTAGAGATAGTATTTAACAGTACACAAAAACTACGAACACAAATCTGAATAACAGACTGCTAATCAAAGCACCAATTTTGTGAAACCCGGCCGCGTGACGCAATCTCACAACGCAACGTCCAAAATTTCCGCATTCCCGTGACCTTGACAAGATGGCCACGTTAGTTGCTTTTATTGCTGCTGAATAAAGCCTGTTAAAAAAGAACACCTTGTTATCTTAGGTAATACACGAAGAGGATCATCGCGGTTTGTACTGTGTTGTAATTAACTGCATTTTATTAAATCTTCTAGTAAAAATGAAATAGTATAAGCGTTTTTACTTGAGGTTTATGCAGGCAGTAAATATACAGCACAAGGAAGTAGAACATTTGCGTGAAACCTTTAACTTCCTTACGCGAACACGTGGTTTGGAGGTTTCTAGAACTAGCATCTTCATCATTTTGCAGTGGTGAAGAACTCGTGTGTTGTGAACCTGTCACCTGAGCTAAAACTCACCATGTTAAGTGCCAGTAAGAAAGCAGCAGCCTTTTCGTACGCACTCGCAGCTCGTGTTGCGCGTAAGGTAAATGTGGTTAATATTCAGTAGGCTAAAGTTTAGTTACTATATTATCTACTGTTGTACCTGACAATTTATGGACCGTAAAGGATTTTTACCTTAAATGTTTTATTTGCACGTGGATTGAACTTATAGTATTCCCCCCCCCCCCTTATTACGGTTAAAATTAAATTTAGAAAATATATATCTCGAATTGTAGTTATTTTTTGTCTTCTATGTTTCTATATAAATAAGCCATAAGTATAGATCAATGCTTAATCTTGCATTTTGCTATTTTTATAAAGCTTTGAGGTTTTTCATATCCGATTAGGCTTTTATGATATATACTTTAACTAAACAAGTCTTTTGAATTATATATTTGATGTATGGTGCTTAGGCAAACCTTAGGGATTTCAATATATATTTTATAAGCTCAAATATTTAACCATTTTGGTAAGACAAAATTTAAGTGGTTCATACATTTGCCAGAGGGGATATCTGGGTGTTGTCAAAACTGCCCTGATAAGTAGTCAAAACAGCATTGTAAACCACCAATGACAGTTGGTGGTGTTAACCAGGTTTGTTTTTTTATTTTGACACAAATGGCCTTCTTGGCACCTTACTATCTTCAAACATGTCTCCCCCCCCCCCCCCCCCCATTTTTTCCAAAGAAAAATTTGAATACCTTTAAAATAAACCCGATGCCACATTACAACGCGTGTGCAAAAAATTGTGTAACGCATGCACTCCGATTAATAGATCACAGTGCACAGTGGCCACTAAAATTTTGGCCACACCAGTGTGCGCTTTTTACCACATGATGATATTGCGTGTTAAAATGCTTTTGATTTTGATGTTAAAATGCTTTATATGCTGAAATCGGCAATTTATTGCGGCACTTTCAATTGAAAGTGCCGGAATAGAGCAGCACCAAGTAGTGATGTTCCAAGCGCCGCTATCGGCAAAACATCACTGGGCAGGTTGCCAATAGCGGCGCTCAGTGCGTCGACCTGTTACTGTTTTTATCTATGTAATCAGTTGAATTTCAGCTGAGCTGTAGATCCTGAGAAATCATTTAAAATCACGGCATATACAGGGAAAGACCGGTCACTCCAGAAGCAGAAATTATGATGTTCCCTTACCTCTTAATAGGTCTTTGACTCCCTGCCGCACAGTTTCTGCAACAATTCAAGAATCAGAGGACAAAAGAAGACTGGTAGGGGGATGTGTAAGCAGAGCAGGGTCTATGGCAGGGTTGGACAAATCATCTATTTATTTAGGAGCCAGCTCCAAAAAGTTAGGAGCCAGAGAAACTATCTCCCAATGCCCACTGACTGACCTGTACCCCACTCCCTTCCACCCAGTCTCCTTTAGCCCCACCACTACACAAATACTACTAACTTAAAGGAGTTGTACATTGAAAAAATGACTTTGCCTCATTTCAATCATAGATGAATACATGTAAGCAGCACAAACTCTCCTGCCAGACTATCTGACTCTCTGTGAGGGCAAACTGCTCAGTAATCCTTATGAAAGGCATTGGGAGAGATGCTCACGTTCCAACTGTCACCATTCCAGCTAAAGAAAAATATACATAACAAGAGTTTATGATAATAAGGATGATATGTAGTGAAATGTAAGCACTCCCCATACAAGAGTCATTTTTAGCTATCTGATAAATTTGGTGGATCCACTTAAAATATTGAAAAGTGTATAACTTTTTTTGATCAACCACATGACAATGTCGAGCAGTTTACCGGGAAATGTGTGGTTCTTTCAAAAGAATGTGATCTGTCGGCACACATGGGCATGTGAATGGCCAGCTTTACTCTTTAGTGCTAGCAGACTTTCCCATACTATTTGCTTTCCCAGTACCTTAAAGGGTGTGTCCATCTACCCCAAACAAAATTTAACCCACTGCTGGCCCCACTGAGTAGTTTAACAAAAAATCCTTACCTTAAATCTCTGCCCCTTATGGCTGTCTGCAGTGATTGTCCAAAGTCTACAAAAACTGAAGAGTACCGTATATAACTAGAGTATAAACCGAGTTTTTCAGGCTGTAAAATCAGCCTGAAAACTTGGACTGGTATATACTCGAGTCACTACTGTACAGTGCAAGAGTCATCTGATTTACCTGGAAATCTAGGCGCCAATTAGTGAAGTAGCCGGGCGCCAGTACAGGACCAGAGCGCACGGCTGCCTGGCAGATTGGATAAAGATGAGTTAAAGTAAAGGAGAGCAGACGTGTTCCTGTAGCATATAAAATTCCCTACTTGTTCTAACACGTCTCTAGATTTCCAGGTAAATCAGATGACTCTTGCACTTCTACACTGAGACACACTCCTCTCTCGCTCTCCCATCCTGTACTTTCCCTAGTGACAGAGAGAGGTTTGACCCAATCAGGAGCTTCCGCTTCAGCCTTTTAGCTCGGCGTGAATCCAGCAGAGAATACATTAATAAATCAGGAGGCATCAGACATTATCAGGGCAACCGGGAGGAGATGCTTAGTTAGAATTCGCTCCAGGGCATGGAATATTGAGCAGGATGTCACTCTATATTTAGTACCGTAGATCTACATATTAAAGAAAAGAACCTGAACCGCAGAAGAGCAGATTCCTGTCTCGTATCTCCTGCTAGAAAGCCTGTCCCAGCAACAGGAAGCCCCAAGTTACTGGATGGAGGAGAGCCCACAGATACAAACTGAAATGGGTGGGAGGGTGAGGGTGGCATTCAAGTGCTTGAAACTACAACTCCCAACATGCTTTATTAGCTGGGAGTTTTAGTTTCCAAACATCTTGATGCCAAGTTTCTACCCTCGGTTTATGCTCGAGTCAACAACTTTTATTATATTTTTTAGGTGAAATTGGTACCTTGTTTATACTCGGGTCGGTTTATATCGAATATACGGTAGTACCTATCTTCTGTCCAAAAGGTTTCGCTCCCTCCCTGTCCTCTGAGAGTACAGCAAGGGCAGGGGAGAGCCCCCCATCTGGACCCATCCTCTGCAGCCGTTGCACCTAGCGTGAAATCAGTTTGTCATAGGATAGATGCCTCCTGCCATCCTAATCAGAATGCTACTAAAAGACCTTCGGTTCCGTGCCATCTCATTGACGGCAGCCACTTCTGTGATTGGTTTCTTCCTTGGCCATTTACAGACCGCGGCTGCTGATCCGGCCCCTGCATGCAAGTTACGCCAAGCAGGGATCCATATCAGTGCACCGTGGAGAGTAGGGGCTGAAGTAGTGGTTTTAACTTTTTTATTTTTTTTAAAGATATAGCTCTGCCGTTGTGGGTGGGCAGGGCTGTTCTACCATATGCCAAAAGTTTTTTAGGGTGAACATGCCTAAAAAACCATTGCTTGAAGTAAATCAGTTAACTGATTTTTTTTAAAACGAGTTAGAACTGCTCTTGTATGATTTAGCTGAGCTCCTATTTCCCCTCCCTCACCTTCTTCCGTTGCAACATTGTTTCAGAGTAGGGTGTGATGAACCTCTGCCAGTCTATTCCGCAATAGTGTTGCAAACATTCAACATACAGAACATGTGAATGGGAAGGGAGATAGTAGCTCAGCTAAACAAACGGGAGGGATGTTCTAACACAGGGAAATTAAACCTGCTATGTTATTTTCGGTCTACGGACTATAGGAAACACGCTGAAGAATAGCAAAAATCACCAGATAATCGCAAGATCTCTCTCCACAACACTATCTGCTACCTCTCTCCTAAAGCTCCTGAAACTCCCACAACACTCCCAAGAAGTGACATCAGGATTTGTGTTCTTTGGTCCTGCCCCCTTAAATCAAAAATGCACACGGAAATACGCAGAAAAAAAGATACTAACAGAAAGCACATGCAAACAGCAATGGATACAAAAAGGTAATTAAAAGTTGTAAACACGTTGCGTTTTAAAATTACGTTTTTGTCCATTCCTAGTGTGAAAAGAATTTGGAGCAGAGATCCATATTAGGTCATCAGTTTAACCACCTAATTATTGACCTTGCAATGAATGAAAAATCACTTTCAATCAAAGTTTTCCAGGAAGTTATTTTCGATCAGGTTTTGAATTGGAAAATGGACATTCATGCTCGTATTACAAGTTTATCATTCCCCAAGATCTGGTGATATCTTTGGAAGCAAAAAAAAACACGCACACAATCTTAGCGATACCACCCCTTTTTTTTATTATACAGGTGAGTTTTTTTTACTTTTTTTTTTTGGTTTGGAGTATTGTTATCAAAAATATTTGACATTTTTAGATTTATAACCATAGGGGCTTTACAGAGTACAAGAGTGACCTTAGAGTGCGCCGCAAAATTGCACATTGTCTCCTTTTGAGTTGTTGGTGCAGTGTTGCTGTGTGCGCTGATGGACGTGGGGTAAGTGTTATTGAGACATGGGGGGAAAAATATTAGAGGGCTGTATATGTGTAACCATGCATATGTTCGATTCAGGACATTTGGGAGATTATTGATAGTTTGTTTTTTTGGTTTTTTAACATGACATGGTAATTTGTATGATTTTTAACTTTGAAATTTATTTTGTACTATTTTCAGAAAATCTGCTAAAAGTGTAAACTTCTAGAGTTGGGACTAATATTTGCTGTTCTCAGATATTGTGCGTTTTTGTGTGTCTAGTAGCTTCCACGTTCACGTGTGTAACCATACATATGGCATACCGGGGATTGTATTTAACATTTTTTGTATTCCATGGGGTTTTGGCATGATTTCTACCTTTTGACGTTACCGGTATTTTGTTATTTTTTTCAGAAAATCTGCTCAATTACGAGCTTTTAGAAAGAACTGGTGCCCACACCATTGGTGGTATGAATGAACGAACCACAGTGTGCATAGCTGAAAAACTGCAGACTGTTCAATGATGAGCTGGCTTATTTGTTTTTACGGTTACTGCCATTTGACATTGGTCCTACTTTGGGTTACTTGGAAGCCACACTCCTGGCAACACCTATGAATCTGGCATACTGTTTAATTCAGGAGGGTTGTTTTAAGCTTTTTCATATTTGAGGATGAACTTCTTCTACAGTGTTTAGTTGAAATTCACAATTGATTTTGCTGATTTACAGTTGAGGGAAAAAGGAAAAAATATAAGAAAAAAACTAAATGGGTTAATTGTTGGTATTAGTTCTTTCAAGGACCTATAAAAATGCTGGTGTTTGTGACATGGATGAAAAGCTGTGCCTGGAGTCTGCATTTTGATCAAAATGTACCTCACTATAAAATCCGCCGGGTATGTCGTTTCTAAATAGCTCTCATACTGGGGATATTGTTTGTTTAGTTGTATATGGCACTGAGACATATGATAAAAAAAAATCAACTAAATGCAGTGCAAAGAAAAGATATACAGAGGAGCAAATACTTATGTAGGTATGCCACAGGGAGCATGACCATGTTGGGAACAGAGTGGACACGTTTCGCCTGATAACTACAGGCTTCTTCCGCAGCAGGAGAGTGAACGTGTAGTGTTCCGGACATTTATACCCAAAATGGCCGCCATCTCGCGAGATGTCAATGCCGCAGTTCTCGTACAAGTATCGCGCATGCGTACTAGAATAAGCTACCGGTATTCTCGCGCATGTGCACTAAGGCTATATTGCCGGGATTTCATGGACAATCGTTGCTATAGCAAGGGACTAGCATTAGTGCTCTAAAATGAAAGGACCACTCCCATTGGCTTTAGCAGTACATGGGACCATCATATTGACAATACTGATGCTGCAGCGCCATGTGGGTAGAAAAGCCGGAACCAAATCAAACAGTGCAGTGAAATAAAATACATATATATGTTAAGTGTTACATAAGCATACATTAATTATTTGAAAATGTTAAGATGCAAATTCAGTGCAAATTTAAGATCAATATATGGCCATATATCAATTTACCCAAATACATATTGACATGCATATATTAATATATACACTGCATATATCAAAACACTGGCGACAGTAACTTAGATCGATGCGGCTGACTACATTGAAAGACACCGTGTAGAAGACACCCATGTAGAAGGGTCTGTAAGTAGCAATTTAATCATTTTTAAAGAAATATTTTGGGGGTTGGGCAGGGGTCACCTACCTATGTCCAAATGGATTCACGATAGGTGCCACCGCTGCAGAGGATAAATCGGGGGGGGAGGGTTCCCCTGTGCATGCCCAGTCCTTGCTGAGGTTGAGGAAGAAACAGGCACCAAATGAATCACCGATGGCTTCTACTCTTCACTTTCCTGTACTTTATAATAGGCGTAGTAGGAGAACCATAAGGAGCAGAGAGTGAATGGTAAGGATTATTTTAAACTACAGTGGGACCAGTAAAGGGTTAAATTTTAGTTTTTGGGGTGGACATGACTCCTGGAACCTCTTCAACAAGTCATGTTCCTTTGCCAAGATGTTGACATTACAATCAATATCTTGGCAAGGAACAATGACTGGTTCAAGAGAGGTGTGTCAAGGAGGCTATTAATGGGAAAATAAAGAAACCAAGCCTAAAAAGAGGGGGCTTGACACACAAGTGTCTGCCATGTAAAATGCAGTTTTTGACACATTACACTGGGCAGTTCCTATAACACATCTTAGCCACAATGCAACCACGCCTGCTTTCAGAAGGTCTCCAACACCTGGCTTTGATGTGCTAATTGCGACTTTCCAGGGTACATAATTGCCAAGATTCTTGTACAAGTCATTCTGAATTGAGGTAAGCCAGTCGGATGACTAGCGAAATGTCTTCAAGTCCAGTTGATCTAATTGAATACAACAGATATACATTTCACATTATGCCAAATAAAGGATATGCATACATTTTTTTAGGATATCTACCAAATGAACTAAATTATCCCCACAAGGGAGATTTTTAGAAACTACATACCAGCAGGATTTTATGAGTGAATTAAGTTTTATCACAATGGAGATACTTCATCCAATTGTAAGTTTAATTCTGATATTTTCCTTTTTTCCCCTAACTGCAAATTTTAGCTAAAAAACTGTAGAGGAAAGCCTAACCTTTCCTGAATAAAACTGTATGCCACATTCATGGGGTACTGACATGGCGACAAACTAACTCAAAGGGGGACCAATGTCAAATGCCAGTAACAGCCAAAACAAAAATTGGCCATCTCTATTTGATGTTACACCCCTGTAACTCGAAATACCCCCACAAACTATACCTGGAATCTGCACTCCAACTACGTAATGGTTTATTAATACCATTAATAGGTGGGTGCAATTCTTCATAGATGTCACAATTTTAGACAGAATTCTGGAAAAACAATGAACTAAAACATTCAAAAGAGAGAATAATGCCAACCACATATAAAAAATAGTTTAAAAACCTTGATCTCCCAAATATCCGAATTCAAACGGTATGCCATATGCATGGTTACACACGCGGACATTGCAATCGACCAGCCAAAAGTGAGCCAATGCACAATGGCCCAATTCAGAACTTTTCAGATTTGTCAGACAAAATACCTTCCCCTCTAATTAGAAATACCCACTACTATATATTTGGAATACTACACACCTTTAGGTACGGCAACGGTTGCGCCTTACATCAGTGGTAGGGAAGGTGCTGGAAACATTGTTACAGATTCATATCCTTGACTATGTCTCTGAACTGATCTTATTAGTTAGCAGGTATAAGGATCTTACCTGCCGCACTCCTTGATGTTCTGGGACTGGTGATGTCACCGGCGCCGGACGTCGGCATCGTGACGTCCCCAATTAGGCACTGGCAGAGGAGCGAGTGCCTATTCGTAGACCTCGCTACCAGACTGTCAGTTGTCAGTCTGTAGCGCTCCTTACCTGACATTGGATCCAGCATTGTATCCATCCAGCATTGTATCCAGCCATTGTTTGAACTCCATTATTCCAGCCATTGTATCCAGCATTGTATCCAGCCATTGTTTCAACTCTATTGTTCCAGCCTTTGTATCCAGCATTGTATCCAGCCGTTGTTTCAACTCCATTGTTCCAGCCTTTGTATCCATCATTGTATCCAGCCATTGTTTCAACTCCATTGTTCCAGCATTGTATCCAGCCATTGTTTCAACTCCATTATTTCAGCCATTGTATCCAGCATTGTATCCAGCCATTGTTTCAACTCCATTGTTCCAGCCATTTTATCCAGCATTGTATCCAGCATTGTATCAAGCCTTTGTATCCAGCATTGTATCCAGCATTGTATCCAGCCATTGTTTCAACTCCATTGTTCCAGCCTTTGTATCCAGCATCGTATCCAGCATTGTATCCAGCCATTGTTTCAACTCCATTATTTCAACCCCTTCCATTGTTTATCAACCCCATCTTTTCAGATTCACTTGTCTGGTGACGTGCCGCTGGATTGCAAAAGCCAATGTAATCAAATATTCAAATGAAGGTACCGCCCCCACGCTGCAACCAGCACTGGTAATTATACACCTATAAGCCTTACATCAGTGGTAGGTAAGGTGCTGGAAACATTGTTACAGATTCATATCCTTGACTATGTCTCTAGAACTGTCTTATTAGTTAGCGGTATAAGGATCTTACCTGCCGCACTCCCTTGATGTCTGGGACTGGTGACGTCACCGGCGCCGGACGTCGGCATCGTGACGTCACCAATTAGGCACTGGCAGAGGGAGCGAGTGCCTATTCGTAGACCTCGCTACCAGACTGGCAGGTTGTCAGTCTGTAGCGCTCCTTACCTGACATGGATCCAGCATTGTATCCATCCAGCATTGGATCCAGCCATTGTTTCAACTCCATTATTCCAGCCATTGTATCCAGCATTGTATCCAGCCATTGTTTCAACTCTATTGTTCCAGCCTTTGTATCCAGCATTGTATCCAGCCGTTGTTTCAACTCCATTGTTCCAGTCTTTGTATCCAGCATCGTATACAGCATTGTATCCAGCCATTGTTTCAACTCCATTATTCCAGACATTGTATCCAGCCATTGTTTCAACTCCATTGTTCCAGCCATTGTTTCAACTCAATTGTTCCAGCCTTTGTATCCAGCATCGTATCCAGCATTGTATCCAGCCATTGTTTCAACTCCATTATTTCAACCCCATCCATTGTTTATCAACCCCATCTTTTCAGATTCACTTTTGTCTGGTGACGTGCCGCTGGATTGCAAAAAAGCCAATGTAATACAAATATTCAAATAAGGTAGCCGTTCCCAGACTGGTAATTATACACCTATAAGCCTTACATCAGTGGTAGGGAAGGTGCTGGAAACATTGTTACAGATTGATATCCTTGACTATGTCTCTAGAACTGATCTTATTAGTTAGCAGGTATAAGGATCTTACCTGCCGCACTCCCTTGATGTTCTGGGACTGGTGATGTCACCGGCGCCGGACGTCGGCATCGTGACGTCACCAATTAGGCACTGGCAGAGGGAGCGAGTGCCTATTCGTAGACCTCGCTACCAGACTGTCAGGTTGTCAGTCTGTAGCGCTCCTTACCTGACATTGGATCCAGCATTGTATCCATCCAGCATTGGATCCAGCCATTGTTTCAACTCCATTATTCCAGCCATTGTATCCAGCATTGTATCCAGCCATTGTTTCAACTCTATTGTTCCAGCCTTTGTATCCAGCATTGTATCCAGCCGTTGTTTCAACTCCATTGTTCCAGCCTTTGGATCGGCATGCGTGGTGGTATACAAGCATTAGTATCCGGTGGGGCGGCATTGTTCAACTCCATTATATCCCAGACATTGTATGGGCCAGCCATTGTTGTCAACTCCATTGTTCCAGCCTTTGTATCAGCATCGTTCCAGCCATTGGTTCCTGCCACTCCACTATTCAACCCCTTCCATTGTTTATCAACCCCATCTTTTCAGATTCACTTGTCTGGTGACGTGCCGCTGGATTGCAAAAAAGCCAATGTAATACAAATATTCAAATAAGGTAGCCGTTCCCAGACTGGTAATTATACACCTATAAGCCTACATCATGTGTAGGTAGGGTGCTGGAAACATTGTTACAGATTCATTCCTTGACTAGTCTCTAGAAACTATCTTATTATTAGCAGGTATAAGGATCTTACCTGCCGCACTCCCTTGATGTTCTGGGACTGGTGACGTCACCGGCGCCGGACGTCGGCATCGTACTTCACACAATTAGGCACTGGCAGAGGGAGCGAGTGCCTATTCGTAGACCTCGCTACCAAGACTGTCAGGTTGTCAGTCTGTAGCGCTCCTTACCTGACATTGGATCCAGCATTGTATCCATCCAGCATTGGATCCAGCCATTGTTTCAACTCCATTATTCCAGCCATTGTATCCAGCATTGTATCCAGCCATTGTTCAACTCTATTGTTCCAGCCTTTTTATCCAGCATTGTATCCAGCCGTTGTTTCAACTCCATTGTTCCAGTCTTTGTATCCAGCATGTATACAGCATTGTATCCAGCCATTGTTTCAACTCATTATTCCAGACATTGTATCCGCCATTGTTTCAACTCCATTGTTTCCAGCCATTGTTCAACTCATTGTTCCACCAGCCTTTGTATCCAGCATCGTATCCAGCATTGTATCCAGCCATTGTTTCAACTACCCATTATTTCAACCCCATCCATTGTTTATCAACCCCATCTTTTCAGATTCACTTTTGTCTGGTGACGTGCCGCTGGATTGCAAAAAAGCATGTAATACAAAATATTCAAAAAGGTAGCCGTTCCCAGACTGGTAATTATACACCTATAAGCCTAAATCAGTGGTAGGTAAGGTGCTGGAAACATTGTTACAGATTCATATCCTTGACTATGTCTCTAGAACTGATCTTATTAGTTAGCAGGTGTAAGGATCTTACTTGCCGCGCTCCCTCGATGTTCCGGGACTGGTGAGCCCCCGGCGCTGGACGTCGGCGTCGTGACGTCACCAAATAGGCATTTGCAGAGGAGCGAGTGCCTATTCGTAGACCTCGCTACCAAGACTGTCAGGTTTCAGTCTGTAGCGCTCCTTACCTGACATTGGTCCAGCATTGTATCCATCCAGCTTGTATCCAGCATTGTTATCCAGCCATTGTTTCAACTCCATTGTTCCAGCCTTTGTATCCAACATGTATCCAGCCTTGTTTCAACTCTATTGTTCCAGCCTTTGTATCCAGCATTGTATCCAGCCATTGTTTCAACTCCATTATTCCAGCATTGTATCCAGCATTGTATCCAGCCATTGTTTCAACTCCATTGTTCCAGTCATTGTATCCAGCCTTTGTATCCAGCATAGCATCCAGCATTGTATCCAGCCATTGTTTCAACTCCCATTGTTCCGCCCTTTGTATCCAGCATTGTATCCAGCCAATTTTCAACACCATTGTTCCAGCTTTGTATCCAGCATTGTATCCAGCCATTGTTTTCAACTCCATTGTTCCAGCCATTGTATCCAGCCATTGTTTCAACTCCATGTTCCGCCACATCGTAATCCAGCCATTGTATCCAGTACATCATTGTCTTACTCCATCGTTCCAGCCATTGCTTCTTGCTCCTTTTGAATCCTCCCTACAGTCTGAACTCCTCCTAAAAGATACAGTGAACCTCGTCCCTTCGGGACTCGATTCATTACAGGCAGCATAAGGTTTGTGAGAAATAGATTGTGCCAGACAAATTTGCTTGTTTGTTTATGAAGAGGTGAGTAGAAATAGATTAAGGCATAGCAGTGATGTAGTATACTTGGATTTTGCTAAAGCTTTTATACTGTGCCACATGCTAATGTATAAACTGAGGACTGTTGCCTAGAAAAAAAAACATTTGTACATGGATAGAGAATTGGTTATTGGATCGCAAACAGAGAGTGGTGGTCAATGATGCTACATCTCTGTGGGCTAAAGTGGATTGCCTCAGGGTTCTGTACTGGGGCACTTCTATTAAATCTGTTTATTAAATGACTTAGAAGCAGGCATTGAGAGCAAGGTGTTGCTGATGACACTAAACTATGCAGAGCTTTGGACCTTTATATTATATTGTTCATTTGCTGCGAGCAGACCTAGATACATTATCAAACTGGGCAGCAGAATGGCAGATAATATTCAATGTTGATAAATATAAGGAGATGCATTTGGGGTTTAACAATCCTTGTGCCATTTCACCATAGATAATTTTTTAAGATGAATCTCTAATGGAAAAGATTTGGGGGTTCTGGTAATAACGACTAAGCTGTTGCAAACAATGCCAGACAGCCACGGTTAGAGCTAGCAAGATTTGTTTTGTATAAAGAGGGTAATAGAGTCAAGAGAGAAAAATATTATTCTCCCTCTTTACAAGAAGGCCAGTGCCTTACCAGTGTAAAGCTAGGTACACCCTAGCGATTTTTACTCCTGACCGACGTTCGATACTTCGACCGGTCGCCAGAGGAAGGACTGTCGGTCTCTGCAAAAGCAGCCGCGTCCGGTAGTTACTACTGCGACCGATCGTGCGTCCATAGAGGACTGCACGATCGGACGAGGTTTTCCACCATGTCCGATCGTCCTTTCGTCCGATTCGGACGAACGGTCGTTCGACATGGGGAGCATTCGGATGCGATAATTTCGGTCGATCGACTGATACACTGAACTATCGGTCGATCGGACGCAAATATCTCATCGTGTGTACCCAGCTTAAGGCTCATAGGAATATATGGTGCAGTTAATATATACAAAAGGGACATCTTGGAAATGGAACAGTTCAGAAAGAACTAAAATAATAAAGGAATGGAGTGGCTTAAGGACAATTATACTCACCTTCCCTCCGCTCCTCTTCTTAGGTCAGTACCTTTTACCCAGGTGAGGACCTGAACCGCTAGGTCCTCACCCCTGGGTTCGCATAACTTAAAGCACATCGTTACTAAACACTGCTCTGGTAGCTCCGTCCCCTCCTCCTCGTCGTGACGAGGCCAATAGGAAGGCACGCTCTTCAACAGCGTGGCTTGCTATTGGCCTCGTCGAGCAAGGAGAGGAGGGGGCGGAGCCTACCAGAGCAGCGTTTCATTACTGATTGGTGACAGTGGGGAATTCCATCTCTTAAGGTGCCATACACTACAAAAGGTTATTACAATCGTATTACGATCTTAAACTACCAATCTGATACTTTGATAGACAGATGTACAATGTTAATTGCATGTAGTTTACCAGACATATTGTCGAAATTCAATTTGTTTGTGATGTCGAATGTCGTCTATTGTGAGGTTGACCTGACATTTACATAATTCGGAACTTCAGAAATACTACGATGATTTACCCAATCAACTTGTAATTACAATCAATACTATAATGTTTCATAATAAGTTGGAGAAATGGTATGATAGTGATTGCCCAGCAGCTCAGTTTAAAAAAAGTCAGGTTTGAGTAATTGCTACTTACATGTATTAATTATGATTAAATGAGGCAAAGCCTTTTTCATTGTACATACCCTTTAAAGACAGTTATTTTTTCAGTGTACATACCATTTTATCTATTCACATCAAACCCAGCCCTGAAGAATGTAAAATGGAATCACTTTATTTGACACATACAACATATCAGTATTACTTTATGATTGTGGGGGAAACCCACGCAAGCACGGAGATAAAGCGTAGGTGAAAGTGTAAGAGGAAGCAGCTGCAAGCTCCTGTTTGGTTAATTGATAAACTTACTTAGGTCCTTTACCTAAAAAAAGCTATGCTATTTTTTTGGCCGTTGGATGGGTCAACATGCTCAGATCTCTACTGAGCAACCGATCAACCCAGGCGCTGGTCAAGGGCAAGACCATTGCGGTCTCTTACTAGGGGCCCTGCAAACAGGAAGTCAGTATTTCGTTTGCATTTATTTATACAAACACAACAAATGCTGAATGGCAGATTAAGGTCAATGGGATGAAAAAATACTGCTCTGTTTTCTGAAAAGCATTGTATTTGCACTGAACTTCCCCTTTAAGTCCAGATTGCTATAATTGCGGTTGTGGAGCTCAGACAATATCAGTGTGGATTCACTAGTGCATAAGAGAACGCATGCTTGTGATTACATTCTTGAAGGCCCTATTTGAGTTGGATGGACTCTATATTCTATTACTTATATTTGAGGGGACAGAATTATATATCCATACAATTGGATATATGTTTTGAACTATATACCAGCCCATTCTAAGGATGTTCCTCCCCGGTCACGCTATGTTTTTACCATTTATAGGATGCAATTTATGTAGGGGCGGGATTGTTTGTTATGTGAATAGTAGTAATATACAAATACCCAGCACCAGTATAGTCAAACCCCTAAGTGGGAGAGGTGCAACTTAGTAGTTAAATTATCCAATCGAAGAGAGAATAGAACTACTGTGCACACTCAAAGTATAGCTAAAACCTTTATTTAATTGTACAGGGTTCTCATTAAAACATTTAAAAATACATCTATAAGGCTACAAGATTCTGACTGAAAATGTGTAGTCAGGGAGTTATGTCATGAAGGTACTCAATAGACTTAAAGTGTAAGTAAAGGGGTATAGCTACCAACTCCTCTCATTCGTGTCGTCAAACGTCATATGTAACCTTATGTATAGGACCGCCAGCAGACGCGTTTCGCCCCCGTAACGATTGTGGGGGCTTCCTCATGTACCCAAAGAAAACGTCTGTCTTTCTGACGTATATCTATATAGGCCTATAAATCTAGTAGACAGCCCTCGAAGATGGTCAGGGCGTGCACATGAGACCCCTAAGTCAAGGGTTAGGCACCCCTGCTTAAAATTAAGTTTAACAAAAAAAGTGTTTGAGGTGCTTAAGTACTAAGGCTGCTACCCACCATGCAATATTCATTCCGATCGACCGGGCCAAAACAATTGTATACATTTTTGGACCTGACATACCGCTCGTCCAATCGGTCGAATGTACGATCGGAAAAACCATAGCCGATCATGCGGTCCTCAACGGACTGCATGCTTGTCACGGTAACTGTCGGCCCGCCATGATTGTTGCGACCTACGATTTCTTCCTCCTGGCCGACCGTTTGGAAGAGCCGACACGATGGCCAGAGAAAAAGTTGCTGGTGTGTATCATACTTAAGTGGAGGGTGAACATGCCTTTAGAAGACTGCACTGAGTATCTCCAGAAAACAATAAAAAGGGACATTTGACGCTAGGTAATCTGTATCTAACATAGCCTAACATATAATAGCATTGCAGTCTCCTATCCAAGTACAGTTTATTAATCTGAACAGTAGAGATAAGTTATTCTACAGTACACAAAAACTACGAACACAATCTGAATAACAGACTGCTAATCAAAGCAACACCAATTTGTGAAACCCGGCCGCTGTGACCAATTCTCCAACGCAACGTCCAAAATTTCCGCATTCCCGTGACCTTGACAGATGGCCACGTTAGTTGCTTTTATTGCTGCCTGAATAAACTGTTAAAAAAGAACACCATTGTTATCATTAGGTAATACACGAAAGGATCATCGCGGTTTGTACTGTGTTGTAATTTAACTGCATTTTATTAAATCTTCTAGTAAAAATGAAATAGTTTAAGCGTTTATACTTGAGGTTTATGCAGGCAGTAAATATACGCACAAGGAAGTAGAACATTTGCGTGAAACCTTTAAAAACTTCCTTACCGAACACGTGGTTTGGAGGTTTCTAGAACTAGCATCTTCATCTTTTGCAGTGTTGAAGAACTCGTGTGTTGTGAACCTGTCACCTGAGCTAAAACTCACCATGTTAAGTGCCAGTAAGAACGCACAGCCCTTTTCGTACCACTCGCAGTCGTGTTGCGCGTAAGTAATTTGGTTAATATTCAGTAGGCTAAAGTTTAGTTACTATAATTATCTACTGTTTACCTGACAATTTAGGACCGTAAAGGATTTTTACCCTTAAATGTTTTATTTGCACGTGGATTGAACTTATAGTATTCCCCCCCCCTCCCCCTTATAACTGGTTAAAAATTAAATTTAGAAATATTAATCTCGAAATTGTAGTTATTTTTTGTCTTCTATGTTTCTATATAAAATAAGCCATAAGTATAGATCAATGCTTAATCTTGCATTTTTGCTATTTTTATTAAACTATTGAGGTTTTTCATATCCGATTAGGCTTTTATGATATATACTTTAACTAAACGTCTTTTGAATTATATATTTGAGTGTATGGTGCTTAGGCAAACCTTTAGGGATTTCATATATTCATTTTTATAAGCTCAAATATTTAACCATTTTGGTAAGACAAAATTTAAGTGGTTCATACCATTTGCCAGAGCGGGATATCGGGGTGTTGTCAAAACTGCCCTGATAAGTAGTCAAAACAGCATTGTAAAACCACCAATGACAGTTGGTGGTGTTAACCAGGTTTGTTTTTATTTTTGACACAAATGGCCTCTTGGCACCTTACTATCTTCAACATGTCTCCCCCCCCCCCCCCCCCCATTTTTTCCAAAGAAAAATTGAATACCTTTAAAATAAACCCCGATGCCACATTACAACGCTGTGTGCAAAAAAATTGTGTAACGCATGCACTCCGATTAATAGATCACAGGGCACCAGTGGCCACTAAAATTTTGGCCACACCAGTGGCGCTTTTTACCCACATGATGATATTGCGGGTTAAAATGCTTTTGATTTTGATGTTAAAATGCTTTTTATGCTGAAATCGGCAATTTATTGCGGCACTTTCAATTGAAAGTGCCGGAATAGAGCAGCACCAATTAGTTGATTCCAAGCGCCGCTATCGCAATAACATCACTGGGCAGGTTGCCAATAGCGGCGCTCAGTGCGTCGACCTGTTACTGTTTTTATCTATGTATCAGTTGAATTTCAGCTGAGCTGTAGATCCTGAGAAATCATTTAATAAATCACGGCATATACAGGGAAGACCGTCACTCCAGAAGCAGAAATTATGATGTTCCCTTACCTCTTAATAGGATCTTTGACTCCCTGCCAGCACAGTTTCTGCAACATAACAGAATCAGAGGACAAAAGAAGACTGGTAGGGGGATGTGTAAGCAAGCAGGGTCTATGGCAGGGTTGGACAAATCATCTATTTATTTAGGAGCCAGCTCAAAAAAGTTAGGAGCCAGAAACAAATCTCCCAATGCCCCATGACTGACATGTACCGACTCCCACTCCCTTCCACCCATTCTCCTTTAGCCCACCCACAACACAAATACTACTAACTTAAGGAGTTGTAACATTGAAAAAAAGACTTTGCCTCTTTTCAATCTATATGATACATGTAAGCAGCACAAACTCTCCCTGCCAGACTATCTGCTCTCTCTGTGAGCAAACATGCTCAGTAATCCTTATGAAGCAGCATTGGGAGAGATGCTCCCGTTCCAACTGTCACCATTCCAGCTAAAGAAAAATTATACTAACAAGAGTTTATGATAATAAGGAATTTGATAGCTGAAATGTTAAGCACTCCCCATACAAGAGTCATTTTTAGCTATCTGATAATTTGGTTGATCCACTTAAAATATTGAAAAGTGTATAACTTTTTTTGATCACCCACATGACAATGTCGAGCAGTTTACCGGAATGTGTGGTTCTTTCAACAGAATGTGATCTGTCGGCACACATGGGCATTTGAATGGCCAGCTTTACTCTTTAGTGCTAAGCGACTTTTCCCATTACTATTTGCTTTCCCGTACCATTAAAGGGGGGTCCATCTACCCCAAACTAAATTTAACCCACTGCTGGCCCCACTGAGTAGTTTAACAAAAAATCCTTACCTTACATCTCTGCCCCTTATGGCTTTGCTGCAGTGATTGTCCAAAGTCTCACAAACTGAAGAGTACCGTATATACTAGTATAAACCGAGTTTTTCAGGCTGTAAAATCAGCCTGAAAACTTGGACTCGTATATACTCGAGTCACTACTGTACAAGTGCAGGTCATCTGATTTACCTGGAAATCTAGGCGCCAATTATTGAAGTCCGCCGGCGCGCCAGTACAGGACCAGACGGCACGGCTGCCTGGCAGATTGGATAAAGATGAGTTAGTAAAGGAGAGCAGACTGTTCCTGTAGCATTAAAATTCCCTACTTGTTCTACACGTCTCCTAGATTTCCAGGTAAATCAGATGACTCTTGCACTTCTACACTGAGACACACTCTCTCTCTCGCTCTCTCCCATCCCTGTATCTTTCCCTTAGTGACAGAGAGAGGTTTGACCCAATCAGGAGCTTCCGCTTCAGCCTTTTAGCTCGCGTAGAATCCAGCAGATAAACATTAATAAATCAGGAGGCATCAGACATTATCAGGGCAACCGGGAGGAGATGCTTAGTTAGAATTCTGCTCCAGGGCATGGATATTGAGCAGGATGTCACTCTATATTTAGTACCGTAGATCTTACATATTAAAGAAAAAACCTGAACCCCAGAAGAGCAGATTCCTGTCTCTGTATCTCCTGGATAAGCCTGTCCCAGCAACAGGAACCCCAAGTTACTGGATGGAGGAGAGCCCACAGATACAAACTGAACTGGGTGGGAGGGTGAGGGTGGCATTCAAGATGCTTGAAACTACAACTCCCAACATGCTTTTTAGCTGGGAGTTTTAGTTTCCAAACATCTTATGCCAGTTTCTACCCTCGGTTTATGCTCGAGTCAACAACTTTTATTATATTTTTAGGTGAAATTGGTACCTTTGTTTATACTCGTCGGTTTATACTCGAGTATATACGGTAGTACCTATCTTCCTGTCCAAAAGGTTTCCGCCTCCCCGTCCTCTGAGAGTACAGCAAGGGCAGGGAGAGCCCCCCATCTGGACCCATCCTCTGCAGCCGTTGCACCTAGCGTAAATCAGTTTTGTCATAGGATAGATGCCTCCTGCCATCCTAATCAGAATGCTACTAACAGACCTTCGTTCCTGTGCCATCTCATTGACGGCAGCCACTTCTGTGATTGGTTTCTTCCTTGCCATTTACAGACGCGGCTGCTGATCCGGCCCCTGCATGCAAGTTACGCCAAGCAGGATCCATTCAGTGCACCGTGGGAGAGTAGGGCTGTAAGTAGTGGTTTAACTTTTTTATTTTTTTTAAAGATATGCTCTGCCGTTGTGGGTGGGCAGCTGTTCTACCACCATATGCCAAAAGTTTTTTAGGGTGAACATGCCTAAAAACCATTGCTTGGAAGTAAATCAGTTAACTGATTTTTTTTACAGAGTTAGAACTGCTCTTGTATGATTTAGCTGAGCTCCTATTCCCCTCTCCCTTCACCTTTCCGTTGCAACATTGTTTCAGAGTAGGGTTGATGAACTCTGCTCAGTCTATTCCGACTAGTGTTGCAAACATTCAACATACAGAACATATGAGGGAAGGGAGATAGTAACTCAGCTAAAACAAACGGGAGGGATTTTTCTAACACGGGAATTAAACCTGCTATGTTATTTTCGGTCTACGGACTATAGGAAACACGCTGAAGAATAGCAAAATCACCAGATAATCGCAAGATCCCTCCCACACACACTATCTGCTACTCTCTTCCTAAAGCCCTGAAACTCCCACACTCCCAAGAAGTGAACATCAGGATTTGTGTTCTTTGGTCCTGCCCCCTTAAATCAAAATATGCACACGGACATACGCAGAAAAAAAGATCTAACAAAGACGCACATGCAAACAGCAATGGATACAAAAAGGTTT
Organism: Hymenochirus boettgeri; assembly: GCA_019447015.1. NCBI lineage: Eukaryota > Metazoa > Chordata > Amphibia > Anura > Pipidae > Hymenochirus > Hymenochirus boettgeri. The sequence goes on along the minus strand of CM033471.1, from coordinate 59,102,320 downwards.
AAAATGTTGCTAACACGTTGCGTTTTAAAATAATACGTTTTTGTCCATTCCTAGTGGAAAATAAAAAATTTGGAGCAGAGATCCATATTAGGTCATCAGTTCTAACCACCTAATTATTGACCTTCCAATGAATGAAAATCACTTTCAATCAATTTTTCCAGGAAGTTATTTTCCGATCAGGTTTTGAATTGGAAAATGGACATTCATGCTCGTATTACAAGTTTATCATTCCCCAAGATCTGGTGATTATCTTTGGAAATGCAAAAAAAAAACACGCACACAATCTTAGCGATACCACCCCCTTTTTTTTTATTATACAGGTGAGTTTTTTTTACATTTTTTTTTTTTGGTTTGGAGTATTGTTATCAAATATGACATTTTTGATTTTATAACCAATAGGGCTTTACAGAGTACAAGAGTGACCTTAGAGTGCAGCCGCAAAATTGCACATTGTCTCCTTTTGAGTTTGTTGGTGGCAGTGTTGCTGTGTGCGCTGATGGACGTGGGTACTGTTTTATTGAACATGGGGGGAAAAATATTAGAGGGCTGTTATATGTATGTAACCATGCTATGTTCGATTCAGGACATTTGGGATATTATTGATAGTTTGTTTTTTTGGTTTTTTAACATGAACTGGTAATTTGTATGATTTTTTAACTTTGAATTTATTTTGTACATATTTTCAGAAACTGCTAAAAGTGTAAACTTCTAGAGTTGGCTGATATTTTGCTGTTCTCAGATATTGCGTTTTTTGTGTCTAGTAGCTTCCACGTTCACGTGTGTAACCATACATATGGCATACCGGGGATTGATATTTAACATTTTTTGTATTCCATGGGGTTTTGCATGATTTCTACCTTTTGACTGTACCGGTATTTTATGTTAATTTTTTTCAGAAAATCTGCTCCAATTACGAGCTTTTAGAAAGAACGTGCCCACACCATTGGTGGTATGAATGAACGAACCACAGTGTTGCATAGCTGAAAAACTGCAACTGTTCAATGATAGAGCTGGCTTATTTGTTTTTACGGTTACTGCCATTTGACATTGGTCCTACTTTGGGTTACTTGGAAGCCACATCTCTGGCAACACCTATGATCTGGCATACTGTTTAATTCAGGAGGGTTTAAGCTTTTTCATATTTGAGATGACTTCTTCTACATGTTTAGTTGAAATTCACAATGATTTTGTCTGATTTTACAGTTGAGGGAAAAAGGAAAATATAAGAAATAACTTAATGGGTTAATTGTTGTGTATTAGTTCTTTCAAAGGACCTATAAAAATGCTGGTGTTTGTGACATGGATGAAAAGCTGTGCCTGGAGTCTGCATTTTGATCAAAATGTACCTCACTATAAAACCTGGGCGGTATGTCGTTTCTAAATAGCTCTCATACTGGGGAATTTAGTTTAGTTTAGTATATGGCACTAGGACATATGATAAAAAAAATCAACTAAATGCAGTGCAAAGAAAAGATATACAGAGGAGCAATACTTATGTAGGTATGCCACAGGGAGCATGACCATGTGGGAACAGAGCTGGACACGTTCGCCTGATAACTACAGGCTTCTTCTCTCGCAGCAGGAGAGTGAACGTTTATGTTCCGGACATTTATACCCAAAAGGCCGCCATCTCGCGAGATGTCATGCGCAGTTCTCGTACAAGTATCGCGCATGCGTACTAGAATAAGCTACCGGTATTCTCGCGCATGTGCACTAAGGCTATATTGCCGGGATTTCATGGACAATCGTTGCTATAGCAAGGGACTAAGCATTAGTGCTCTAAAATGACAGGACCACTCCCATTGGCTTTAGCAGTACAGGGGACCATCATATTGACAATACTGATGCTGCAGCCCCATGTGGGTAGAAAAGCCGGAACCAAATCAAACAGTGCAGTGAAAATAAAATACCATATATATGTTAAGTGTTACATAAGCATACATTAATTATTTGAAATATGTTAAGTGCAAATTCAGTGCAAATTATAAGATCAATATTGGCCATATATCAATTTACCCAAATACATATTGACATGCATATATTATATATCCACTGCATATATCAAACACTGGCGACAGTAACTTAGTCGATGCGGCTGACTACATTGAAAGACACCGTGTAGAAGACACCCATGTAGAGGGTCTGTAAGTAGCAATTTAATCATTTTTAGAAAATTTTGGGGGTTGGCAGGGGTCACCTACCTTATGTCCAAATGGATTCACGATAGTGTGCCACCGCTGCAGAGGAAAATCCGGAGGGGGGAGGGTTCCCCTGTGCATGCCTCAGTCCTTGCTGAGTTGAGGAAAACCAGGCACCAAATGATCACCGATGGCTTCTACTCTTCACTTTCCTGTACTTTATATATAGGCGTAGTAGGAGAACCATAGGACAAAGATGTAAGGTACGGATTATTTTAAACTACAGTGGGAGCTAAAGGGTTAAATTTTAGTTTTTGGGGGGTGGACATGACCTCCTTGACACCTCTTCAACAAGTCATGTTCCTTTGCCAAGATGTTGACATTACATCATATCTTGGCAAGGAACAATGACTGGTTCAAGAGAGGTGTGGTCAAGGAGGCTATTAATGGGAAAAATAAGAAACCAAGCCTAAATGAGGGGGCTTGAACACAAGTGTCTGCCATGTAAAATGCAGTTTTTGACACATTAACACTGGGCAGTTCCTATAACACATCTTAGCCACAATGCAACCAACCACGCCTTGCTTTCAGAAGGTCTCCAACACCTGGCTTTGTGTGGCTAATTGCGACTTTCCGGGTACATAATTGCCAACAGATTCTTGTACAATTCATTCTGATTGAGTAAGCCAGTCGGATGACTAGCGAAATGTCTTCAAGTCCAGTGATCTAATTGAATACAACAGTATATCATTTCACATTATGCCAAATAAAGTATGCATACATTTTTTTAGGATATCTACAAATGAACTAAATTATCCCCACAAGGGAGATTTTTAGAAACTACATACCAGCAGGATTTTATGAGTGAATTAAGTTTTTATCACAATGGAGATACTTCATCCAATTGTAAGTTTAATTTCTTGATATTTTCCTTTTTTCCCCTTAACTGCAAATTTTGCTAAAAAACTGTAGAGGAAAAGCCTAACCTTTCCTGAATAAAACTGTATGCCACATTCATGGGTTACTCTGCACTGGCGACAAACTAACTCAAAGGGGACCAATGTCAAATGCCAGAAACAGCCAAAACAAAAATTGGCCATCTCTATTTGATGTTACACCCCCTGTAACTCGGAATACCCCCACAAACTAACCGGAATCTGCCACTCCAACTACGTAATGGTTTCATTAATACCATTAATAGTGTGGGTGCAATTCTTCATAGATGTTCACAATTTTAAGCAGAATTCTGGAAAAAATGAACATAAACATTCAAAAGAGAGAATAATGCCTAAACCACATATAAAATAGTTTCAAAACCTTGATCTCCCAAATATCCTGAATCAAACGGTATGCCATATGCATGGTTACACACGCGGACATGCATCGACCAGCCACAAAGTGAGCCAATGCACAATGGCCCAATTACAGCACTTTTCAGATTTGTCAACAAAATACCCCTCTATATTAGAAATACCCACTACTATATATTCTTGGAATCTACACACCTTTAGCTACGGCAACGGTGCCATTCTTTATGCATAGCACTAATGTGTGGGGTTGTTGGCGTAGAATTTGGCACTTTTACCAGACTTTCTGGGGAAAAAATAGTTTTTTTATTTTTTTAAAAGTAATCATGGCAAACTTAGAATGTAATGTAAAAATAAAACTTGTCAAGTATCAATCCCCAAAGTCCGAATCAAGCAGTATGCCATATCATAGTTACACACATGGGCGTGGAAGCCACTAGTCACAAGGTGAGCAATGTGCATTACCCATAACAGCAAACTTTACGATTTTTCAATCTAAACCACCCCTAACTCAAAATACCCCCCAAAACATATATTATCACAACACTACTTCTCTTCACTTCATTCCTCCTAATCTCATAACCCCACCAGCTCTGCTAAGTATTCACGTCTGCTCTGTTCGCCACCTCCTCTGCCTACCCACGTGTCTACGGCTGAATGAAATAGCCTCATATTTCACGAGAAAATTGAAAACCATCCGAAGTTGTTTTTCTTGTGCGCCCTAGCTCCTCCCTACAGCTTCCACCCACTGCCATTGCTCTGGCCCAATCTCCCTTCCTTGCTCACCCCCTCCATCTCTACCTCTACCACTGCAATGTCTAGCTAGCCTACCCTTATTGGTTAATATTATCCTCTATATTAATTAAAATCTTCTTTATCTTATACGCCCCCTATAACCAAAGGTCTTTCATCTCTTCCTATCCAGGCCTCTCACCACCGCCCCATAACCCCATTCCTCTCTCTTATTCCCCCCGTTCCTTTCCTTTATTCAAGCCTACCTCTCCTTAACATCCCTACCACTGATATCCGCTAATCAAACAGCCGTTGTATCCCCTATACCAAAAAACCCTCCCGTGACCCGTCTACTCCTTCAAGCTAACCGGCCGTTCTACCTTCTCCCTTTTGCTTCCAAACACTGGAAAGACATGGCTTGCTGACCTGTTACACCAGTCTGCTACTCTCTATTTGACCACCTCCAGTCAGGCTCCCCCTAACCACTCCACGGAAACTGCCCTCACTAAAGTGACCAATGATTACTTAGTCTAAATCTAAAGGTCACTACTTCTGCTCATTCTTCTTTGATCTGTCCTGCTTTTGATCTGTTGATCACCCTCTACTTCTCAGATCTCGGCCTCCTTAGGTATCCGACACTGCACTTTCTGGCTATTCTCCTATCTCTAGTAGGACCTTTTAGTCTTATTCATTTAAAACTAGCTCCACTTCTTGCCGCCCCCTCCCAGTGGCGTCCCGGCAAGGCTCGGTACTGTGGTCCTCTTTTCTGGCATCTCAACCCATGGTCTTTGACAACTCATTGTTCATTGGGTTCCAGTATCGCCTGTATGCAGACAATACCCAAATTTACATATCGCCCCGGATCTCCCTACACGGACATCCCAGGTCCCCCGACCTAGTGCCAACCCTGCCTTCATGTCCTCCCGCTTCCTCAAATTTAAACATGGACAGACTGAACTTGTCTTTTTCCCACCCCACGATTTTGCACTTTAGGCAAGTTTTTGACAAAATAAAGGAATCCAAGTTTAAAAGTTAAAAATCCTGCCAAACCCCCCAAGTAATGGGGAAAAAAGCTAAAACTAAGCTACCAATATCCATCTCCCAAATGTCCTGAATGGAATAGTATGTCATATGCGTGTTGTATTGGGCTTCTGTTCAGCACAGTAATAAATGATTGTTTGATTCACCATTTCCAGAGTGTGCCCTCCCTTCAACTCTTATATATGCGCGTGTGCATAGACATGGCTACCAACCAAATAAAATTGGAAGCATTCACACGTGCAATTACAAGAAACAACAAAAGTGCTGTGTAATTTGAACAGCTTACTCTTTATCAAAGTTAAAACTGTCCGAACCTTGGAAATGCCCCCTACGATAAAAAAACAAACAAAAAAACTAAATGCAATCTCATGTCCTGAAATCAAACGGTACACCGACTTGCGTGTATGACACAGACATGGCACCGAACTACTCCCTCAATGGGACACATGCACAAGTGGCAATTACAAGCCAACACTTCAAAGGAAACTGCCCTGAAACTGGAAATACCCCCCATGAATATTTTTGAATCTACACAAATTCAGCTGTACCATGGCTTTCATACACATAATGAATGATTCCAGACAGTCACTCCATAGAATAGTGGCCCCAATAAGCTCAAATGGGATGCATGCACAAGTGCAATAACAAGAACAAATCAAAACCCACAACCCACTCCCGCCCCGCATACACTCACTCCTTTTTTTTTGGTATTCAGCATTGTATCCAGCCATTGTTTCAACTCCATTATTCCAGCCATTGTATCCAGCATTGTATCCAGCCATTGTTTCAACTTATGTTTCCAGCTTGTATCCAGCATTGTATCCAGCCGTTGTTTCAACTCCATTGTTCCAGCTTTGTATCCATCATTGTATCCAGCCATGTTTCAACTCCATTGTCCAGCACTTGTATCCAGCCATTGTTTCAACTCCATTATTTCAGCCATTGTATCCAGCATTGTATCCAGCCATTGTTTCAACTCCATTGTTCCAGCCATTGTATCCAGCATTGTATCCAGCATTGTATCAAGCCTTTGTATCCAGCATTGTATCCAGCATTGTATCCAGCCATTGTTTCAACTCCATTGTTCCAGCCTTTGTATCCAGCATCGTATCCAGCATTGTATCCAGCCATTGTTTCAACTCCATTATTTCAACCCCTTCCATTGTTTATCAACCCCATCTTTTCAGATTCACTTTTGTCTGGTGACGTGCCGCTGGATTGCAAAAAAGCCATGTAATACAAATATTCAATAAGGTAGCCGTTCCCAGACTGGTAATTATACACCTATAAGCCTTACATCAGTGGTAGGGAAGGTGCTGGAAACATGTTACAGATTCATATCCTTGACTATGTCTCTAGAACTGATCTTATTAGTTAGCAGGTATAAGGATCTTACCTGCCGCACCCCTTGATGTTCTGGGACTGGTGACGTCACCGGCGCCGGACGTCGGCATGTGACGTCACCAATTAGGCACTGGCAGAGGGAGCGAGTGCCTATTCGTAGACCTCGCTACCAGACTGGCAGGTTGTCAGTCTGTAGCGCTCCTTACCTGACATTGGATCCAGCATTGTATCCATCCAGCATTGGATCCAGCCATTGTTTCAACTCCATTATTCCAGCCATTGTATCCAGCATTGTATCCAGCCATTGTTTCAACTCTATGTTCCAGCCTTTGTATCCAGCATTGTATCCAGCCGTTTGTTCAACTCCATTGTTCCAGCCTTGTATCAGCATTGAACAGCATTGTATCCAGCCATGTTTCAACTCCATTATTCCAGACATTGTATCCAGCCATTGTTTCAAACTCCATTGTTCCAGACCTTTGTATCCGCATCGTATCCAGCCCTTGTTTCAACCCACTATTTCAACCCCTTCCATTGTTATCAACCCCATCTTTTCAGATTCACTTTTGTTCTGGTGACGTGCCGCTGGATTGCAAAAAGCCAATGTAATACAAATATTCAAATAAGGTAGCCGTTCCCAGACTGGTAATTATACACCATAAGCCTTACATCAGTGGTAGGTAAGGTGCGTGGAAACATTGTTACAGATTCATATCCTTGACATGTCTTAGAAACTGATTTATTAGTTAGAGGTATAAGGATCTTACCTGCCGCACTCCCTTGATGTTCTGGGACTGGTGACGTCACCGGCGCCGGACGTCGGCATCGTGACTTCACCAATTAGGCACTGGCAGAGGGAGCGAGTGCCTATTCGTAGACCTCGCTACCCAGACTGTCAGGTTGTCAGTCTGTAGGCTCCTTACCTGACATTGGATCCAGCATTGTATCCATCCAGCATTGGATCCAGCCATTGTTTCAACTCCATTATTCCAGCCCTTGTATCCAGCATTGTATCCAGCCATGTTTTCAACTCTATTGTTCCAGCCTTTGTATCCAGCATTGTATCCAGCCGTTGTTTCAACGCATTGTCAGTTTGATCACATCGTATACAGCATTGTATCCAGCCATTGTTTCAACTCCATTATTCCAGCATTGTATCCAGCCATTGTTTCAACTCCATTGGTTTCCAGCCATTGTTTCAACTCAATTGTTCCAGCTTTATCCAGCATCGTATCCAGCATTGTATCAGCCATGTTTCAACTCCATATTTCAACCCCACCATTGTTTATCAACCCCATCTTTTCAGATTCACTTTTGTCTGGTGACGTGCCGCTGGATTGCAAAAAAGCCAATGTAATACAAATATTCAAAAAGGTAGCCGTTCCCAGACTGGTAATTATACACCTATAAGCCTAACATCAGTGGTAGTAAGGTGCCAAGGTGCTGGAAACATTGTTACAGATTCATATCCTTGACTATGTCTCTAGAACTGATCTTATTAGTTAGCAGGTGTAAGGATCTTACTTGCCGCGCTCCCTCGATGTTCCGGGACTGGTGACGCCCCCGGCGCTGGACGTCGGCGTCGTGACGTCACCAAATAGGCATTTGCAGAGGGAGCGAGTGCCTATTCGTAGACCTCGCTACCAGACTGTCAGGTTTTCAGTCTGTAGCGCTCCTTACCTGACATTGGATCCAGCATTGTATCCATCCAGCATTGTATCCAGCATTGTATCCAGCCATTGTTTCAACTCCATTGTTCCAGCCTTTGTATCCAACATTGTATCCAGCCATTGTTTCAACTCTATTGTTCCAGCCTTTGTATCCAGCATTGTATCCAGCCATTGTTTCAACTCCATTATTCCAGCCATTGTATCCAGCATTGTATCCAGCCATTGTTTCAACTCCATTGTTCCAGTCATTGTATCCAGCCTTTGTATCCAGCATAGCATCCAGCATTGTATCCAGCCATTGTTTCAACTCCATTGTTCCAGCCTTTGTATCCAGCATTGTATCCAGCCATTGTTTCAACACCATTGTTCCAGCCTTTGTATCCAGCATTGTATCCAGCCATTGTTTCAACTCCATTGTTCCAGCCATTGTATCCAGCCATTGTTTCAACTCCATGGTTCCAGCCACATCGTATCCAGCCATTGTATCCAGCATCATTGTCTTACTCCATCGTTCCAGCCATTGCTTCTTGCTCCTTTTGAATCCTGCCCTACAGTCTGAACTCCTCCTAAAAGATACAGTGAACCTCGTCCCTTCGGGACTCGATTCATTACAGCAGGCAGAATGGATTTGTGAGAAATAGATTGTGCCAGACAAATTTGCTTGTTTTTTATGAAGAGGTGAGTAAGAAATTAGATTAAGGCATAGCAGTGGATGTAGTATACTTGGATTTTGCTAAAGCTTTTTATACTGTGCCACATAGCTAATGTATAAACTGAGGACTGTTGCCTAGAAAAAAAACATTTGTACATGGATAGAGAATTGGTTATTGGATCGCAAACAGAGAGTGGTGGTCAATGATGCTACATCTCTGTGGGCTAAAGTGGATTGCCTCAGGGTTCTGTACTGGGGCACTTCTATTAAATCTGTTTATAAATGACTTAGAAGCAGGCATTGAGAGCAAGGTGTTTGCTGATGACACTAAACTATGCAGAGCTTTGGAAACTTTATATTATGTTCATTTGCTGCGAGCAGACCTAGATACATTATCAAACTGGGCAGCAGAATGGCAGATAATATTCAATGTTGATAAATATAAGGAGATGCATTTGGGGTTTAACAATCCTTGTGCCATTTACACCATAGATAATTGTTTTAAGTGAATCTCTAATGGAAAAAGATTTGGGGGTTCTGGTAGATAACAGACTAAGCTGTTGCAAACAATGCCAGACAGCCACGGTTAGAGCTAGCAAGATATTGTTTTGTATAAAGAGGGTAATAGAGTCAAGAGAGAAAAATATTATTCTCCCTCTTTACAAGAAGGCCAGTGCCTTACCAGTGTAAAGCTAGGTACACACCTAGCGATTTTTACTCCTGACCGACCGTTCGATATTTTCGACCGGTCGGCCAGGAGGAAGGACTGTCGGTCGCTGCAAAAGCAGCCGCGTCCGGTAGTTACTGCGACCGATCGTGCGGTCCATAGAGGACTGCACGATCGGACGAGGTTTTCCACCATGTCCGATCGTCCTTTCGTCCGATTCGGACGAACGGTCGGTCGGACATGGGAGCATTCGGATGCGATAATTTCGGTCCGATCGACTGATACACTGAACTATCGGTCGATCGGACCGAAATATCTCATCGTGTGTACCCAGCTTAAGGCCTCATTAGGAATATATGGTGCAGTTAATATATACAAAAGGGACATCTTGGAAATGGAAGCAGTTCAGAAAAGAACTAAAATAATAAAGGGAATGGAGTGGCTTAAAGGACAATTATACTCACCTTCCCTCCGCTCCTCTTCTTAGGTCAGTACCTTTTACCCAGGGTGAGGACCTGAACCGCTAGGTCCTCACCCCTGGGTTCGCATAACTTAAAGCACATCGTTACTAAAACACTGCTCTGGTAGGCTCCGTCCCCTCCTCCCGTCGGTGACGAGGCCAATAGGAAGGCACGCTCTTCAACAAGCGTGGCTTGCTATTGGCCTCGTCGAGCAAGGAGAGGAGGGGGCGGAGCCTACCAGAGCAGCGTTTCATTACTGGATTGGTGACAGTTGGGGAATTCCATCTCTTAAGGTGGCCATACACTACAAAAGGTTATTACAATCGTAATTACGATCTTAAACTGACCAATACTTTGATAGACAGATGTACAATGTTAATTGCATGTAGCTGTACCAGACATATTGTTCGAAATTCAATTTGTTTTGTGATGTCGAATGTCGTCTATTGTGAGGTTGCCTGACATTTACATTTAATTCGGAACTTCAGAAAATACTACGATGATTTACCCAATCAACTTGTAATTACAATCAATACTACTAATGTTTCATAATAAGTTGGAGAAATGTAGATGATAGTGATTGCCCAGCATGCTCAGTTTAAAAAAAGTCAGGTTTGAGTAATTGCTACTTACATGTATTTAATTATAGATTAAAATGAGGCAAAGCCATTTTTTCATTGTACATACCCTTTAAAGACAGTTATTTTTTCAGTGTACATACCATTTTATCTATTCACATCAAACCCAGCCCTGAAGAATGTAAAATGGAATCACTTTATTTGACACATACAACATATCAGTATTACTTTATGATTGTGGGGGAAACCCACGCAAGCACAGGGAGATAAAGCGTAGGTGAAAGTGTAAGAGGAAGCAGCTGCAAGCTCCTGTTTGGTTAATTGATAAAACTTACTTAGGTCCTTTACCTAAAAAAAGCTATGCTATTTTTTTGGCCGTTGGATGGGTCAAACATGCTCAGATCTCTACTGAGCAACCGGATCAACCCAGGCGCTGGATCAAGGGCAAGACCATTGCGGTCTCTACTAGGGGCCCTGCAAACAGGAAGTCAGTATTTCGGTTGCATTTATTTATACACAAACAAAATGCTGAATTGGCAGATTAAGGTCAATGGGATGAAAAAAATACTGCTCTTTTTTCTGAAAAGCATTTGTATTTGCACTGAACTTCCCCTTTAAGTCCCAGATTGCTATATATGCGGTTGTGGAGCTCAGACAATATCAGTGTGGATTCACTAGTGCAATAAGGAAGAACGCATGCTTGTGATTACATTCTTGAAGGCCCTATTTGAGTTGGATGGACTGCTATATTCTATTACTTATATTTGAGGGGACAGAATTATATATCCCGATACAATTGGATATATGTTGTGAACTATATACCAGCCCATTCTAAGGATGTTCCTCCCGGTCACGCTATGTTTTTACCTATTTATAGGATGCAATTTATGTAGGGGCGGGGATTGTTTGTTATGTGAATAAGTAGTATATACAAATATACCCAGCACCAGTATAGTCAACCCCTATAGTGGGGAGAGGTGCAACTTAGTAGTTAAAATTATCCAAATCGAAGAGAGAATAGAACTACTGTGCACACTCAAAGTATAGCTAAAAAACCTTTATTTAATTGTACAGGGTTCTCATTAAAAACATTTAAAAATACATCTTATAAGGCTACAAGATTCTGACTGAAAAATGTGTAGTCAGGGAGTTAGTCATGAAGGTACTCAATAGACTTAAAGTGTAAGTAAAGGGGTATAGCTACCAACTCCTCTCATTCGTGTCGTCAAACGTCATATGTAGACCTTATGTATAGGACCGCCAGCAGACGCGTTTCGCCCCCGTAACGATGTGGGGGGCTTCCTCATGTACCCAAAGAAAGACGTCTGTCTTTCTGACAAGTATATCTATATAGGCCTATAAATCTAGTGTACAGCCCTCGAAGATGGTCAGGGGCTGCACATGAGACCCCTAAAGTCAAAGGGTTAGGCACCCCTGCTTTAAAATTAAGTTTAACAAAAAGAAAGTGTTTGGAGGTGCTTAAGTACTAAAGGCTGCTACACACCATGCAATATTTCAGTCCGATCGACCGGGCCAAAACAATTGTATACATTTTTGGACCTGACATACCGCTCGTCCGAATCGGTCGAATGTACGATCGGAAAACCATAGCCGATCATGCGGTCCTCAACGGACTGCATGCTTGGTCACGGTAAACTGTCGGCCGCAGCCATGATTGTTGCGACCTACAGTTCTTCCTCCTGGCCGACCGTTTGGAAGAGCCGAACAGATGGCCAGGAGAAAAAGTTGCTGGTGTGTATCATACTTAAGTGAGAGGGTGAACATGCCTTTAGAAGACTGCACTGAGTATCTCCAAGAAAACAATAAAAAGGGACATTTGACGCTAGGTAATCTGTATCTAACATAGCTCTAACATATAATAGCATTGCAGTCTACCTATCCAAGTACAGTTTATTAATCTGAACAGTAGAGATAAGTTATTTAACAGTACACAAAAACTACGAACACAAATCTGAATAACAGACTGCTAATCAAAGCACCAATTTGTGAAACCCGGCCGCTGTGACGCAATCTCACAACGCAACGTCCAAAATTTCCGCATTCCCGTGACCTTGACAAGATGGCCACGTTAGTTGCTTTTATTGCTGCCTGAATAAAGCCTGTTAAAAAAGAAACACCATTGTTATCATTAGGTAATACACGAAGAGGATCATCGCGGTTTGTACTGTGTTGTAATTTAACTGCATTTTATTAAATCTTCTAGTAAAAATGAAATAGTATTAAGCGTTTATACTTGAAGGTTTATGCAGGCAGTAAATATACAGCACAAGGAAGTAGAACATTTGCGTGAAACCTTTAAACTTCCTTACGCGAACACGTGGTTTGGAGGTTTCTAGAACTAGCATCTTTCATCATTTTGCAGTGGTGAAGAACTCGTGTGTTGTGAACCTGTCACCTGAGCTAAAACTCACCATGTTAAGTGCCAGTAAGACAGCAGCAGCCTTTTCGTACGCACTCGCAGCTCGTGTTGCGCGTAAGGTAAATGTGGTTAATATTCAGTAGGCTAAAGTTTAGTTACTATATTATCTACTGTTGTACCTGACAATTTATGGACCGTAAAGGATTTTTACCCTTAAATGTTTTATTTGCACGTGGATTGAACTTATAGTATTCCCCCCCTCCCCCTTATTAACTGGTTTAAAAATTAAATTTAGAAAATTATATATCTCGAAAATTGTAGTTATTTTTTTGTCTTCATGTTTCTAATAAAATAAGCCATAAGTATAGATCATGCTTAATCTTGCATTTTTGCTATTTTTATTAAAGCTATTGAGGTTTTTCATATCCGATTAGGCTTTTATGATATATACTTTAACTAAACAAGTCTTTTGAATTATATATTTGAGTATGGTGCTTAGGCAAACCTTTAGGGATTTTCATATATTCATATTTTATAAGCTCAAATATTTAACCATTTTGGTAAGACAAAATTTAAGTGGTTCATACATTTGCCAGAGCGGGATATCTGGGTGTTGTCAAAACTGCCCTGAATAAGTAGTCAAAACAGCATTGTAAATACCACCAATGACAGTTGGTGGTGTTAACCAGGTTTGTTTTTTTATTTTGACACAAATGGCCTTCTTGGCACCTTACTATCTTCAAACATGTCTCCCCCCCCCCCCCCCCCCCCATTTTTTCCAAAGAAAAAATTTGAATACCTTTAAAATAAACCCCGATGCCACATTACAACGCGTGTGCAAAAAATTGTGTAACGCATGCACTCCGATTAATAGATCACAGTGCACCAGTGGCCACTAAAATTTTGGCCACACCAGTGTGCGCTTTTTACCACATGATGATATTGCGTGTTAAAATGCTTTTGATTTTGATGTTAAAATGCTTTTATATGCTGAAATCGGCAATTTATTGCGGCACTTTCAATTGAAAGTGCCGGAATAGAGCAGCACCAAGTAGTGATGTTCCAAGCGCCGCTATCGGCATATAACATCACTGGGCAGGTTGCCAATAGCGGCGCTCAGTGCGTCGACCTGTTACTGTTTTTATCTATGTAATCCAGTTGAATTTCAGCTGAGCTGTAGATCCTGAGAAATCATTTAAAATCACGGCATATACAGGGAAAGACCGGTCACTCCAGAAGCAGAAATTATGATGTTCCCTTACCTCTTAATAGGATCTTTGACTCCCTGCCAGCACAGTTTCTGCAACAATTAACAGAATCAGAGGACAAAAGAAGACTGGTAGGGGGATGTGTAAGCAGAGCAGGGTCTATGGCAGGGTTGGACAAATCATCTATTTATTTAGGAGCCAGCTCCAAAAAGTTAGGAGCCAGAAACATATCTCCCAATGCCCCATGACTGACATGTACCCCACTCCCTTCCACCCAGTCTCCTTTAGCCCCACCCACTACACAAATACTACTAACTTAAAGGAGTTGTACATTGAAAAAATGACTTTGCCTCATTTCAATCTATAGATGAATACATGTAAGCAGCACAAACTCTCCCTGCCAGACTATCTGACTCTCTGTGAGGGCAAACATGCTCAGTAATCCTTATGAAGCAGCATTGGGAGAGATGCTCACGTTCCAACTGTCACCATTCCAGCTAAAGAAAAATTATACATAACAAGAGTTTATGATAATAAGGAATTTGATAGCTGAAATGTTAAGCACTCCCCATACAAGAGTCATTTTTAGCTATCTGATAAATTTGGTTGGATCCACTTAAAATATTGAAAAGTGTATAACTTTTTTTGATCAACCACATGACAATGTCGAGCAGTTTACCGGGAAATGTGTGGTTCTTTCAACAGAATGTGATCTGTCGGCACACATGGGCATGTGAATGGCCAGCTTTACTCTTTTAGTGCTAGCAGACTTTCCCATTACTATTTGCTTTCCCAGTACCATTAAAGGGTGTGTCCATCTACCCCAAACTAAAATTTAACCCACTGCTGGCCCCACTGAGTAGTTTAACAAAAAATCCTTACCTTACATCTCTGCCCCTTATGGCTGTGCTGCAGTGATTGTCCAAAGTCTACAAAACTGAAGAGTACCGTATATACTAGAGTATAAACCGAGTTTTTCAGGCTGTAAAATCAGCCTGAAAACTTGGACTCGGTATATACTCGAGTCACTACTGTACAAGTGCAAGAGTCATCTGATTTACCTGGAAATCTAGGCGCCAATTAGTGAAGTCAGCCGGCGCGCCAGTACAGGACCAGAGCGCACGGCTGCCTGGCAGATTGGATAAAGATGAGTTAAAGTAAAGGAGAGCAGACGTGTTCCTGTAGCATATAAAATTCCCTACTTGTTCTACACGTCTCCTAGATTTCCAGGTAAATCAGATGACTCTTGCACTTCTACACTGAGACACACTCTCTCTCGCTCTCCCATCCCTGTATCTTTCCCTTAGTGACAGAGAGAGGTTTGACCCAATCAGGAGCTTCCGCTTCAGCCTTTTAGCTCGGCGTAGAATCCAGCAGAATACATTAATAAATCAGGAGGCATCAGACATTATCAGGGCAACCGGGAGGAGATGCTTAGTTAGAATTCTGCTCCAGGGCATGGAATATTGAGCAGGATGTCACTCTATATTTAGTACCGTAGATCTTACATATTAAAGAAAAGAACCTGAACCGCAGAAGAGCAGATTCCTGTCTCTGTATCTCCTGCTAGAAGCCTGTCCCAGCAACAGGAAGCCCCAAGTTACTGGATGGAGGAGAGCCCACAGATACAAACTGAACTGGGTGGGAGGGTGAGGGTGGCATTCAAGATGCTTGGAAACTACAACTCCCAACATGCTTTATTAGCTGGGAGTTTTAGTTTCCAAACATCTTGAATGCCAAGTTTCTACCCTCGGTTTATGCTCGAGTCAACAACTTTTATTATATTTTTTAGGTGAAATTGGGTACCTTTGTTTATACTCGGGTCGGTTTATACTCGAGTATATACGGTAGTACCTATCTTCCTGTCCAAAAGGTTTCCGCCTCCTCCCTGTCCTCTGAGAGTACAGCAAGGGCAGGGGAGAGCCCCCCATCTGGACCCATCCTCTGCAGCCGTTGCACCTAGCGTGAAATCAGTTTGTCATAGGATAGATGCCTCCTGCCCATCCTAATCAGAATGCTACTAACAGACCTTCGTTCCTGTGCCATCTCCATTGACGGCAGCCACTTCTGTGATTGGTTTCTTCCTTGGCCATTTACAGACGCGGCTGCTGATCCGGCCCCTGCATGCAAGTTACGCCAAGCAGGGATCCATATCAGTGCACCGTGGGAGAGTAGGGGCTGTAAGTAGTGGTTTAACTTTTTATTTTTTTTAAAGATATAGCTCTGCCGTTGTGGGTGGGCAGGGCTGTTCTACCATATGCCAAAAGTTTTTTAGGGTGAACATGCCTAAAAAACCATTGCTTGGAAGTAAAATCAGTTAACTGATTTTTTTAAAACGAGTTAGAACTGCTCTTGTATGATTTAGCTGAGCTCCTATTCCCCCTCCCTTCACCTTCTTCCGTTTGCAACATTGTTTCAGAGTAGGGTGTGATGAACTCTGCTCAGTCTATTCCGCAATAGTGTTGCAAACATTCAACATACAGAACATAGTGAATGGGAAGGGAGATAGTAGCTCAGCTAAAACAAACGGGAGGGATGTTCTAACACAGGGAAATTAAACCTGCTATGTTATTTTCGGTCTACGGACTATAGGAAACACGCTGAAGAATAGCAAAATCACCAGATAATCGCAAGATCTCTCTCCACAACACTATCTGCTACCTCTCTCCTAAAGCTCCTGAAACTCCCACAACTCCCAAGAAGTGACATCAGGATTTGTGTTCTTTGGTCCTGCCCCCTTAAATTCAAAATATGCACAACGGACATACGCAGAAAAAAAGATACTAACAGAACGCACATGCAAACAGCAATGGATACAAAAAGGTATTAAAATGTTGCTAAACACGTTGCGTTTTAAAATTACGTTTTTGTCCATTCCTAGTGTGAAAAGAATTTGGAGCAGAGATCCATATTAGGTCATCAGTTCTAACCACCTAATTATTGACCTTTGCCAATGAATGAAAAATCACTTTCAAATCAAATGTTTTCCAGGAAGTTATTTTTACGATCAGGTTTTGAATTGGAAAATGGACATTCATGCTCGTATTACAAGTTTATCATTCCCCAAGATCTGGTGATTATCTTTGGAAATGCTAAAAAAAAAAACACGCACACAAATCTTAGCGATACCCCCTTTTTTTTATTATACAGGTGAGTTTTTTTTACATTTTTTTTTTTGGTTTGGAGTATTGTTATCAAAAACTATTTGACATTTTTAGATTTTATAACCAATAGGGGCTTTACAGAGTACAAAGAGTGACCTTAGAGTGCAGCCGCAAAATTGCACATTGTCTCCTTTTGAGTTTGTTGGTGGCAGTGTTGCTGTGTGCGCTGATGGACGTGGGGTACTGTTTTATTGAGAACATGGGGGGAAAAATATTTAGAGGGCTGTTATATGTATGTAACCATGCATATGTTCGATTCAGGACATTTGGGAGATTATTTGATAGTTTGTTTTTTTGGTTTTTTAACATGACATGGTAATTTGTATGATTTTTAACTTTGAAATTTATTTTTGTACATATTTTCAGAAAATCTGCTAAAAGTGTAAACTTCTAGAGTTGGCTGAATATTTTGCTGTTTCTCAGATATTGTGCGTTTTTTGTGTCTAGTAGCTTCCACGTTCACGTGTGTAACCATACATATGGCATACCGGGGATTGATATTTAACATTTTTTGTATTCCATGGGGTTTTGGCATGATTTCTACCTTTTGACTGTTACCGGTATTTTATGTTAATTTTTTTCAGAAAATCTGCTCCAATTACGAGCTTTTAGAAAGAACTGTGCCCACACCATTGGTGGTATGAATGAACGAACCACAGTGTTGCATAGCTGAAAAACTGCAGACTGTTCAATGATAGAGCTGGCTTATTTGTTTTTACGGTTACTGCCATTTGACATTGGTCCTACTTTGGGTTACTTGGAAGCCACATCTCTGGCAACACCTATGAATCTGGCATACTGTTTAATTCAGGAGGGTTTAAGCTTTTTCATATTTGAGATGAACTTCTTCTACAGTGTTTAGTTGAAATTCACAATTGATTTTGTCTGATTTTACAGTTGAGGGAAAAAGGAAAATATAAGAAAATAACTTAAATGGGTTAATTGTTGGTATTAGTTCTTTCAAAGGACCTATAAAAATGCTGGTGTTTGTGACATGGATGAAAAGCTGTGCCTGGAGTCTGCATTTTGATCAAAATGTACCTCACTAATAAAATCCTGCGGGTATGTCGTTTCTAAATAGCTCTCATACTGGGGATATTTAGTTTAGTTTAGTATATGGCACTAGAGACATATGATAAAAAAAATCAACTAAATGCAAGTGCAAAGAAAAGATATACAGAGGAGCAAATACTTATGTAGGTATGCCACAGGGAGCAATGACCATGTTGGGAACAGAGCTGGACACGTTTCGCCTGATAACTACAGGCTTCTTCCGCAGCAGGAGAGTGAACGTGTAGTGTTCCGGACATTTATACCCAAAATGGCCGCCATCTCGCGAGATGTCAATGCGCAGTTCTCGTACAAGTATCGCGCATGCGTACTAGAATAAGCTACCGGTATTCTCGCGCATGTGCACTAAGGCTATATTGCCGGGATTTCATGGACAATCGTTGCTATAGCAAGGGACTAAGCATTAGTGCTCTAAAATGACAGAGACCACTCCCATTGGCTTTAGCAGTACATGGGACCATCATATTGACAATACTGATGCTGCAGCAGCCAATGTGGGTAGAAAAGCCGGAACCAAATCAAACAGTGCAGTGAAATAAAATACCATATATATGTTAAGTGTTACATAAGCATACATTAATTATTTGAAATATGTTAAGATGCAAATTCAGTGCAAAATTATAAGATCAATATATGGCCATATATCAATTTACCCAAATACATATTGACATGCATATATTAATATATACACATGCATATATCAAAACACTGGCGACAGTAACTTAGATCGATGCGGCTGACTACATTGAAGACACCGTGTAGAAGACACCCATGTAGAAGGGTCTGTAAGTAGCAATTTTAATCATTTTTAAAGAAATATTTTGGGGGTTGGGCAGGGGTCACCTACCTTATGTCCAAATGGATTCACGATAGGTGCCACCGCTGCAGAGGATAAATCCGGAGGGGGGAGGGTTCCCCTGTGCATGCCTCAGTCCTTGCTGAGGTTGAGGAAGAAACAGGCACCAAATGAATCACCGATGGCTTCTACTCTTCACTTTCCTGTACTTTATAATAGGCGTAGTAGGAGAACCATAAGGAGCAGAGATGTAAGGTAAGGATTATTTTAAACTACAGTGGGACCAGTAAAGGGTTAAATTTTAGTTTTTGGGGTGGACATGACCTCCTTGACACCTCTTCAACAAGTCATGTTCCTTTGCCAAGATGTTGACATTACAATCAATATCTTGGCAAAGGAACAATGACTGGTTCAAGAGAGGTGTCAAGGAGGCTATTAATGGGAAAATAAAGAAACCAAGCCTAAATAGAGGGGGCTTGACACAAGTGTCTGCCATGTAAAATGCAGTTTTTGACACATTACACTGGGCAGTTCCTATAACACATCTTAGCCACAATGCAACCACGCCTTGCTTTCAGAAGGTCTCCAACACCTGGCTTTGATGTGCTAATTGCGACTTTCCAGGGTACATAATTGCCAACAGATTCTTGTACAAGTCATTCTGAATTGAGTAAGCCAGTCGGATGACTAGCGAAATGTCTTCAAGTCCAGTTGATCTAATTGAATACAACAGATATACATTTCACATTATGCCAAATAAAGGATATGCATACATTTTTTTTAGGATATCTACCAAATGAACTAAATTATCCCCACAAGGGAGATTTTTAGAAACTACATACCAGCAGGATTTTATGAGTGAATTAAGTTTTTATCACAATGGAGATACTTCATCCAATTGTAAGTTTAATTTCTGATATTTTCCTTTTTTCCCCTTAACTGCAAATTTTAGCTAAAAACTGTAGAGGAAAGCCTAACCTTTCCTGAATAAAACTGTATGCCACATTCATGGGTGTACTCTGACATGGCGACAAACTAACTCAAAGGGGGACCAATGTCAAATGCCAGTAACAGCAAAACAAAAATTGGCCATCTCTATTTGATGTTACACCCCTGTAACTCGGAAATACCCCCACAAACTATACCTGGAATCTGCACTCCAACTACGTAATGGTTTTCATTAATACCATTAATAGTGTGGGTGCAATTCTTCATAGATGTTCACAATTTTAGCAGAATTTCTGGAAAAAAATGAACATAAAACATTCAAAAGAGAGAAATAATGCCTAAACCACATATAAAAAATAGTTTCAAAACCTTGATCTCCCAAATATCCTGAATCAAACGGTATGCCATATGCATGGTTACACACGCGGACATGCAATCGACCAGCCACAAAGTGAGCCAATGCACAATGGCCCAATTACAGCAACTTTTCAGATTTGTCAGACAAAATACCCCTCTATATTAGAAATACCCACTACTATATATTCTTGGAATCTACACACCTTTAGCTACGCAACGGTGCCATTCTTTTATGCATAGCACTAATGGTGTGGGTGTTGTTCTGCGTAGAATTTGGCACTTTTACCAGACTTTCTGGGGAAAAAATAGTTTTTTTATTTTTTTAAAAGTTAATCATGGCAAATTAGAATGTAATGTAAAAATAAAACTTGTCAAGTATCAATCTCCCAAATGTCCTGAATCAAGCAGTATGCCATATGCATAGTTACACACATGGGCGTGGAAGCCACTAGTCACAAGGTGAGCCAATGTGCATTTACCCAATAACAGCAACTTTACAGATTTTTTAATCTAAACACCCCCCTAACTCAAAAATACCCCCCAAAACTATATTATCACAAACTACTTCTCTTCACTCATATCCTCCTAATCTCATAACCCCAAACAGCTCTGCTAAGTATTCAACGTCCTGCTCTGTTCGCCACCTCCTCTGCCTACCCCCTGTCTATCGGCTGATGAAATAGCCTCATATTTCACAGAGAAAATTGAAAACATCCGAAGTTGTTTTCTTGTGCGCCCTAGCTCCTCCCTACAGCTTCCACCCACTGCCATTGCTCTGCCCAATCTCCCTTCCTTGCTCACCCCCTCCATCTCTACCTCTACCACTGCAATGTCTAGCCTCCCTTCATTGGTTAATCCCTTTACTTGCCCCCTATAACAAAACAGGGTCTTTCATCTCTCCTATCCAGGACACGTCTCACCACCTGCCCCCTCAACCCCATTCCCTCTCATCTTATTCCCCCGCTCTCCTCTTCCTTTATTCCAGCCCTAACCTCTCTCTTTAACTTATCCCTATCCACTGATATTTTTCCCTCTATAATCAAACATGCCGTTGTATCCCCTATACCTAAAAAACCCTCCCTTGACCCGTCTACTCCTTCAAGCTACCGGCCTGTCTACCTTCTCCCTTTTGCTTCCAAACTACTGGAAAGACATGGCTATGCTGACCTGGTTAATCACCAGTCTGCTAACTCTCTATTTGACCACCTCCAGTCAGGCTTCCACCCTAACCACTCCACGGAAACTGCCCTCACTAAAGTGACCAATGATTTACTTAGTGCTAAATCTAAAGGTCACTACTTATCGCTCATTCTTCTTGATCTGTCCTGCTTTTGATACTGTTGATCACCCTCTACTTCTTCAGATCTCGGCCTCCTTAGGTATCCAGGACACTGCACTTTCTTGGCTATTCTCCTATCTCTCTAGTAGGACCTTTTAGTCTTATTCATTTTAAAACTAGCTCCACTTCTTGCCCCCTCCCAGTGGGCGTCCCGCAAGGCTCGGTACTTGGTCCTCTTTTCTGCATCTACACCCATGGCTTTGGACAACTCATTAGTTCATTTGGGTTCCAGTATCGCCTGTATGCAGACAATACCCAAATTTACATATCTGCCCCGGATCTCCCTACACGGACATCCCAGGTCCCCGACCTTAGTGCCACCTCTGCCTTCATGTCCTCCCGCTTCCTCAAATTTAACATGGACAAGACTGAACTTGTCTTTTTCCCACCCTCACGATTTTGCACTTTAGCAGATTTTTGACAAAATAAAGGAAATCCAAGTTTAAAAGTTAAAAATCCTGCCAAACCCCCAAGTAATGGGGAAAAAAGCTAAAACTAAAGCTACCAAATATCCATCTCCCAAATGTCCTGAATGGAATAGTATGTCATATGCGTGTGTATTGGGCTTCTGTTCAGCACAGTAATAAATGATTGTTTGATTCACCATTTCCAGAGTGTGCCTCCCTTCAACTCTTATATATGCGCGTGTGCATAGACATGGCTACCAACCAAATAAAATTGGAAGCATTCACACGTGCAATTACAAGAAACAAATCAAAGTGCTGTGTAATTTGAACAGCTTACTCTTTATCAAAGTAAACTGTCCCGAACCTTGGAAATGCCCCCTACGAATAAAAAAACAAACAAAAAAACTAAATGTCAATCTCATGTCCTGAATCAAACGGTACACCATATGCGTGTATGGACACAGACATGGCAACGAACTAACTCCCTCAAATGGGACACATGCACAAGTGCAATTACAAGCCAACACTTTCAAAGGAAACTGCCCTGAAACTGGGAAATACCCCACATGAATATTTTTGGAATCTACACAAATTCAGCTGTACCATGCTTTCATACATACATGAAGAATTCCAGACAGTCATCCATAGAATAGTGGCCACCAATAAGCTCAAATGGGATGCATGCACAAGTGCAATAACAAGAAACAAATCAAAACTCCACAACCCACTCCCGCCCCGCATACACTCACTCCCTTTTTTTTGGTATTTTAGTTAAAATCGATTGGTACTGAGAGATGCACATTTTACCGATTCTAAAAGTCCAATTATGGTTTTTTGGCACCTTGGCAAAATTTCCTAATAGGCTTAGTTTCCCTTGAAATCGGTGGAATAACAACCTGCGTTTACTTTGCGATACCACCGTGGAATAATCTACATTTACTTTGCCGATACCAACGCGGACATTGGACAGCTTGGAGAAGACATTTTTCTGCTAATTTATAGCTTTATTGGTAAAAAAAAAAGTGCATCACTTTTAGAATTTTTTTGTATGTGCTACTCACTATTTTTTCTCTTTCACCCCAGTGGCAGCAATTCACCAGACTGGGATATCCCTGGCTTACAGGAAACGCATGGTATAAAAGTCCCATCATCCTCTCCATGTCTTTTGCGTTTCCTGTGGCTAGGAAAACATGGTTCTGAAGACTCAGGGCTTACCTGCCATTGTGACTTTCCAGTAGTTCTCCCCCTCTCTCTCCTAGCTGATGCCTTTCCTCCAGTTGCAACAGGATTGCCTGGGAAGGGCCTTGTGACTGGGCTGAGTAAGCATGCATTGTGTGTCCATCCAATGGACACACACGCTTCCGGTTTGTGCCTGTTCACGCGTCTTTCTTTGTCACTTCCTGGTATCTCGTGAGTGACGTCAGTTGCGTCTCGTGAGGTCTTTCTAAAGGCTGCTGGAAGTGTCTGCTACACACGCGGATGCTTGTGTGTATTCTTCCCTGCTACCGGACTGCTATTATAGGCGATTTTGGGATCTGTTTGCTGCTTATTAGCTGCTGCTAATAGTGGGTACTTGGCCTCTTTTTTGAGTGTTTCTGATGCCACCTTGTGTAATATTTTTCAGTGATCATTTTTTTATTATTGTATATCTATTTTTGCATAGATATTGCCTCACTATAGAGCAAAAATCAGTGAGTGAGGGTCACCAACCTCAAGGAACTAGGTAAGCCCCAGGTAGGTGTGGCTAAAAGAGATGATTAGTTGTTTTTCAATATTCTAAAGCCTCTCTTTCTGTTTGTTTTCTTTCCCGTTCATAAATCTTTAAGGCAGGTTATCTCTCCAGAATGGAATAAAGTCGAAAAGAGAGTAGACGTCGGAAATAGATTTTGCAAAAAATACCCTTTCCATGAGGAAGATGCAGAATCCTGGAATATGCCCCATAAAGTGGATGCAGCTGTAGTTAGGTTGGCAAGAAGAACCACATTACCTGTCGAAGATGCTGCCACGTTTAAAAATCCAATGGACAGAAGAATAGATGCTAATCTAAAGAAAGCATATTTGGCAGCAGGAGCAGCTTGCAAACTTTCTATGGCTCTGACTTCTACTTCAAGAGCTTTAAAAGTGTGGTTAGCAGATCTTCAACATGCTATAGACTCCAATGTGAAAAGATCCAAACTGACAGGCATGGTACAGGAATGCATGTTTGTAACAGATTTCATTTCTGAAGCCTCGGTGGACTTAGTAAGACTGTCAGCAAGATCGATGGCTTTGTCAGTGGCGGCCAGAAGAGTGCTCTGGTTAAAGAATTGGTCAGCGGATGTAAACACTAAGTCTAACTTGTGTCAACTACCGTTTGATGGCAGGATGCTTTTTGGAAAAAAATTGGATGATCTTATCAAAAGATCGTCAGGAGGTAAAAGTATATTTCTTCCTCAGGAAAGAAGATTTAAAAATCTGAGATCCGAAACGTTTTCGCAAAGAGGAAGAGATTTTTTTCATCAAGGCAAAACAAAGGGAGCAGAGACTCCTTTTGTCAATCAAATTGGAGAGGTAGACAAAGAATGCAGCCTGTTGGAAAGTCTTCGGGTTCATTCCAAAATACTTCACAACAATGACAGGAAGCAGGTTCTACCTCGGCTCATAGGAGGCAGATTACAACTTTTTTCGCAGAGGTGGGTCGAAGTAGTCCTGGATTCCTGGGTAATAAGATCTATCCAGGAAGGTTACAGGATAGAATTTTAAAACATGCCTGGTTTTCATCATTTTGTGCCAGCAAAAGAGCCTCGAAATGCCCAAGAAAAAGACAAATTGATGGCTATAGATGCAATTCAAGAGGTTCCAAAGGAACAACGAAGAAAGGGATTTTATTCCTTTATTTATGGTACCGAAAACTTCGGGGGGATGGAGACCCGTGTTATATCTTCGGAGTCTGAACAAATTTCTAAGACTAAGGAAATTCAAGATGGAGTCTTTACAATCCATCGTCCAAGCAGTAAGCAAAGATGTGGATGGTAAAAATCGATTTAAAAGATGCGTATTTTTCATATCCCATTTTTGAAAAACATTGGAAGTTTTTAAGATTCATAGTCAATGGAAATCATCTACAATTCAAATGTCTCCGAGAGTCTTTACAAAAGTACTAGTGTCGTTAATAGCTGAGATAAGGAAATTGGATCCAAGTCTTTCATTATCTCGACGATATTCTACTAATAACAGAGACCAGGGAAATGGCCATTCTTCATACTTCCAGATTGACAAATATCTTAGTAGACTTCGGATGGGTAATAAACAAAGAAAAAAGTCACCTCATTTCTTTCCAAGATATATTTCTAGGAGCACTTTTTTGTACCACAAACAATCTGATTTTATTACCAGAAGTAAAAGCAAATTCAATAAGTCAAAAGGTTTCCACATTTCTAAGATCAAAAAGAGTAAGTGTAAAACAGTGTCTAGTGCTAATAGGACTTATGGCATCCTGTATTCCAATGGCGGAATGGGCAAGATGGCATATGAGAGCTCTGCAGAATCATCTTTTGTCATCAGTCAAAAATCCTCAGTTCAATCTGGCAAAATTAATCTTTATTCTAGAGGAGGGTAAAGCAATCACTGGTTTGGTGGACCGTAGAAAAAAATCTCCAATCAGGACGATTAATAGAAGAGCCTGTTGCAGTTACAATTACAGCCAATGCGTCAGAAGATGGTTGGGAGGCTCATTGTCAAGGAGACTATGCGCAAGGAAGTTGGGACTTTCAAGAGGTTTTAACTTCAAACGGATTAGAGTTAAGAGCAATAGGAAAAGCAGTACAATGCTTCGCTCAACAAATAGAAGGAGGCCTTTTAAAAATTATCTCCGACAACACTACAGCAGATGCCTATGTAAAAAGACAAGGAGAAACCAGAAGCAAGTCTTTGATGAAAGAGGTGGCCCCATTGTCAATTGGGCGGAATGTCCTCTAAAAAGCATTACGGCGGTTTATCTGCCCGGTCCTCAAAACATCTTAGCAGACTTTTTGAGCAGAAACGCCATACAGCCGGGACAATGGTGTCTTCACAAGGATATATTTCAAAAAATTTGTCAAAAATGGGGAGAGCCTTTAATGGATCTTATGGCTACACCAGGCAATTTGAGATGTCAAAGGTTTTATTTAAGATTCCCAATTCCTCAGGCCATGGGTACAGATGCTCTAGCCCAGGATTGGTCTTGTATATATTTCCTCCAATTCCGATGGTCTTGAAGGTTCTCCAAAAAAATCAAGACAGAAAATGCGTTGGTTTTGGCGGTCATTCCATTTTGGCCAAGGAGGACTTGGTTCCCACTCCTCAATTCATTGGCGGTGGAAAGGCCATGGAGGTTTCCAACCTTTCCGAGTTGGCTATCTCAGGGACCAGTGTGTTATCAGGAGGTGAACAACTTGAGTTTGATGGTTTGGAAATTGAAAGGAGGAGGTTGTCGGCTTTAGGTTTCCAAGATTCACTGATTCAATTTATTTAAATCTAGGAAAAATTCAACTTCCAATCAATATTACAGAGTTTGGAATAAATTTGTTCAATTTGCCAGATATTCCAATGCGGATCCTTTAAAAGCCGATGCCTCTTTAATTGTAAAATTTCAGTATTACAGTATGGGACTAAGTAACAGTACTTTGAAAGGGCAAGTTTCCGCACTTTCGGCTATCTTGGAACATTCTTGGGCCATGGATCAGATGGTCGTTTGGTTCTTCAATGCCCTTGTACGAATAAGACCTCCATCTAAATCAGTCTGTGCTGTTTGAAGTCTACCGATAGTTCTTCAAGCGCTTACAATTGCTACTTCCTGGGCCCTTGAATCTAATGTTCCTCTGGGAAACATTTGTGAGGCGGCTAAATGGTCACCTTGGAGAACCTTTATTTGACACTACTGCCTAGATGTTTCTTCGACCGACAAGACCAAATTCGGTCGGAAAGTGTTGGAGGCTGTTATTCAATTACAAAAAAAAAAAAATGTATGATCTAATTTCCCTACCTATATTTTAGCTTGGATAAATCCCAGTCTCGTGAATTGTTGCCATTGGGGTGACAGAGAAAACACGAAATTGTTTACTACATACTGTAATTTCTGTTTCTTGTCACCTTCCATGGCAGCAATCACCAGGGGAATACCCACCCTTCTTTTTAATTTGTTTTATTAATTTTATATGATTGTTTCCTACGACAGCTTTATAATTAAAATATGGAGAGGATGATGGGAGGGACTTTTATACCGTGCGTTTCCTGTGAGCCAGGGATATCCCAGTCTGGTGAATGCTGCCATGGTAGGTGACAAGAAACAGAAATTACGGTATGTAGTAAACAATATCGTGTTTTTTCTAATTTCTAAAGATAATCATCAGATCATATTAGGGAATGATAACAAACTTAAAACGTTTTTCAAGTCGAAATCCAATCGGAAGTGATTTTTCATTCATTGGCAAATAAATTAATTTAGGTGATCAGGACCGATTACCTAATATTGATCTCTGCCCCCAATTTTTCCCTAAGTCTTTGCAAAGACTTAGAAAAAATCCTATTTGTCAATGGAACTCTGAGCTCCATTCACAAATCTATATATATAAAAGTCAATGTATGTACAGTGGTTTGCAAAAGTATTCGGCCCCCTTGAAGTTTTCCACATTTTGCCACAAACCTGAATCAATTTTATTGGAATTCCACGTGAAAGACCAATACAAAGTGGTGTACACGTGAGAAGTGGAACGAAAATCATACATGATTCCAAACATTTTTAACAAATCAATAACTGCAAAGTGGGGTATGCATAATTATTCAGCCCCCTGAGTCGGTACTTTGTAGAACCATCTTTTGCAGGCAATTAATCTGCCAGTCTTTTAGGGTATGTCTCTACCAGCTTTGCACATCTAGAGACTGAAATACTTGCCCATTCTTCTTTGCAAAACAGCTCCAGCTCAGTCAGATTAGATGGACAGCGTTTGTGAACAGCAGTTTTCAGATCTTGCCACAGATTTTCAATTGGATTTAGATCTGGACTTTGACGGGCAATTCTAACTTATGGATATGTTTTGTTTTAAACCATTCCATTGTTGCCCTGGCTTTATGTTTAGGGTCTTTGTCCTGCTGGAAGATGAACCTCCGCCCCAGTCTCAAGTCTTTTGCTGACTCCAAGAGGTTTTCTTCCGAGATTGCCCTGTATTTGGCTCCATCCATCTTCACATCAACACTGACCAGCTTCCCTGTCCCTGCTGAAGAGAAGCACCCCCAGAGCACGATGCTGCCACCACCATATTTGACAGTGGGGATGGTGTTTTCTGAGTGATGTACAGTGTTTTTTTCACCACACATTGCGTTTTGCATTTTGGCCAAAAAGTTCCATTTTGGTCTCATCTGACCAGAGCACCTTCTTCCACATGTTTGCTGTGTCCCTCACATGGCTTGTGGCAAACTGCATACGGGATTTCTTATGCTTTTCTGTTAACAATGGCTTTCTTCTTGCCACTCTTCCATAAAGGGCAACTTTGTGCAGTACACGACTAAGGGCACGGCCACACTGCAACGTAATTGCATGCAATTTCATGTGCGATTTTGTTGCATTTGGGCATGCGGTTTTTTCATTAAGTATTGGAAAACGCATGCGTTTGCAATTTAAAATGCGGAACGCAAGCGAAATCGCATCCAAAAACGTGCATTTTCGGTGCGTTGCCGCGATTCCAGTGATTTGAAGGAAACGCGAATGCATGCACAAACGCAGAAAAATTGCAGCAGTGTTGTCCTATGGACAGATTCCCCCACCTGAGCTGTAGATCTCTGCAGCTCGTCCAGTGTCACCGTGGGCCTCTTGACTGCATTTCTGATCAGCGCTCTCCTTGTTCAGCCTGTGAGTTTAGGTGGACAGCCTTGTCTTGGTAGGTTTACAGTTGTGCCATACTCCCATTTCTGAATGATCGCTTGAATAGTGCTCCGTGGGATGTTTCAAGGCTTTGGAAATCTTTTTGTAGCCTAAGCCTGCTTTAAATTTCTCAATAACTTAATCCCTGACCTGTCTGGTGTGTTCTTTGGACTTCACGGTGTTGCTGCTCCCAAGATTCTCTTAGACAACCTCTGAGGCAGTCACAGAGGAGCTGTATTTGTACTGATATTAGATTACACACAGGTGCACTCTATTTAGTCATTAGCATTCATCAAGCAATGTCTATGGGCAATTGACACTGCACTCGGACCAAAGGGGTCTGAATAATTACGCACACAAAAATGTTTGGCATCATGTATGATTTTCGTTCCACTTCTCATGTGTACACCACTTTGTATTGGTCTTTCATGTGGAATTCCAATAAAATTGATTCATGTTTGTGGCAGTAATGTGGAAAACTTCAAGGGGGCCTAATACTTTTGCAAACCACTGTATGTTTGTATGTTCCAGAAAAACTTAAAAACGGCTGGGACAATTTTCATTAGACTTGGTATACTTATGTATAAGGACCTGGGGAAAAACATAGGCTACTTTACAGCTTTTAAAAATGCTTCTGTACCCTCTTCTTTTTTTTTTTTTTTTTTTTTTTCCGACATTTTTTCAAGTGAATTAACATGTGATGCCATCTGGTGGTGAATCAAGTTAATCGCACACCTTCCTGATATCACAGATTGTTAAGGGCAGTACAATGCTATACTTCATTTTGTTCCTAAGATAGGAGGATAGAGCTGTCAATTATGAGGAACAGCAGACCATGTGATGTAGCAGTGTCATGTGACCACACATTGTTACCTCCGCTCACTTGTGGTTTGCCCAGAGTCAAGATTGAGAGGTACACTGACCAATCCAAGACAAGTCTCTTGTACTGCGGGTTGGGCAGAAGGTTACCAATGGAGATCAAAGTTTTTAGCAGTCTGGTGCAGAGTTCAGAGAAGGCAGCTAAGGAAATGTTTTAGTTTTTCACAAGTAAAGACAATGACAGCTGTGAATGGGATGGAGCTGCCACACTGCAATACAACTGCACTGTAAGGGGTCATTTTACTTCATACTCCCTCAAATTACTAAAACTCCAGTATTAAAGGTCACTTACACACACTTTTCACTAACTTTTCTTTTCCATGTGCCATTTGTGCAAGAAAATTGTTTTCTGGGGGCATTGTGTATCCATAATGATTAATTGCACTAAAAAATAAATTAATGTGAGATGTCTTAACCCATTTTTAAAGGGAAAGTTGATGCTATACACTCTAAAGGGGAAGTTGATGCGATATGTATTAAAAGGGGAAGTTGATGCGATACGTATCAGACAGAAATGCATGCAGCAGTGCATTATTTTAACAGATCGGGTATCGCGTCAACGAGCCTTTACATTCTATCTCATGTAGACACTCAGACAAAAAGGTGTACAGTATTGTAGTGTCAACAGGCCCTTACAGTCTATCTCACGCAGACACGCTCTGTCATGAAGACATCCATAGAATTTAAAGTAGGGGGGTAGATTATAAGCTATAAATGTCACCACCTTATATCAAACAGCACCTGAACAGTAGAATTAAAGGAGGAAGGACCTCCCAAGATGAAACAAGTAGGACCCCATTGAGAAAAGAGGGAGAACCCCAACCCCCCCAGCAAAGATGGTAGAACTCAAAGTAAAGGAGAGACTCGCCAAGAAAGAGGCAACCCTCCCCCTTCCCTTGAAATCTGTGTATCAAGCTTGTAACCAGCACCTCCACTAAAATACAGCCTCCCACCTCCGCATCACTTTATCTGCTCCTAATGTGAAGCTCCGCCCCCTCTTCTCAAGATACCTGAGTGATATTGATCAGTTGCTGCCCGCCCGGCAGAATTTCCCTCGTTATCATGGCAGCTTATCACCAAGTGGGTAAGCTTCTCCCTCTGCCTGATAGACAGGAAACAAATCTACAAATGCCCCTCTCGCCCCAGGACACATGTCTCTTTCGTTTCCTGTCTCAAGCCTGGTAGTCAGCAGTGCTTACCTCTTACCAGCAACAGGCTCTCTCCATCTGTCCCTGTGTGCTGAAGCTTCCCGAAAACCTATAGCATGGTGGTGTGGAGATCTCCTAGTGACCGGGACTTTGCAGCATATTCCCCTTATTCTGCGGGTAAGACTGCATGCGGGAATAAACAGGATTTCCCGGGTGGCGCGTCACTTCCGGTTCAGGACGGTCACGTGCTATGATGTCAGATGCGAGAGTCCCTATTGACTCCTATCGCGGCTGCCATTTTGATTTAAGGGAAGATGAATTTCCCTTTATTTCGGCCGTTTTGAAGTTTAGAACGGTGGTTTTTGCACTTTCAAGTCTGGATTTCAGATAGAGCTTGGATTTACTGATTTGTAAACTCCCAAGTTTACATTTTCTTTTCTTGCAGCTTAGGGGGTGGGGCTTGGTGGTGCAGCCTATATATAGGAACAGGTGGAGTTACCCAGTGATGCCTGTTTTTTGGTATGAGCTGCATCAACTGAACTCTGTGCCTCTGGCTGCAAGGTTTGAGTATAGATTTCTTTTATTTTATTCCTACTATTATTTTTCTGAATTCACACACTTAGAAAGCTTTTTGTTCGTTTTCTCAGTGTTCCAGCTATGGAGTCTGGTAGTACTGGGAAAGGGTCACACCAGAAGGGATCTAGGTAAGCATAGGCGAGTATAAGCTAAGAGATGGAGACATTAGATTGGGCTCTGACAATTTGTTTGTTATTCCCACAGCCTCTTAACTTCAGACAAGACACACAAAACCACTGAAAGTAAGAAGACAACGGATTTGATAACAAGTCCACATGATTCTGTGCTATCTACCTCAACACAATTTCAATTTGATGTTGGATGCAATTAAGCAGACTGTCACAAGAATTTAAGGAACTGGCTGAAGTTAAAAAAAAACGCAGATGAGAATATTATGTGCCTTCAGGTTCAGAGTCTGAAATTTCAGAATATGAAAGATAAGTTTTGTCGGATGAAGTCTTACTTCGATTCAGAACAATAGGAAGAAAACCAATCCGATAATACCTTTGATCCTTCATTATTAGATGGTTTAATTAGATCTGTGAGAGACACATTGTCTCTACACATTGAACAAGTTAAGGCTAGTCCAGCGGATAAACCTTTTCCTTCTGCAAAGAAGAGAAATGTTTCTTTTCCAGTACATGCTTCCATATCAGAGATAATGGTGTTAAAATGGAAAAAGACTGAAAAGATGGTTACAATTCCAAGAAAAATTGGAAAAAAATATCCATTGGATGAATCAATAACCAAGAGTTGGGATAACGCTCCAAAGGTAGACGCGGCAGTTGTTCAAATGGCCAGACGCACTACCCTTCCAGTGGATGAGGCATCTGTATTGAGAGATCCCATGGATAAAAAACTTGAGTTTAATCTGAAAAAGACTTACATTGCAGCAGGAGCTTTAGCAGAGATTTAGACAACAACAAAAATGTTTAGAGGGAAAGAGCACCTTTCGTACCTTTCGCCCTTTTCGTCAATCAGGACAAAGACATGAAGTAATGGGACAGACTTGGAGATCAAAACAAGTTCAAACCAGGAAACAGACATAGTATGGACAAAGATTTGGTTCGCAATAGTAATCCGCCAGGTCATTTGAAAGTCGGAGGAAGATTAACTTATTTCAAAAAAGTTTGGACCAAGTCAATTCAGGTTTCATGGGTAGGCAGTATTATTCAAAAAGGCTATCAAATAGAATTTGCTTATCGCCCAAAAGAAAATCATTTTATTATGTATTTCTATTTTCCATTACTTAGACGACATTTTAATAGTGGCTCCATCCAGAGACGTCCGTATAACACATACAAGAAGAGTTATTCAGATACTCATAGAATTTGGCTGGATATTAAACTAAGAAAAGAGTCAACTCCATCCATCTCAAGACTTGATATTTTGGGAGCAAGATCTCGGACAGAGGAAAACATCATACAACTTCCAGAGCAAAGACAGACAAAGCTGTTATCAGAAATAATGAGATTCAAGTCGCTAAAAATAGTGTCAGTAACTTCTTGTTTGACAATATTAGGTTTTATGTCCGCAACGATCAACCTGGTAAGGTGGACAAGATGGCATCTCAGACCCCTGCAAAAGTTTCTATCTTCAGTGAGAATGTCACACATGCAGATGAACAGAAGATAAATTATTCCAGGTCCGTTAAAAAAAGCCATAAGTTGGTGGTTGAACCCAGAGCATCTAAGACGAGGAATTCCATTGGTACCAGAAGATCCCATAGTTAATGTGACAGATGCGTAAGAAACTGGTTGGGGGGCGTGCGCCCTAGAAAGATCTCTGGAAAGGAATGTCATCAAACATTCTAGAAATCTGAGCGGTTTACAGAAATACTAGGAAAAAGTATTAATAAAATGCGACTATCTCAACAGTCCAGTATATCAAGAAACAAGGAGGGACGCTAAGTGCCCAATTACTGAAAGAAGTTCATCCAATTTTCAACTGGGCAGAAAACAACATACTTCTTCTATCAGCCATTCATATTCCAGGTGTGTCAAATGTAGAAGCAGTTTTCTTAAGCAGAGAAACTTTAAGTTCAACAGAATGGTCATTAAACAAAACCATTTTTCAGGACCTCACAAAAAGATGGGGAGAAGCCACCATCGACTTGATGGCCACACCAAAAAATACAAAATGCAGATAGACGCTCTACAACAAAGATGGGACAGAGGTCTCCAATATGTTTTTCCCCCACTTCCGCTTGTTTGGAAAACATTATTGAAAATAAAAAGAGACAAGTCAGAGGTAATCGCCATTCTGCCATATTGGCCGAGAATACCATGGTTCCCGCTACTTCTGTACCTAACGAAAGAAGAACCATTCAAGATAAATCTCCTGAAGGGCTGGTTGTTCCAAGGACCAATTTTACTTTCCCAGAGGGAAGGCCCAGCATTGATGGCATGGAGGTTGAAAGGAAGAGATTAAAAGAATATGGTTGTAACGAAGATTTAATTATTTTCTACTAAAATCCAGAAAACATTCTACATGAAGTCAAAAACAAAAGGTATGGAGACATTTTTGTAAACTTTGCTGAACAACAAAGAGAAGATCCTTGTATGCCATCAGTAAATTTAATTTTAGAGTATTACATCTTAAATTCATCTTAAAAACTTAGGTGGCAGCGATTTTAAGCTCTAACTGGAAAACAATGGGCAAGTGAACCGTTGGAAAACAATGGGCAAGTAAACTGTTAAAGATTTTTTTAATGCTTTTATAAGAGTTAAGCCTACAATTAAGTCCATTTCTCCACCTTGGAGTCTACCTTTAGTGTTAAATGTTTTAACGGAACATCCATTTGAACCTTTGAATGATATTTCAGACTGGATGTTGACCGTAAAGGTTATTTTGTTAGTAGCTGTTACATCAGCTTGCAGAGAAAGTGAATTAAGTGAATTAAGAGCCACATACAGTAATCCTTGATAAGAGTTCGATTACGGCCAACCATTACCTTTTTACCAAAAGTGGCATCAGATTTCCATGCAGATCTAGAAATTTCCCTGCCAACATTCTTTCCTGAACCAAAGGATGACTTGGAGAAAAGATTACATACCTTGGACCTAGTCCGATTATTATCCTTCTATATTAAAAGGACAGAAAAATGGAGAAAGACAGACAGACTATTCATCATACCAAAAGGTCCAAGAAGAGGACAAGCACCTATCAAAAGAATGATTAGTGCTTGAATTGTAGTGGCAATGGCAAAAGCTTATAACTTAAGAGGCGAAAAGGTACCTTCTGTGCTCAAAGGCCACTCTACCAGAGCACTAGAAAGTTCCTGGGCAGTGGAAGCCGAAGCCTCTGCCAACCTGTTGTGCAATTCAGACAGATGGTCTTCCTTGAAGACATTTGTAAACCATTATCGGTTACATGTAGTAGCAGCTGAAGAAGCAAACTTCGGTTATAAAGTCTTACAGGCTGTAAAAAAACAATAAATGTGTGTGTTAAAGCATATAACTGTGTCCCGCCCTTTCTTTTCCTGTAGCTTTGGTATTTCCCACTTGGTGATAAGCTGCCATGATGACTGGGGAAAATATGAAATTAAAACAACTTACCGAAATTTCTTTTTCCCAGTCATTCTTCATGGCAGCATTCACCAAGACCCACCCATTTTAGATTGAGCTTTGATACTGAAAGACACGTGTCCTGGGGTGAGAGGGGCATTTGTAGGTTTGTTTCCTGTCTATCAGGCAGAGGGAGGAGCTTACCCACTTGGTAATTGCTGCCATGAAGAATGACTGACTGGGAAATAGAAATTTCGGTAAGTTGTTATAATTTCATATTATTCTTACGTCGTGTGCGATTCTCGTGAGCACCCGCACACAGTATCCAGGGATGTGTTTAGGGGGGAATACTGGTGCCTGGAATACTGTTCCACTTCTCTTGGTGTCCATAGACTGTTACATATATTGTAATTTGTATGTTTCAAAAATGTATCCAATCTGCCCTGTATTTGACATCAACAGAGAACTGTTTCAATATTGAACCTGCAGCTGCCTGAGGCAAATGCTGAGAATGGATATTTTAGTAGTAGTAGGTATTATTTACCTACTACACTGTGATATAGCTTAGTGAGCAGGAATAGGGACATTAAGAAATCCTGGAGGTGGTTGTATAGTCGATTGTCAACATTAAATATGTATGTGATTGAAACAGAAGCAATTCAGAGTGCACTCCAGTCTTGAGTACGGACACCGAAACATCACGTGTTTAATAAATTGATTTGAATACTCAAGACTGGAGTGCGCTCTGAATTGCTTCTGTTTGTATACTATTACCATTGGCTATGGTTTTTGGAGCAGCACCCAGCGATTTCAACAATATACTATAGGTGTGCGGGGGAACTATCTACTTCTATGTATGTGATTGTTCCATATATTTTTTATAAAGAATGATCATTCAGTGTGCCCATACATGGTCTTATCTCCCCATTTCCCAAAATTTGCCCAATAGTAGCTTTCCCTCCCCCAGCCCCAACCACCATAAAAGATTTTACTGAAACTCCCGAGATCTTTACTTACCTTACCTCTTTCCTGCGGCGTACTAAACCAGCCCTCTGCTTTCATGGAACTGTAAGTGGGGCGGGACCAGCAGCTGCGTCAGTGATTGGCTGAGAGGCAGCCAATCATGGACGCGGCTGCCGGCTGCACAGAACGCCGGGGGAGAAAGGCAAGGTAAGTAAAGTTCGGGGGGAGTTCCAGTAAAATCTTTTATGGCAGTTGGGGCTGAGGAGATGAAAGCTATTATTGGGCGAAGGGGTTTAACACTAGGGGGAGGGATTGCAAAACGGATGGGCGAGGGAGGGAGGGGGGGGGGGAGGCCTGCAGTGCTCATGCCAATCTTCTACCAAAAGGGAGACAGGAGGCAGAGTGCTATATGGACTCTGCTATCCTCCTGGTGGCCAGTTTTTGGGATTTTGAGGGGAATCTACAGGGGAACAATTTGGAGCTGGGATGTAAGGTGAGGATTTTATTGCACTACATAGTGGGGCCAGTAGTGTTTTTTTTTTTTTTTTTTTTTATAGTTTTGGGGGTGGACTTGCCCTTTAATTCAGAGAACAAATACACAAAGAAAACAGAGAGAATAAATGATATTACCAGCACCGCTGCCACCAATTTTTACCAGATCACTGCTTTATGGAAGGATTATGGGTAGCATGGCACACTGTGGGTTACTCTGGTGGTCTGGCACAAAGCAGACAGTGCACATAAACAGGTTCCCACAGTAATGCAGTAATTTGGGGTGCCCCTGTCTATGGTGCACCACTTTGAATATTGACCAGGCCTGTATAGTGTGTGTCCTTGTAAGTTGGTGTACACTTATCTGTTGCATCAGAGTTTGTATCCAATAAGGTAAATTCTGTCCAATAATCTGTCCTCCCAACAGGTGGTAACAGGATCTTATACATAGGGTCTTATACACAGGATCTTGTGTTGCAGTCAATATCACACACGCCACAATCCACTTTCACTTTCTCTCCTCTTACCATAGAGAGCAGGGATGGGTTTTTTTTTAGTTTTATTTTTTACTCACTGACATCACCTGCTGGCTGGAGGTGGTATATAAGGTGCCTTGGTGTATATGTCCATTACAATACACATCATATCCTGTGTAGCAGACACTTTTTTTGGATTATACTTCTTCCTTTCACATGGAGCAGACACGGGTGTGGTTTAAGCTGCCATTTGACCACTCCATTTTAAAATGGGGATCTCAGCTCTAAGTAAATTTATGTATTTTCACTTATCTAGGGCTCCACCCACTTTTTTAGGCTAGGCTCATATTAAAGACCACCACTCTTCTTATTTTACTTTCATCAAAAGCTCTCATGTCCAAACAATCCCCTCCCAAACACATAAATCATTGTTGTCCAATTCAGTACTGCTGTGCTCCGTGCTAGTCAGTACAGTACTGCTATGGCTGCTGCTCAGGAAGCTCTGCCTCTAAATCAATCTGTGAAAGAAGCAGCCAATCTGGGTCCACGCACTGTGAGACCGTGACGTGGTCACTGATTGGCTGCTTCTTTCCCAGAGCAGCCAATCTGATCGCGATCCTCACACACAGCAGTAATGGAATCGGGGAAATAGCCTAGAGACTACAGGCGCTGCTGCGCTCTGCTTCTGCCAGTTGGTGACACTGATGGTGGTGGGATTTTGGTTGACTAACATGGGACTGCGGGAATCTTGCCCAGAGGTGGGAAAATCCCGCAAGATCCGGGACAGTTGGGGGGCATGTATTTTGTGTTGTACCTAATATAAGTCCGTGCTACATTTTATATACATTTACTGATGGTCATTTAAATGGTAACAGTGAGATAGTATACATATATACCTTTCCTATGTGTAATATCCTATAACCCCCACCACATTGGTAGCTCTTAAAAACTCAATGCAATCTCCTATTAAGATATAAATATATTTATATAATATAAGTGATATACAGAAATCTTGTATGTGTGAGTTCACCTCACAGCCACACCCCTAAATGCATCCTTATAACGGCGACGCCCATTAAGTCCAGTTGAACAACAAAAAGCCTGCATGTCACTTGCAGAGTGTGATTCCCCAATTCAGTAACTCAGATGAAGGGCCTGGGCTCCGTGCAAGTCTCTGCTGACTTCAACAACACAGACGTAGAGTCCACTTTAGTGACACAACAGCGTAATGTACGGCTACACAACTCTGGGAGCTGCACACACAGAACAACATTTCCCTTAAGATCTGTAAGACATTACAATTTGCTCCTGGAAGGTTTTAAAATATAAACCCTGGAAAGACTATGTTGCTATTGGTGATGTAAACAGGCATCCCACCCTGCCAAAACTCATTTCAGGGAGGATACCCACCCCTAAAGCCCCATCCCAAGATTAACGCATAATACATGTATACAGTCAGACACTTTTGCACACACACATGCATCTCCACAGACACACACTCATGAAAACAGTCACACACACGCATACAACAAGTCAAGTCACTATTAAGTGTTTTGGTCACTTGTTAACCACTAAAAGACTGACATCATTGAGCTCCCTCACTCTTATGCAAAACAACACATTTCAGGGAGATTGTATATTATTTCAGGGAGCTGCCATTCAAATCAGGGAGACTCCATGAACTTCAGTGAGAGGTGGATGCCTGTATAAACCACATTTGCAGTTATTGTAATGCTAAGAAATTTAAAGCAGAGCCTCCTGGAATGTGACCACGCCCCTGATATTGCTGTCACGGCCACCCCCCCAAACATCATGGTTACGCTCATACCCCAACTATCAAGGCCACGCCCCAAAAGATAACTGCCATGCCCCCAAACATCGAAATCGTGCACCCAAATGTGACCACACTACCAGATATTGTTGTCACCCTCAAACAAAACCCAAAACATTATGGTTCACCCCCATACATCATGGCCACATCCCCAAACTTTCCAGGTCTGTTCCCGAATCACACCCACATACACAAACATCCTGTCCATGCCTCCAAACATCACAGGTACACCCCCAAACACCACACCCACGCTTTGAAAAGGCGTGGCAGTGCCCCCAAATATCTCGACCACCAAATGTCATGACCAAGTCTCATGGACACCACAACATAATATATAACACACAACCTAGACTGTCCACACCCTAGAATGCCGTCCCCCCACCCACCGCAACATCGCAGACATGCCCCATCCTCCTATTCAAACCAGGACGGTTGGGGGGTATGCACTACACAGGAATTACCTGCATTACCTGGACTCCTGCATTACCTGGACTTAAGAAACAGACACACACTGCCCACATGTCACACACTTCACAGATAGTTAAAACTAAAAGAACAAAGACATCATGGCACTTTCAGTTTGGACCAGAAACTAACTGATTGGGATCGAATAGTCAATATAAAGTGGTCCTTGAGCAAGGATAGTGTTAAAGAGCAAACAAGGTGACATACTGTGAACGTGCAAAAAATTGAGCATGCTTAATAAAAACACACAACGCTCAGACGGCGCAACAGAATGAAGCCTGGCTTTAACAACACAGACAATAAGCCGCACGTCACATGCTTCAGACACACTAACACCCACCAGTCGCTCAAGTGCTGCGGTATTCAGTTGCACTCAACATATTTTCCCAAAGGCAAATTCCATGTAGCATGTTCACGAGTAGGTTCACCGCAACATTTGTATATTTACGCTCCTAGTGGGAAAACTGATAATATTGTATATAAGGTTTTGCAATAAACATTTGCTATACGTCCGTCAAGCAATGTTAACCTCCTCAACTCGTAACTATTAAATACATGACATACATTACCATATACATATATATGTACTTTAACAATATAACACATTTTTTACTTTATTTTGACTTTCAAATGGCATGGTTAACCCCAAAATTATAGTTCATATTAAGGTAGATCTCATTTCCCCCCCCCCTCCCCATTTTATTTTCAGACCTAAAAATTGCTTCTGTTTACTTTAAATCCTCACAAATTTTCTGTCTGAGAGCAGTTTGGCCAACTTTCAGTGGAACAATCCATTTTTGCTTGTGATAGGGTTACCTTGGTATTATTCCTCTGAGCATATGCCTAAGACAGAAACCATCCGGAGGATTGAAAGCAAACAGAAGCACTTTTGAGGTCTCT
Organism: Hymenochirus boettgeri; assembly: GCA_019447015.1. NCBI lineage: Eukaryota > Metazoa > Chordata > Amphibia > Anura > Pipidae > Hymenochirus > Hymenochirus boettgeri. The sequence goes on along the minus strand of CM033471.1, from coordinate 59,061,947 downwards.
AACTAAAACGGTTTTGGGGGTGATCTTCCTAAATGTGAAGCGGTAAACAGGCCCTTTAGGATTTAACCCTTTCATTGCCACCAATGGTAAATTTTACGGCGCTCTATTTCCTTCCTTTTTTGCCAAGCATGGTAAAATTTACGATTGGTGGCAATGGCCCTTTAAATCCCTCCCGCAGGCTCCCACGTGTGATCGGAGGGCACTATTCAAGTGCCCTCCCTCTCCCCTCGATCCCCCATCGGTTTGGTCCCACACCGATGGGGGGATCTCAAGAAATTAACCCCTAAAGTACCGGATCGTATAGGGAATCCCTCCCACCTCCCGGTACTTCATTCCTTGCAGAGCCGCAGCGGAAAGGGAAGTCCCGTGACATCACAGGACGTCCGGGGCTTCCCTTTGGTGTCCATCCCAATATTGCCTGGTGGTCTAGTGGACTAGTAAACTGAGATCGGTTCCGATCTCAGTTTACTACCGAAGTATAGCAGCAGGCCTGCTTGCTATACTGCATACGAAAAAAATTTAACTGCTAGGGGCAATCGGGGGGCAGCATTCAGGTGCCCCCCTAGCCCCCTCGATCCCCCCTTGATTTCATAAAAATCCGTTGGGGGGATCGGGAGATAGCAGTGCCTGAAGTGGTGCCCCCTCCTCTATTGCCGGTCCCTCTCTGCCTCTGCTAAGATCGGTAAGGGAGACCCCGGTGACATCACAGGGCTTTCCCCTTCACCGGGGTCTTCCCTTTGCAAGTGCTCTGATGCCCCCTAGTGGTCTAGTGGAGGTACTGCAGTGTGTTCTCATATAGAGCATGCTGCAGTACCTGTATAGTAAAAGCTGTCATGCTGACAGCCTTTACTATACATTTTGTGAATGGAACTCAAAGTTCCATTCACAAATAAGATTTTTTCTAAGTCTTTGCTACTTAGCAAAGACTTAGAAAAAAAATGGGGACAGAGATCAAAATTTGGTGATCTCTTCTGATCACCAAATTATTGATCTTTGCCAATGATGAAAAATCACTTCCTGGAAAATGATTTCCGGGAAGTGATTTTTCCGATCGGATTTCGAATTGGAAAACGGGCCCGTATTCCAAGTTCGTTATCATTCCCTAAGATGATCTGATGATCATCTATGGGAATGAGCCAAAAAAAAAGGGGAAATGCGCACAAAAAAATTCTTAAAGTGATACACACCCCCTTTTTTTTTTTTTTACCCTAAAACTCTAAATTAGCTTTGTCTTTTCCAAGCTTCCCAATGCCCCCGGTGATATCGGTAAAGTAAACGCAGATCATTATTTGTCCGATTTCAAGGGAAACTAAGCCTATTTTAGTAGAAATTTTTGCAGAGGTAGAGGTACCAAAAAACGACCGGATTGAAGTTTTAGGATCAGTAAAGTATGCAAAAACTTGTGTGACTCTCCGTACTAACCGGTTTTCACTAAAATACCACTAAAAGGGGGGGTGGGGGTGGGGGTGGGTTGTGGCGGTTTTTAATTTTTTTCTTGTAATTGCAATTGCGCATGGGTTCCATTTGAGCTAGTTGGTGGCCCCGTCTCTGTTTGCACCCACCCATATGGTATACTGTTTGATTCAGGACATGTGGGAGATTGCCATTTAGTGGGTTTTTTTTCTTGCCATGTTTAGGTAGGATTTCAACCTTTGAGACCTCTTTTTTTTTTTTTTTTTTTTTTTTTTTTTTTTTTCTTCCACAAAATCTCCTAAAAGCACGGAGTTCTATGAATAACAGCGTCTGGAATTCTTCATATATATACGAAAGCATGATACCGTTACATAGCTGAAGGTGTGTAGATTCCAAAAAGATATAGTTTTTGGGGGGTATTTCCAAGTTGAATAGGCTGTTCAAATTACAGAACACTGATTTTTTCTTGTAATTGCACTTCTGCATGCGTCCCATTTGAGCTAGTTCGTGGCCACACCTCTGTGTGCACCCACGCATATGGCATACCGTTTGATTCAGGACGTGGGAGATTCACATTTAGTGAGTTTTTTTGCTTGTCAAGTGGGTTTAGGTAGGATTTCAACCTTTGAATCATCTTATTTTATTTTTCACAAAATCACCTAAAAACACAGAATTCTTTGTATTACTCCGTCTGGAATTCTTCATGTATGTATGAAAGCATGGCACCATTATGTAGCTGAAGGTGTGTAGTTTCCTAAAATATATAGTTTGCGAGGGGTATTTCCACGTTTTGGGTCTGTTTCCTATGAGAAAGGAGCACTTCGATTTTTTTCTTGTAATTGCACTTGTGCATGCTTCCCATTTGAGTTAGTTACTTGCCACGTGTCTGTTTGCACCCATGCATATGGCATACTGTTTGATTCAAGACATGTGGAAGATTGACATTTAGTGGGGGGTTTTACTTGTCAAGTGGGTTTAGGTAGGATTTCAACCTTTGAATCATCTTATTTTATTTTTTCACAATCTCCAAAAAGCATGGAGTTCTATGGATTACTGCGTCTGGAATTCTTCATGTATGTATGTAAGCATGGCACCATTATGTAGCTGAAGGTGAGTAGTTTCCAAAAATATATTGTCCATGGGGGGTATTTCCAAGTTTCTGGGCTGTTTCCTTTGAAAAGGGGTAAACTGTTCAAATTACAGAGCACTTTAATTTTTTATTGTATTTGCGCTTGTGCATGCATCCCATTTGAGCTAGTTGGTGACCACATCTCTGTTTGCACTCACATATATGGCATACCGTTTGATTCAGGAATTGTGGAAGATTGACATTTAGTGGGTTTTTTATTTGTGGGCGGCATTTCCAAGGTTCAGGGCCGTTTCCTTTGAAAAAGAGTAAGCTGTTCAAATTACAGAGCTCTTTGATTTTTTTTCTTGTAACGGCACTTGTGCATGGCTCACTTTGTGACTAGTGGCTTCCATGTATATGGCATACCATTTGAATCAGGGCATTTGGGAGATTGATACTTGACAAGTTTTTTTCTATATTGCATGGGAATTTGACATGATTTTTAACTTTGAAATTTATTTTTGTACATTTTTCCAGAAAATCTGGTACAAGTGTGAAATTCTATGCAGACGGTGCCCACACCATTGGTGGTATGCATAAAAGAATGGCACCGTTGCATAGCTGAAGGTGTGTAGATTCCAAGAATATATAGTTTTGGGGGATATTTCAAATAAAGAGGGTTGTTTAGTCTGACAAATCTGAAAAGTTGCTGTAATTGGACCACTGTGCATTGGCTTTCTTTGTAGCTACTCGATTCCACGTCTGCGTGTGTAACAATGCATATGGCATACTGTTTGATTCAGGACATTTGGGAGATTGATATTTGGTAACTTTTTTTTACATTACTTGGGATTTTGGCATGATTTCTAACTTTGAAAGTGTTTTTTTGTTAATTTTTCAGAAAATCGGCTAAACATTCAAACTTCTACGAAGAACTGCTCCAACATCATTGAAGGTATGAATGAACAAACTAAAGCATTACATACCTGAAGGTGTGTAGATTCCAAGGATATATAGTTTATGGGGAGTATTTCTGAGTTTTGGGGTTATTTTGTGGTAATTTGGATTTGACTGAATATGTTTGCTGTTTTTTAGCCATCGTGCATTGTCTCACTTCATGACTAGTAGCTTCCACGTCCACGTGTGTAACCATGCATATGGCATACCATTTGATTCAGGACATTTTGGGGATTGATGTTTGGTAACTTTTTTTTACATTCCGTGAGGTTTTGGCATGATTTCTACCCTTTGAAGTTGTTTTTTGTTCATTTTTTCAGACAAATGCGAACTTCTATGAAGAACTGCGCCCACACCATTGATGGTATGAATGAACAAACTACAGTGTTACATAGCTGAAGGTGTGTAGATTTCAGGAATATATAGTTTGTGGGGGTTATTTCTAAGTTACGGGGGTGTTTTGTGGAAAAAACTGCAGACTGTCCGAATTCGGAGTTGGCTAAATATTTTCGCTGTTTCTGAGCCATCGTGCATTGTCTCACTTTGTGGCTTTTCGCTTCCACGTCCGCGTGTGTAACCACACATATGGCATACTGTTTGATTCAGGACATTTGGGAGATTGATATTTAGTAACTTTTTTTACATTCCATGGGGTTTTGGCATGATTTCTACCTTTGAAAGTTGTTCTTTGTTAATTTTTTCAGAAAATCTGCCGAAAGTGCGAACTTCTACAAAGAGCTGCACCTATACCATTGATGGTATGAATGAAAGAATTACAGCGCTATGTTGCTGAAGGTGTCTACATTCCAAAAATATATAGTTTCTGGGGGGTATTTCCAAGCTACAGGGGTGTTTAGTGTAAAAAACTGCAGAATGTTCAAATATAGAGATGGCTAAATTTTTTTACTGTCACTGCCATTTGGCATTAGTCCCACTTTGGGTTAGTTGGTAGCCATGTCTCTGGGTACACCCATGAATATGGCATACCGTTTTATTCGGGAGGGATTAGGCTTTCATATTTGAGATGCGTTTGAACTTTCCTCCACAGTTTTTAGCTGAAATTCGCATTTGATTTTGTCTCTGATTTTACAGTTGAGGAAAAAAAGGAAAATGTGAGAAAATAACTTACAATTGGACGAAGAGCTGCGTCCGGGTATCTGCATTTTGATCGAAACTTACCTCACTCATAATATCCTGCGGGTGTGTAGTTTCTTAAAATATCTCACTTGTGGGGATATTTTAGTTAATTTGGTAGATTTTCTATGTTAACTGTCAGTAGTGGTTATACATTTTAATTTGGTGTAATATTCTTGAAGGTGCAGTTTTAGTTTGGGGGCGTCTCCTGTACAGGAAAAGTCGGGTACCTACATATATCTGGTATCGTTGTACTCGGGAGTATCAGAGCTTTTAGAAACAGTAAGATTTTTGTGCGTAACCTTAAGATAACTGTAAGTAAAAACGGGAAACATCTGTGAAAAATTGCTAAGTTTTTAATTTTTTTACATATTTTACCCATAATTCCAATTAAATCTCCAGAAAAGTCAAAAAATTTTGATACCATGCTAAAGTACACTTTGTGCTGAAAAAAACAATGTATAATATTCCTAATTTACTGGGGGGTTTCCTACTGTAAAATTAGTTTAAACCATATGAGTGCAAAATCCTGAAAATTCTTCTGGCAAAAAAGGGTAGACAACTTGCAAAACTGTCTGGCACTGAAAAGGTTAAAAGAGAACTAAAGTACATTTCTTTTAATCCTAATGTGAAAGATTTTCTCCCAGAACACCTATACATTGTAAGTTTCTTCTCTAGTAAGTTGCTTTTAGTATATGTAGGAAATAGATTCTTTAGCAAGGAAGGCCTCCGTGTTGTTGACAGAACAAGTCATAGCTCATGTTGGCTTCAAAGAGCCATGCCCCCTTACCACAGGATTCACGGTCTGTATGCAGAGTTTCTAGCTTCTGTTTTTTTTTTTATAGGAACACATACTCGGTCAACGGTCTTATACTGTTTACTACTTTTGGTATATGTTTGTTTCAATCATGTTTTTTAGAAAAATACAAGATTTTTTACATATGTACAAACTTTATATATAGTAGCTTTGTTTTTTTATTTACCAACCAGTGTGAATTGCTGACAGCCCTCCTGGAGCAATACAAAATCAACTGATTTTATGGACATCTACTGAACCATACTTGCTATTTTTGCATGTGCAGTGGTGGTGCATTGCGAAAGTGCTAGTTTTAGAACAACACATACCATAGGGACACCGGTTCCATTCCCCAGGCTTACTTTCTTTCTTTTTTTTTGTTTCTATTATGTCCTTAGCAAAAGATAGAGACCTTTTGGGATAGGGGTAGAAAGCTTCCTTTTTAGCAAGAAAATGCCTGGGTGCAATACCTAACAGGTAATATATGTAAAGAAAAAACAGGTCTCACTCACCTGTTTTGTGAAAATGTGATTTATCCACCCAAGGTTAACATGTTTCCGCCCACAGTGAGCTGTCATCTGATGACTGCTCCAGTTTAGGTGGAACATGTTAACCTTGGGTAAGTAAATCACAACATTATTTTCATATATAGCCTCATCTCTAATAGTAGATTTTTGATCTATTACTTTGAGGTTCTTTTTCACATGGTAACTAATGGTAAATCTAAAATTTCCACACATTTCTTTTATACGTTATACATATTTGCTTGCTTTACCCTTAAAGGGTCCTATAGAAGGCTAGGTAGTAATTTTAAGAGCAACTTGTCAACTTAATTCATAATGTTTAAAAGCCAAATTAAATGGAAACTAACTTTCTTCATTTTCACATAGGGTTGCTTTAATTGCCATGCTGTTCTACAAACAATAACCAGAAGAGACTATGTGTAAGTATGTTTAACCATTTCTATTTCCCTGATTTGGTTTAGTGAAGGTAATGAATAATCGTTTATTATTAATCATAGCATTTTATAAATGTATTTATTAATAGGATCTAACAAATAACACCTTTAACTGTAGTAAAATTCCAGGGCAATCGGGGGGGGGGGGGGGAAAGAACCGAAAATTTTCCATCAACCCCCATCTACCAGAACCAGACCTTTCCGGATTTCAAGCTGAAAACTTCGGAAGATCGCCAGTGCAAGGTGGGGATATTTGGTAGGTTCTTCTGATCGTATTTTTGATCGTTTCGGACAAACGCAAATACAATTGGAAGAATATTGGACCGTGTATGCCTACCTTAACAGTGACCTAGAGCTAATAACATTCATCATGTGATTTATGTGCCCTCTAATGGAACAACAATTTTGAGCCTCATCCACTTGGGGTGTGATAAGGCAACAGGAATTTTCCATCTGGAACGTAATATCCAATTGTCAAACATGGTAGTTGATCTGCTTTGGGATCAGCCATTTTCAAGCCTTTCTCATAGCTGGTAATAAACAAATCTTGGGCAAGTAGGATTTGCTCACTATCGGCCAGGTGTATTATGCGCATGTGTACGTTGTTGTGCGTTGCGTCTGAATCTGAGCGCATGTGTTTGTGGAAAAGAAAAGCTAATCACGTGTGCTCTGAATAGTTTGCAGCACACCTAGTGTGGTCAGATGCATTATTTGTACCACATTGCCAGAGCAGCCAAAATACTGGAGCTTTTTTTTGTTTTTTTTTTTAGATCTGAGTCTGTTAAAGGAGGTGTAATTGGAATTGATTTGGGAACAACAAATTCTTGTGTAGCCATTATGGAAGGAAAGCAAGCAAAGGTAAGAAGCCACACTTAATAAACCTAAATTGACAAACCCCCCGCCCCAAGTTAATTTAAAATTTAAAAATTACGAAGAGAGAGGCAAAAACAAAACGCGTAGATATTTCTGAACCTGAAAAGTCTGAGTGGTCCATGGTACCTGTCGTCAGCAATTCCCATGGTTGAATGGGTGAGATGGGAAATGAGACCCTTGCAAAAACTTGTCAAAAGTAAAATTATTACAAGACCCAGTAACAATAAATATAACTACAGATGCATTGTGCACAGGTTGGGGAACACATTTAGAAGATCTATATGCTCAAGGATATTGGGAAAGACCAGAAGAGACTAGATCATATGTCTTAAGGTGGCCATACACCAGCACGATATTACTTACCCGACCGACCGCTGACGCAACGTTACTGTGATCCTGCCGGAACCACCTCTTATATGGGATTTTGCGATCGCATGTCGGTCGTATATAAGATCGGGAGAGGTGGTTCCAGCAGGATCGCAGGAACGTCACGTGAGCGGTCGGTCGGGTAAGTAATATCGTGCTGGTGTATGGCCACCTTTAGAAATAAGAGCAGTCTGGAAAGCTATAGAGGCGTTCGCAACAAAAATAACTAACAAGCATATGGAAATGAGGAACTCCTCTGGTCGAAGTGCAAAGACTTTTTTACTAAAGAAGTCCGGATTCGCGAGCGATGGGCACAAATGCATTAGCGCAGAGCTGATCATCTACTCATTTATATATTTCCTCCAATTCCGATGATGTGGAAGGTATAAAGAAGATAGAGACTGAGCGAATGTGATAGTGGTGCTTCCTTTCTGGCTGAGGAGGCCATGGTTTCCCATGTTAAAATCCTTGTCGGTGGCAGAACTAATAAAAATTTGGACGTTCCAGGCTTGCTGTATCAAGGTCTGCTAGACTATCCGCTTCTGAACAATTTTTAAATTTGATTGCTTGAAGACCGAGGTTAAAGTTAAGCAATCTAGGTCTTCTAGGAGACACGGATGATCATGTATATACATATATCATGATGTATTTGTTATTTTCCTTTACCAAATTGTGCCTAAAATTCCTTGCAGGTCACAATCCTTCGCCACGATTGACAAAACCTCCTCTGCTGGTGTGATGAGCTGGTTTTTAGTAATTTTTTTTTAAACTACAAATATTAACCAACACATTGCCACTTTTTATTTTTCTATGTTCCATTGGGGCTACCCATGTCAATACTACTGAAATGTATTGCCTGGCGCAAGATCACAGGGTGATTATTATTCATAAAATAACATTTACAAGTTTTAGAAACTAAAAGTTCATATACACGGGGGGCGTGGTCTGGTACAGCATGGACTCGGAAGACAAACTAAACAGCACCAAAAACCTCCGACAACACGGCTGCACAGTGCCTCCAAAACGCGTCGCCGAAAAATTACGCTGGCAATACAGACGCGGACCAGGCCTCACAATCACCGGACGAAACAGCACAAGATCCCAACCCCTCGATGGACGCCTCCGACAGAGTCCTCAATGCAATAGCGGAATGCCAACCAGCACTCACCGCAAAGATAGATAAGGTAAAAATAAATACCTCGCTACTGAGACAAGACTTCTAAACACTAAGGGACCGCGTGACCGAAGTGGAGACCCGAGTGAGTAACACAGAGGATATCCTCACTCCCCTACAGGCCCAAACAGACAACCTGCAAGCGCAACTCCTTACCCTGCAACAGAAACAGGATGTCCTTGAAAACAGGTCACGGCGCAACAATATCCGCCTCGTGGGACTACCAGAGGGAACCGAGGGAAAATACCCGGTGAACTTTCTAGAAAACCTGCTGGCAAACACAATACGGTAGGAGCAACTCCTCCTCCACCTTTGTGATAGAGAGAGCTCACCGCCTCACACCTAAACCCCCTCCACCGGGGACCCCCCTAGGACCCTAATAGCCAAATTCTTAAATTTCAAAGATCGAGACGCTGCACTCAGACTAGCGAGGGAACAAGGCAATATACGACTGGAAAATGCTACAATTTCCATATACCCAGATTTCTCAACGGACCTACAAAACTCCATGCAAAATACGGAGAGGTCAAACGCCGCATGAGAAACCACCATATAAAATATGCCATGATGTACCCAGCACGCCTAAAAATCATTGACGGTGGAAGCTTCTTTTCATCTCCCGAGGAAGCTTCCACATGGCTCGACCACAAATCCCGACACGAGACGAGCAGAGCTAAGGAATACCTCAGAGGGCCATACACACCCGAAGGACTGATCACAGGGTCCATGATGGACACATCTCCTCCCTACAAGACGCTATATACCCCCCACGAAGTACCCCACAAGGGAGGGAGGAACACAGCAAACACCAACCAAAACCATTGACCACCTAAATGCAAGCAACGGAGCTGCCACTGAAAAACCACCTACTCCACTTCTCGCACGTAAAATACGAGCTGCTGGAGCTGAGACTCGACCAACAGGGCAATTATGTCTTTATATATGGGAAAATATATTCCAAACCTGTGTTGATCATAGCTATGTATGTCCCCCCCACCATTTAACATGTCCATAGTACAACAAGGTCTACAATTTATAACCTCCCACCCAGAAATAGATGTGATTTGGCTTGGGGATTTTAACTCTGTGTTGAACTTGGCAAAAGATCGCACATACCCACCACAATGGACACCACCAACAAAACCCAAAACCCGTTTTTCCAGACTCCTGTCCTCCTATACACATATCAGATACCTGGAGATTTAAATACCCGACAGGACAGGCATACTCTTGTTTCTCTGCCTCGTATAATACCACGTCCCGCATAGACATGATCCTGAGTCCAACATGCTACCACACTTCGCAGATGCGGGATACCTGCCAAGGACACTTTCAGATCATGCACCCTGCTGGGCTACACTCCACTGGCATCCCAACCCCCCTATTGCACCTTGGCGCCTAAATCCATTCTGGCTCACCTTACTTCCCGATGAATCTGACCTTGTGGCAGACTGGGAAACCTACTTCAACAACAATATACAAACAGCCTCATTCCACACAGTCTGGGAGGCTTTCAAATTATTTGCCAAAGCTCAACTCTCCCACAAAATAAATGATTTAAAACATAAATCCGTAGCAACAGAAAACAAAGCTATACAAGCTCTGAAACTAGCCACCACCACATTTGAGTCAAACCCAACCCCAGAAAATGCCCAAAACTTGAAAATGCAAATCAGACTCACTGACTCTACATTACTAAAGTCCAAAAAACAACTATTCTTTCGCTCCCAACAATTTTTTGAACACTGCGAATGCTGTGGTAAATTGCTAGCCTATATAACACTACACAAACACAAACCCCCCCACAGTAATCTCCCTGAAACAACCAAATGGCCTATGCATAACAGACCCACCACAAGTATCCAGCCAATTTGCCACGTTCTACAACTCCTATATACCACTAAGACAACACGCACAATACAACAAATGACAACCTACCTCTCCCAAATCCAACTACCAAAATGAACACACACCCAAATACAAGCACTAGAAGCCCCCTTGACAACAGAGGAAATACAACTAGCCATTGCCTCTATGCCAAAACACAAACCCTCCGGTACAGATGGCCTGGCATTAGAATTCTACACATTCTACTCAGCTATCCTAATCCCACACCTCCTAACACTCTACAACACAATATTCGAAACCAACACATTAACCTCCACTATGTCAGAAGCCCTGATTACCCTTATCCCTAAACCAGACAAAAACCTACATTTTCCAGAATCCTACCGTCCCATCTCCCCCCTTCAAGTTGACTTAAATATACTATCAAAACTCCTCTCCTTAAGACTCAGCAAAGTATTTACATCACTCATTCACCCGAATCAAACGGGATTCATAACAGGTAAAAACACTACCTTCAACACAAGAAAATGATTCCTCCATCTACAAACCCCTCATAAAGAAACCAGCTCCAGAGTGATAGTAAGTTTGGACGCCGCTAAAACATTTGATTCTGTGGAGTGGAAATTTCTCTGGCAAACTCTACAGGCCTTTGGCTTCGGACCAAACTTCATAAAATGGCTCAATATCCTATACTCCAACCCAACAGCCAAAATCCGAGCAAATGGACACACATCCACCACAATCACATGAGGCACAAGACAGGGATGCCCATTGTCTCCCCTGCTATAAGCATTAGTAGTCGAACCCTTAGCATCAAAACTGAGAACACACCGCACCATACGGGGACTCCAATTGGGGACCCTAAATGATGTAGTGAGTCTCTACGCTGACGATCTCCTACTTTATCTACCTTACCAAGGCCCAACCCTACAAGCAGCACTCAATATAATTGACTATGGCACATACTCAGACTTAGTGATCAACTGGGAAAAATCACAAATCCTCCCAATAGATCAATTCCCACCCATCAAAACCACCCCCTCCCGCTCAAAAGAACCACCACACTAAAATACCTAGGCATTTACACCTCAAATAACCCCAAAGACTACATCTCCCTCAATCTAGAACCCCTTCTAAAAACAAAGACAAAACCCAAATTTGAACCAAACTTCCCCTAGGAGTAATCGGAAGGATAAATCTCATAAAAATGGTACTTACCCAAAATACTTTATATGCTGTGGCACTCCCCAATATGGATACCCCTCAGATTCTTTAAAACACTGGATGCCCTGCTAAAACCCTTTATATGGGGAAAGACGATACTGAAAATCCAATGGACCACACTAAAAAAAAAACACTCGACCAGGGAGGGCTGACGCTCCCAGACTTCTACCTATACTATATAGCTGCACAATTAACACATCTTAACCACTGGGGGCATTCAGAGTCTGACACATTCCTACAACACGCCCAAATCCCAAACACAACAACATACCCCACACCCTATCCCTCATAATAACCCAATTCTACATCAAGCCCTAAAAGTCGGGGACACCGCAATGATGAAAATGCAAATTCCTAACATTAACACACAAACCCCTCTTTGGAACAACAACCTTCTACATGAATTCCAAACAATCCCACAGGCGGAGGTGTGGTTCAATCTGAGTGTCTCTAGACTGGACCAATTGATATTAAACGCTATAAAAACATTCACCCAACTACAAAAAGAATTCGACCTACCAAACCATATGCTATTTAGATACCTCCAAATCAGGCATGCACTACAAAGTCAATTCCAAGGGCAACCTATACACCTACCCCCAAACAAATTATACTCCCTACTAACAAGCCCAAACCACCAAAAACTCATAACCAACATATACAAAAAACTTGCAAACCCCACCCTTACAGGAACTTCCCACATTTAAAAAACATATATGGAAGGAAGATGTGGGCCACCTACCAGAAACAGAATGGGAGGAAGCCTTGACGGCACACAAAAGAATTTCTTTAAAGGCCTCAGACAAACTAACACACCTATACACCCTTCACCGAACCTACCTGACACCAATACAACTCTCCAAATTCATCCCAAACCGCAACCCCCTATGTCCAAAATGCCAAAGATATCCAGGCACCTTCTACCACATGCTATGGTCCTGCCCCAAAGTACAAAATTATTGGGAACAAATAATCAGATTCCTCCACGATGAAATGGGCTCCCTGGTGGGAATGGACCCAAAGGTATGCCTCCTAAACATTACCGAACATCTCCAGGTAGACACCCATCATAAAACATTCCTATGTACCACCCTATTTATAGCCAAAAAACTACTAGCAAGACAATGGAGACAGGCCCAAGTCCCACTGATTTCACAATGGAAATCAGCCATAAACCGTCTCATACCCTACATAAAAATGGTATACTTGAACAGGGGTTGCCCCAAAAAATGTAATAAAATCTGGGACAAATGGTGTATGTCTCCGATAACATTTAACGATTCTGCAAATTAAATAGTAATCAGGGAGGGGAGAGAAAGGGAAGGAGAATAAACAATATAATCTCCCCCTTTTTTTTTTTTTTTTTTTTTGTCCCACACAATAACAAATAAACATTTTAAACAAGAAGCACAGCAGAGAGCGAAGGGGGGCGGGGAGAGAGAATGGAAGGGAAAGAAAGAACAACCCGTCACAATATTAGGCGGGAGAACAATGAACCATAGAGAGTTATCTGTTGAAGCAATGTTTTTTTATTTTCTATTTACCCTTCCATCACAAGTGTAAACCATGTATTTCGAACTACAACACTGTTACAATACAACAGTTACCACATGTTACCACAAACTGAAAGACAACAAATAATCAAAACTGTTCTCTTTATTTTCCTTTCCTTAACAAACTTGTCTATTATCCGTAATATCCATGTAAAACAATATACTACAAAATGTATGTAACATCTTATCCTGTTTAACACTAATTAATAAAGTTCCTCCATAGGGGGGGATTTAAAAAAAAGTTCATATACAAATGCGATCACGGGGGCCAACCCACAACGTGCTTTTCGGATTATCCGTTTTTGCAGACCATTTCTTGTGCATGTGTTTGGTCGCATAGACAGGCAATTCATGTGGTGAACATTTAGGTACAATGTAACACTTGACCCAGAGTAAGTAATTGTAGTAAGCAAATTCAGAAATGTTATGATCACAGTGTAGATCTGTAATTTTACCAATATGGGAGCATAACAAAATGGAACTTTTGCAAAGTGAAGACTCTAACTTACATATCTATCTACACAAACATTTCAACTGATTCATTTTACTGGAAACAAGCAAAAAATGGAATTGACACTGCGTGGCCTTTAGTTGGCCCATGTGGCCCTTTGGTTACTGTTTTACACTAATTCCTTCCCGATCTACTTCTTTAAACTCTTTAACCATGCTCTCTTCCTTGTATGTTTTATACAGCTTCCTTGCTGTTTTTCTTAAAGGCTATGTTCAGCAAAAATGTAAATTTTGTTTCTGACTGATTTACTGAAGAACAGGAGGTTAATGCACTATCTCTTACCTCCCGTTCTTCAGTAAATCTTACAGGAGAGGAGGAGACACTTACCTGCGGACCTGCTTCAGCGCTGAAATCCCCGACGCATCTCCAGTCCTTTGCACTGTATGCGCATGCGCACACAGTGCGAAGGAGCGAGGACGCGTCGGAGACTGTCAGTTAAGTTGGCGCTGGAGCGTGTCCGTGGGTAAGTGTCTCCTCTCCTGTAAGATTTATGGAGAATGGAGTAAGAGTGCATTTACCTCCTGTTCTTGAGTAAATCAGTTAGAAACAAACTTACATTTTTGCTGGACATACCCTTTAAATACTGTACATTTAGTGCTTTGAGATGCACTACAAAGATAATTGAAGAAAGTAAGCACATGTACACTTACTAACATGTGATGTCACAAATCATGTGGGTTCTACACATGGTTAAAATATTTTGATGGTGGACATGTCCTTTAATAAAATTTAATTTACATGTTGCTGTATTGAGATTTCTGTAGTGCTGCTTTACATTTTAAAAGCTTTCTTTTTTTGATTATTCTAATATTGAATTTTTTTAAATTTAGGTGCTTGAAAATTCTGAAGGGGCCAGAACAACACCTTCAGTAGTAGCGTTTTCAGCAGATTGTGAGAGATTGGTGGGAATGCCAGCTAAAAGACAAGCAGTCACTAACCCAAACAACACTTTCTATGCTACGAAGCGTCTTATTGGTCGACGTTTTGATGACCCCGAAGTTCAAAAAGATGTGTAGGTTAAACTGAAAACTTTGTTTTTAATGGAGGTGCCATTTGTATTAACTGCTGTATATGGATTATCAACCAGATAAGCAAACTATTCGAAGAGTTTTAGCGGATTTTAGATTTTTTTTTTTTTTAATTTGAACAATTAACAGTATCTGAAGTTTGTCTATAAATGTTGCAATGTGTCTTTCACAGATGCTGGCACAGTGCCAGGATGTGGATTTTTATTCAGAGAATTGGGCAAGGAAAGGTTGACCAAACTGTTAGGCTCGGTACACACTGAGGGACTATTTGTCCCGACCGAGCGCTCGGCCTGGACAAATGTCAGTCTATCGCCGCAAATTTGGCCGAATTTGCGAACGATCAATCATGCGGTTCCATAGGGAACCGCATGATCGATAGGAATTTACTGACACGTCCGATCGTTCAATCATCCGATCTAGGTCGGTCACGGCCAGCCGCCCTACACCAACATATATTTTCGAAAATATCTGCTGGTGTGTACCCAGCCTTAGGAAGGAATTGTGGGTATTGCTGGACTGGATGCACATATGTCTTTATACTGTTACAGATATCTGGTCACAAATAGTTAATCTCATCCATGACCATTGAGCAGCCATATTTTACTGTGTCGGATTGTTGAGCCTGGACAGTGGCTGGGTTCACATTCCTGCACAGACCAAAGAAGGGGTTGGCATTTGACCTCTATAGAAAATACATTGTCCTCTTTGGCAAAAACTTCACACTTTTCATACTTTTGAGGTCCAATCTGATTGGGGTGTGTCCTCTGAAACACTAGAGAAACTCATCTGTGAGTTTGTGTATTTTCTTCCTTGTTGTGTTATTTTTTTTTTTTTTATAAATGTATATCTTTTATATATAACTTTGTCACTTTATTATAATCCAACTTTTAATATATATATATATATATATATATATATATATATATATATAATTATGCACTGTCCATCTTTTGGAATAATCTAAAATGTTATAAATTTTGGTATTTTTTGCTCTGAAGAACCCAGGTAGCCTTTTATACAGTTATGGGCATTGGAATATCTATTTAAAACGGAATGCTTTGCTTGTCTAAATGCGAACTAACTGACTGCTGGCAAAATTGTGAATGTTTTAAAGGATAAGTACACTGTAAAAGCAAGTTTAATTGGAAGCAGCAGCTTTAAAAAATGTCGCCGTCGCCCCCCCCCCCCTTTTTTTTTTTTTTTCTAGGTCCCTTTCCTGATGGAAAGTTGCTGACATCTTGCATCTGCATTGTAGGCTGTTTTGCTCCGCCCCTCTGAGACTTCCTGTATCTCCTTCTTAAGCCTCAGAAAGCAGTGTCTGTTTGGTCCATGAGCGCGTGTGACGTCAGTGCGTGCATGGACACGTGCGCGGGACTTAGTTGCGCCGTGACGTCACTCGCATATGGACACTGACCAAATGGACACCGCTTTTTGAGGCTTAAGAAGGAGGAAATATAAAGATTACTCTGAAATGCCCATAAATTGGTCCAGATCAGAATTAATGTTTACCTCCTTTCTGTTTCTAGCAAAAGATTCTAAATGTTTTTAAGGCTGAGGCCACACTATGACATATGGTGCAGGGTGTGCTTGTGGGCAGACTCGTGTTCCATCACTGTGTGTTGAAGCAACGAAAATGCCCATAAATTGGTCCAGATCAGAATTAATGTTTACCTCCTTTCTGTTTCTAGCAAAAGATTCTAAATGTTTTTAAGGCTGAGGCCACACTATGACATATGGTGCAGGGTGCTGCTTGTGGGCAGACTCGTGTTCCATCACTGTGTGTTCGAAGCAACGAAAATGCCCATAAATTGGTCCAGATCAGAATTAATGTTTACCTCCTTTCTGTTTCTAGCAAAAGATTCTAAATGTTTTTAAGGCTGAGGCCACACTATGACATATGGTGCAGGGTGCTGCTTGTGGGCAGACTCGTGTTCCATCACTGTGTGTTCGAAGCAACAAAAATGAAGGTGAGGCTTGCACTCCTTCAAATAACAGCCAATGTGGAATTTCCCATAAAGACCTTCTTTATTGCTTACAGATTAAAAACATCTTCACACCTGACGGGCCAAACTTGTATCAATCACTGTGGGCTAATAGTTATTTGTACATATGTTTTGCCCATAGTGATTGTTATATAAATTTGCTTAGTTATTTGTACATACATTTTTCCCACAGTGGTTGGTACAACTTCTGCCCACAATTATTTGGACATAGATTTGTCATAGGTCACAGTTAATTGGCAGAGGCAGGATCCATTCCGTCTAGAGACTAGAAACGCGACAGAGTGCAGAGCAGGAAGGAAAGTCCCCCTCCCCCCTTTCTCTCCTTCTCTTCCGTCTTTCTAGAGGATGGCACTGGTTTCCATTCAAATTTGCAGAGCATGACCTAACTAGAAAGGGAAAGTTAAGTATAAACTTTGAATTTGGCTTGAAAGGCCGCATTTTTAAAGGGAATGTGTGTTTGTGCTGCAGATTTTAAAAATCAATAATGCCAATGATGAGGACATTGTTGTTTTTACTTTACCCCACTTTTCTTGTACAGGAGACCCCCCCCCCCCAAACTAAAACTGCAACTTCAAGAATTACACCAAATTAAAATATATAACCACTTCTGACGGTTAACATAGAATATCTTCCAAATTAACTAAAATACCCCTGTAAGTGAGAGATTTTTAGAAACTACACACTCGCAGGATATAATGAGTGAGGTAAGTTTCGATCAAAATGCAGATACCTGGGCGCAGCACTTCGTCCAATTGTAAGTTATTTTCTCACATTTTCCTTTTTTGCCTCAACTGTAAAATCGGAGACAAAATCAAATGCGAATTTCAGCTAAAAACTGCAGAGGAAAGTTTAACCGCATCTCAAGTATGAAAGCCTAACCCCTCCCAAATAAAATGGTATACCACATGGCTACCAACTAACCCAGAGTGGGACCCATGCCAAATGTCAGTAGCAGCAAAAAAACTAGCCAGCTTTGCATTTAAACAATCTGCAATTTTTCCCACAAAACAGACCCCTGAACTCAGAATTACCTCACATAAACTATATATTCCTGAAATCTATACACCTTCAGCTTTGTAACGCTGTAGTTCATTCATACCTTCAATGGTCTGGGCGCAGTTCTTCGTAGAAGATTTTCTAAAACAAATGAACATCAAACAACATTCAAAAGGTAGAAATCATGTCAAAACCTCATGGAATGTAAAAAAGTTACGAAATCTCAATCGCTCAAATGTCCTGATTCAAACAATATGCCATATGCATGGTTACACACGCAGACGTGGAAGCACCAAGCCACAAATTGAGACAATGCACGATGTCTTAGAAAAAGCAAAAATATTTAGCCAATTCTGAATTTGAACAGTCTTCATTTTTTCCCACAAAACACCCCTGTAACTCAGAAATAACCCCCATAAACTATATAATGGAAAATCTACACACCTTCAGCCATGTAACGCTGTAGTTTGTTCATTCATATCATTCATGGTTTGGGCGCATGGTTTCTTCGTAGAAATTTGTACTTTTCTGAAAAAAATAACCAAAAACAACTTCAAGTTGGGGAACAAAAAAATGGAACTTTTAGTTCCATTCACAAATACACACTGTCACACTGACAGCCTTACTATTCCAGGTACTGCACTGTGATCTGAATGGAGATCGCAGTGCAGTACCTCCACGAGACCACCAGGGGCAGCATTGTACCTCTCTATGGGAAGACCCTGGTGAAGGAGGAAGCTCCATGACGTCACCGGGGTCTTCCTTTCCGCTCCAATTCTTCCACGTGGGACTGGCTTCCTGCTATGCGGTCACGGCTAAAGGTAGGGATATCTCCTGATATCCCCCCCCCCCTCGGATTTGGACGAAACCGAGGGGAGGATCGAGGGGGCTGGGGGGGGCAGTTGAATGCGCCCCTAGCACGGGCAGAATTTTTTTTTTTTTAAAGGGACAGCCACAGAACCTGTATTCACATTCTGTGGCAGTTTGAGCCTTTCCTGCACAGAACGTGAATATTCGATCTGTGGCAGTGAAAGGGTTAAATAAAAAAAATTTAAAAAAACTTTTGTTGATGATTAGTGAAAATATTTTTTTAACTATAGTTGCCCTTTGAATATGGCTGCCATGGAAATGGAAGGGTAGGGTCAGTAGGTGCGTGTACCTGGATCAGGTTGGAAGTTAAAAAAACAAATTCTTTTGATTATTAATCAAATTGTTTTTTGACTTAAGTTATACTTTGCATATGGCTGCCACAGTAATGGATAAGTAGATCAGTAGGTGTGTGTACCTGTGTCGGGTTGGGGGTTAAAAAAACAAACTTTGATTATTTTTTATTTTTATCTTTTTCTTTATCTTTATTTTTTTCTATAGTTACCCTTTAAATATGGCGTCCATGAAAATGGAAGGGTAGGTCAGTAGGCCTGTGTACCTGGATCGGGTTGGAAGTTAAAAAACAACCTTTTTTGATTATTAATCAAAATTATTTTGACTTTAGTTACCCTTTAAGTGCTGCCACAGTAATGGATAAGTAGGTCAGTAGGTGTGTGTACCTGTGTCAGGGGGGTTAAAAAAAATTTTTTTTTAATGATAAGCCAAAATTACTTTTTTAAGTATGGCTGCCCCGGAAATGGAAGGGTAGGTGTGTGTACTCGTGTGGGTTGGTGGTATGTGTTTTTGCATGTATGACCATATACCGTAACTAACTTTTATTGAGGATATATCAACATTTCATGTCTTTCTTAAAAACTGTGGGAGGAGATGCAGTCCAAAAAAGCGGAAGAATAAAGTAAAAAGAACAGGAATTTGGCTCTTCAAGCCAAATTAATTATTGATCAGCTTTGCTGTATGCAAATATTTAGTCTACTTTGCTATTCGAGCAAAAGTGTGTTTTTTAGCAGTTACTAAGCGCTCATCTTTGAAGACACCATTGGTTTTTCTATTGCTAAACATCTGTTACTAATCTGAAACTGCAATAATGCAATTTGTGTGACCATAACCTTTGTGTTTTGTTGACCGACTTAATACAAGCGGAGGCTTGTCTATTGGTGAAAAGTGTCGTGTTAGATTGGAGTATCTGGGATGAAGGAAAACATACCTTCCAAAATATTATATATATATACATATATATATATATATATATATATATATATATATATATATATATATATATATATACACACACACACACACACCGTCCAAAATTATAGATAGATAGATAGATAGATAGATATATACTTGGAAAAAAATACTATTGCCATTTCTTCCCCTATGCCCCTCCAGAGTCTACCTTTTAAAGATTAAAAGTTGCAGACATCTTGTTTATCTGTAGATGAATGGTTTTCTTTGCCCCTCCGAGATTTGCAGATACTTCCTGATTGGCGCACACGCAGCGGCGAGATTACGTCACGCACGCACATGTCCGTAACAAATGAGGCTAACCAATCAGGGAAAATATGGCAATAGTATTTTTAAAGCTGCAGCTGTAAGTTACCTTCACTTGATTTTATGGTGTACTTTTCCTTTAAAGCTTTCTGCTAAACTCTCCTAAAATCTTTGCAGCTACATTTCAGTCTGGGTGCACCCTCACTTGGCTGGTGGTCAGAAAAAGTGTGTACTTTAATATGTGTATGTGGGGTTTAATGCCTTATTTTCCTTCAAATTGTCTTTTGACTTTGCAGACTAATTGCTGTAGCAGTAAGTTTAGTTTTATAGTCGCGTAGAGTTTGCAGGTGCTTTAAAAGGAAATGATTGTGCATGAAATCCAATGCTTTATATTGTAAAAGCTTTTTCTTTTTTTTTTTTTTTTTCTTTTTTTTTGTAGTAAAAATGTTCCTTTCAAAATCGTGAAAGCTTCAAATGGTGATGCCTGGGTGGAAGCACATGAAAAACTCTATTCCCCAAGTCAAATTGGTGCATTTGTTTTAATAAAAATGAAAGAGACTGCAGGTAGGTGGAAGGAAATAATTTGGTGCATGTGAAATGTAAAGAAAGCAATATCTTGTTGTATTCAATTAGATCAACTGGACTTGAAGTTTAGGTCTTGAAGACATTTCGCTAGTCATCAGACTGGCTTTCTCAATTCAGAATGACTTGTACAAGAATCTGTGGCAATTATGTACCCTGGAAAATCCCAATTAGCATATCACAGCCAAGTGTTAAGGGCGTGATTAGATAGTGGCTAAGAGGTGTTATAGGAACGCCCAGAGTAAGGTGTCAAAACAGCATTGTACATGACAGTTGGTGTCAAACCCCCCCACCTCTATTTAGGGAAAATGCACAGTGGTACTCAACACCTCAGACTACCATGCTAAGGTGACCATGCTCCTGGCCGATAAAAACATACATGAGGCCTTAACAAGGGATCCCACCATCCGTTACAAGAAAAAGGTCATAACTTACTACAACAGCTTCAAAAGGATAAAGTCATTGATTGAGCAATGTATCATCGCCTCTACCCTGGTGAGGCACATCCATGCATATTTGGACTCCCAAAGATACATAAGGAAGGGGCACTGCTAAGACCTATAGTCAGCAGCATCAACTCTGTAACATACAAGGTGGCAAAATACCTAGCCAACATCTTAGGACCATTGGTGGGAAGTTCTAAGCATCACATCCAGAACTCTCAGGATTTCACCAACAAGATTGAAGATATAGTACTTGGTGCAGAAGAAACTATGGTGTCCTATGATGTGACATCTCTCTTCACCTGTATACCCACCAAGGAGGCTGTTAACATGGTGAGAAAACGGCTAGGCCAAGACAGCACTCTTACCAGCAGAACGGATTTCAACCCAGAACAGGTGTATTCCTTACTGGACTTGTGCCTGAATACCACCTATTTCAAATACCAGGATACGTTCTATAAGCAAAAACATGGATGTGCTACAGTTTCACCCATTGTGGCCAACCTTTACATGGAGGAGGTAGAAAAACAGGCGCTTTAAAACCTTTAAGGGCATAGCACCCAGCCACTGGTTCAGATATGTGGATGACACCTGGGTTAAAATCCACCAGAAGTTAGTACAAGGTTTCACAGAATACATTAATGCGGTAGACATAAACATCAAATTTACAAGGGAAGAGGTACAAATCCACAAACTAGCTTTCTTGGACTGCTTGGTAGAAGTCGGTGATAATGGTAAACTGGAAGTAGAGGTTTACAGAAAACCAACACACACAGATCAGTATTTGATGTTTGACTCCCACCACCCTTTAGATCACAAGCTGGGTGTCATCAGAACCCTGCAACACAGAGCCAAGAACATTCCCAGTAGTACAGAGGCGAAAGCTAAGGAAATGAAACATCTCAAAGGAGCCCTTAAAACTTGTGGATATCCAGACTGGGCCTTTTTTTTCAAAAGTAGAAGGAAAGAAAAGAACAGGTATACCAACAGTGAAGGGGAAAAGCAAGACAGGAGGAAAAACATGGTCATCCCATATGTAGCAGGGGTCTCAGAGAAATTAAGAAGAATTTTCAAAAAACACTGTATCCCTGTCTCCTTTAAACCAAACAACAGAGGCAGCAATTGGTACATCCGAAAGACCCAATACCGAAACACAAGATAAGCGACATCATAAATGCAGTGCAGTAAAGAATTCTCTGATTTGTAGGTGGGGGAGACCAAACAGCAACTGCATCAACGTATGGCCCAGCACAGAAGAGCCAATTCCTCGGGTCAGGACTCAGCCGTGTACCTGCATCTTAAGGATTAAGGACATACCTATGAAGATTGTAATGTTAACATATTGGCAAAGGAACGTGACTGGTTCAAGAGAGGTGTTAAGGAGGCCATTTATGTGAAAATAAAGAAACCAAGCCTAAATAGAGGTGGGGGGGTTCAACACCAACAGTCTGCCATGTTTTGACACCTTACCCTGGGCGTTCCTATAACACCTCTTAGCCACTATGCAATCACGCCTTTAACACTTGGCTGTGATATGCTAATTGGGATTTTCCAGGGTACATAATTGTACAGATTCTTGTACAAGTCATTCTGAACTGAGAGCCAGTCGGATGACTAGCGAAACGTCTTCAAGAACTAAACTTCACGTCCAGTTGATCTAATTGAATACAACAGATATACCATGACCCGGATGAATAAGAACCTTCACAGGCAAAGAAAGCAATAGTATTTTATTCTTATAACTTAACTTTGGTTTAGACCCAAAATGCTTGACTGTAAGCCCCATAAATAACCAAAATCAACACTGAATTGGCCATTGTATGATGTGAATGTGTATCTATTTATGATATCGGACAAATACTATCTTCTATTCCTTATGGATGACATTGCAGAGGAAGGACAGTCAAACTAAGTTGATTGCATTTAGATCTATTCAACACAAATAGTCTGTGCACACAAAAGACTATATATGTGATAAGGGAAAACGTGTATACATCACTGCTCCTATAAAGTAGCACTGGAATTCCTCCTGGCGTTCAAATGGTCCCCCGGACTTAAGTCAGCAACTGTGCGTGGCCTTGTGATGCTGATCTTGGGATCCGCATCACAAATTGGTGAACAGCACAGCTAATTTTTGCCAGTACCCCTTTGAGTGTTGTATACGTACGATACACCGTCACGTGACGAACAAAGGTACTTCTTATTTCCGGAAGAGAGTGTCATCACAACGCGTTTAGCTTATTGGAGCTTCATCAGAACTACCAGATGAAGCTCCAATGAGCGAAACGCATTGTGTTTTTCTCTGATCACTGATGTCTTATGTCTTTTGTGTGCACACAGACTGACTGCTGTATTATTACTGGAAACCGGGTCGAATAGTGTGGTGGCCCCGAGTAGGAACTATCTTAGGATCATTTGGTGCTTTTTTTCTGACTGAATGCAAGTTTTTCAGCACAGTATAAAGCGAGTATAAAAGCTGTAAATAGGAGTGTGAGATTTAACCAGCTAAAATGCAAAATGAAATACGGATAACAAAGCAAGTCCAACCCCAAAAGTTTTTTTTAAGTAACTATATATTAGAGCATAAACTGACCTGTGTATAAACCAAGGTACCTGTTTTTATCTGAAAAAAAAACTAATAAAATTTATTGACCCGGGTAGAAAATATGACCACTACTGCCTTCTGATTCTGTATTGTTGTGAGCCTTTAGTTGCCTTTTAAATGGACCACAGAATTCCCATACAGGAATAGCCATACTGGAATTGGTTATTATTGTATGAAAATTCTGCTGTCCATTTATAGGCAACTAAAGCCTCATTCCTTGTAGTTTTGAAACTACAACTCCCAGCATGCTGTAGTAGCTGGGAGTTTGTTTTCAAACATCTGCAGAGGCAAGCCGCCCCCCCTTTCAGTGGACAAGAGGACATACATCTGTGCTTGTATTCCAGCAATTCAGTCACTCTGCAAATCTGGCTGCCGCTTGTTCGATGGCTGCCTGTACTGATCTGCGTCATTACTTGACATGGACAGTGACATCAGCTGGCAGATCAGTACAGGGAGCAACCAGTGGACAGATTTGCAGAGTGAGTGACTGACTCGAGTATAAACAGAGGTCGGTTTTTCAGACTGACTTTAAAGCCTGAAAACCTTGGTTTATACTAGAGTATATACAGTATATCAATAGTAAAAAGATGAGGCCCAGGAATATGGGATCATGAAATAATGGAATAATGGGGCTAGAATGGGTATAGAGGATACCGATAAGGCTAATATGCTAATTCATATATATTCCCCCTCCCTTTCGGTATTCACTTTAGAGAAAGCCTAATCCTTATAGCAGGCACTGTAATGAAATAAAGAGTAGAAGTGAGGAATATATACCTCAGAGGATATGATAAGGAAACAATTAGACAAAGTTAATATCACTAAAGCCCCAGGACAGTATGGAATACATCCACAGATCTTAGTCGACTTTTATCTAGACCAGACCTGGGCAAAGTAAGTCCCGGGGGCCACAATTGATAAAGGGTTACTAAATCCTAAACATGTTGTGCGAGACCGAACAGTTAAATCTCTGTGTTTGCCTTGGTTCCTTCCTCACATTTTACATAATTTTGAATGTGGCCCTTTGGCTGCCCCTCACTGGCCCCTTATAATTAGACCCGTACCCCCAAAAATTGGAAATCAATTATCCAGCCCTGAGACAATTAATATTTTTTTTAAAGTTTGTTTTATAGAAAAAATTATAACCTGATCAATTGAATTTGATGGAATGGATCTAAAATATTACACACCTATTAAAAATAGCAAATTATAATGAAAAAAGTTTTATTTTGTTATAGTATATACGGTAGTTTAGCATTCCCCTTGAATGTTAAATGCTGCTAGATGGAGGCTGTATGGAGTTTCTCTTTTTAGATGCCTTTTTGCCTTATAAACACATTCATTCTCATTCGTAACCCAAACTCCACCTCTACTTAAGGATAGTCACACCCTAAAGAAAGTCCCAGCCAATCAAGTTGATGTTATATAATAGGCCATGTTATTAATCCAGAATGGATAGCTGATGGTCTCCTGTAGGTGGCAGGAGTATATCTCCACAAGGGTGTTTCCAAAGGCTGACCTAAACCGGTTTTGCTGCTTTCTGGTTGGAGAAAGCTATCTGGGGCACATCCTTTACACATGGATATCCTAGGTCATATAGTTCAGATGATTACCCTTTACTGGTGTTTACCCTTTGGACCTCTATTGTTGTGGTTCCTTTGATAGTATCTGTTGGTCCATGGTGGGTGGATCCTGTCCTCACAAAAACACTTGGCTGGTGGTACTTGCATTTTATGGTCAGTTCCTGACAGCTGTTCCCAGCCTAAATACTGGGATCCACAAGGCCATGTGAACAATGATATATAACACTGTAGTTCTGCTTGATCTAGGGATGTTAGATTATTTTACCTCTGCACCACTCTAAACACACTGAATAGCGGGTTGGGTTTAGTTCTCCTTTGATATACACTCATTTTAATCTCCAGAAACTGAATATAGACCCTCTAAAAACACCAATAAACTGTAAAATAGCAATACAGTAAATAGCATTAAAGTAAATGTTACAACTTAAAAACTAGATGAAATAACTGTATGTAGAGTGACTGGCCACACCCCCATATCTGTCGCATGCTCCCTTGCCTATTCTGTCCTGTAAAAGGATTGGCTAGAGGGTACTAGTGGGTGTGGCCAACTTCAACAAGTTCCTGCAGTATCTTAGGACTGAGCATGCGTAAAGAACATAATGTTCAGTCACCACACTGTGTGATACTGGAAGGGAAATAAGACACAAACTCATGTTGAAAGTTGCATTAAAATGAGAGGTGACACCGATAACTGCTTTTATATCAAGGAGATCTGCCTTCTAATTCAGTGTTGTTCTGAGGCTTTAGTTGCCCTTTACAAATGTAGCTTCATTGAATAACTTCAGGTATCAAGAGTCCCTCCAGTTGCAGGCCCCCCCATTGCCCATTATCTTACAGCCCCATGTGGCCCTGCCCACTCGCGGGTGCCCAAGCCCCGCCCACTTGAAGGTGTCTAAGCCCCTTCCACTCGCGGGTGCTGTGGGTTACTCAGACCCCCCCCCCACTCCCCCCCAACGTATCACACACCTCTCACCCACACTATAACCCAACATATCGATCACTCCGTCAAATCCTTAAGCTGTAAATACAATCGCTAAAACCCATTTACCTCACCACTACGAGCATAAAACATCCCCTCCCCCAAAATAGAAAATTTCATATCATACAAACCCAGTGCTCTCAATAACGTACCATTACCTTAAACAGTAATACTGTATATGATCACCAAACAAGGCATACAGTGGCCAAACTATAAAAAGTACCCCGCGGACGTATATATTCTTGTTACACCAGGGTTTTAACGTTTTTTTAAATTGACCTTAAAAGCAAACCTTGACTTATACTCGGGTCACAGGTATTACAACCTTCCTCGGCAAACCGGTAGCATTGGCGGGAACGTAAGTATGTGCCTTCCCTCAAGCCCGGGACATACCAAATGGAGGATTGGAAGTACTGAAAAAGGAGGACTGACTCCTGTCAGTGGAGCAATTTAACGAAAGTGCCTTTCGATATGGTGTTTGAGGTGGGCAGTTTGTTGAACCTTGCTACTGAGTATGTTTTATTAGAAACTACAACTCCCATCAACCAAAGCATGCTAGGAGTTTTCGTTTCCAAACTTTTGGAATGCCAAGACAATGTGGGGTTAAGTGGATTTGGCACTTATTATTTTATTTTATGCCACCAATAATACAGGGTCATTTAAGTGGCAAACTAGCCTAAAAAATACTACTGAATCAGAAAGCAGTAGTAGTCATAATTTCTATTTCCCTACCTTCGGCCTTAGACTTTCAATCCGTTTCCTCACGCTTTTTCTGGTAAAAATATATCTTGGTCTGACTTATTTTGAGGTATATATGGGTATGTATATACAGTTTATCACATTCAAAAAACACATAATCGTATAGATGCCTGTTTATTCATAGATGTGCAAGTAAGAATTCATTATCCGCACACATATTCCATAAAGTCAATGTTGAGCATGTGGCACTATGCCTGTAAAGTTCCTAGTGCATTTCTATATAGAATACAATATATATATATAATAACCATGCTAAACTAAAATGTCAGGACACAACTGTTTCCTGTGGGTTTGTGAAGAGTGTCTCAGCTACAGCTGCTGCTACACTCCTCTCTCCAGTGATTAATGATCTCGGCTAAGCAGGAAAGACATGACATTGAGGTACACAGTTAAAGGGGAAATGTGGTGTCCAAATAAGTAAGTTTAAATGAAAAGGTCAGTTTCCTACCTTTAACACGACCGTTAACGCCACCCACCCCTCTACAAGCTCCACAGCCCAAGATAAAAATAAATACTGACCAGAAATTAATGGGTGGGAGGCCCACTGTGCACAATTCCTAAGGCTGCTTCCTCCACCACCTCGCTGCGGGGAGAACACCTTCCAACTTCAGTGACAAGGACGAAGACAGGAAATCCCTCCCCCTCCTGCTGGGTGAATATCCCCCCAGAGAAGGTAAGGGAAGTCTACGCCCTACTCTCTCCCACTATGTGAAAACAGCTGTTTTTACAGAGTTTTGGACACCCGTGAGTGGGGGGCCACGGGGCTGTAAGAAAGGCCATGGGGGGCCTGAAAACTGGAGGAGTCCATGAGTGAGGGACCAGGGGGCTGCAAAGGGAGGAGGAGACACAGGAAAGATTGACTGACCGTTTTCAGAAGGAAGGCGGAGAATGCAGGGCTGTGGTGTGCTGCATGATGCATATCACACACAAAATGTAAATATCTTCAAAACTATCACATAAACAATGGAAATAAATGCAAAAATTCTCAGGGGAGCATTCCTATCAATTTACCAAAGTGATTTTGGACCAACGTTCCCCTTTAAAGTAACTTACTTGTAAAGAGCGCTCGGCATCCTTGTCCTCTCTGCCGGGGCTTGCCACTCTCTTTTCTTCAGCACACTGCTGGTGAACTTTCTCCCACACTTTGCCTTTGCTTGCATTTTATAACGTCTGGGAAGGGAGGGGTGTGTTCGTGGGCGGTCAACATGATGTCACCCACCGACTCATTTAAGATACTGAGCAATGCATTGACTCCTTGCATACAGCCATTTTTTGCTTGTGTGGCACCAATACTAAGTAGGGGAGATGGACTACGCAGCCATGGTACAACACTGCCATGTGGAGAAACAACAGTCATACAGCATATTAAAAGTAGGCGGGTATGCTAAGTAAGCGTGTAACATGTATATAGACACAGGTTTTTGTGTTCACTATAGTTGTGGGCCCTTTAATAGTTGGCTTTTTATTTCACACCCCTTTAAAATTTTTCTCTAAAACAACAATGTTAACATTTAAAAAGTACTCCCATACTTGATTTCTTTACTGGTTTCTGTTACTACATAACATCAATAGTACCAAACACATTTTTTTTTGTTTTTTTTTTTTTTTTGTTTTAAGACGTCTGCTCCCAAGTTGTGAATTTCAGTAGTGTTGCTTTCATTATACTAAATCCAGCACTAGCGCAGATGTGTTAAATTATTGGTGTATCATTTGTGTCAGACTATGCTAAACTATTGTTTCTACAGTAAAATACTGTTTTCCTCACGAATATAGTTTTTTTCGAAATCTGGTTAAAGGGCATTCTAACCCTCAAAACAAAAACCTGGTTCAAGTTTAGTTTGCATATTAGTGGTTATTTTGTACCCCCGCCTCCTACTTTTAGTTCTCTTAAAGTGTTCTGTATCTTCTATTTCTGCTAACCACTAGCAGTTACTCTTGTTCATTAGCTATTTCTTTGTTGAAAAATGCCCTCTGAGGCTTTAAATATCTTCATTTTGTCCCCTTCCTACGGTGCACCATAACCTCATTATTGTGACAATGCGTGTTGTGCACAACGTTTCGGGAGTGTCCTCCCCTTCCTCAGGCAAAGTTATTAAAGCATATTGAGCAAAGGGAGGAAGCCAGATACCTTTTTCCAGAAAGGAATAGAACTTATTAATATCTGGTACAAATGCATGCAATAACTGTCAAAAATAGCAGTTGTGGTTGTAGGCCAACTAACGTCCCTAGTTTTTTTGTCTTAAGGTTGGTACATTCCCTTTAAGCATGTTTCCAAATTGGTTATGAAAACGGAGTAGTACATATAATCTGCCAACTACAGTATGTGGACATACAACCGGTACGTCTCTCAATAATATCTTCGCGAAGTTATCGAAAACGAGGCAAAATAATGACGAGAGTTAGGGTGGTGAAAGGCGGTATGGCTACGATGGGGGGGGGTGATGGTTGAAGGGCGGGCTAATCTACCATATAACAGTTGAAAAGGATAAGCAGAACCTAGGAGCGTAGTTATGAGGGTGAATTCTAAGAGAGAGCTTTTATCCCAAAACACCTTTTAGATCTTCTCTAGATAGTTGCATTGTACACTGTAAGAATGACCGTATATACTTGAGTTATAGTCCTAACAGAGTAATAATGTCGAGGTACCTATTTTTACCTGGAAAAATTGGTAAAAATTATTGACTCGAGTATAAGTCGAGGGTAGAAATTAGCACCACTCTGCCTTCTGTTCTGTTTTTTGAGGCTTTAGTTGCCCTTTAAATTGACAGCAGAACCCATACATCCCGTAACCACACCCCAATTCCGGGTTTGGCACCCGATTTTTTGAACTGACTCTCCCAGCATGCTTTGTTGCTGGGAGGTTTGTTTCTAAACATGTGGAGTGGCAAGGTTCAGTAAACTTTTAAATTAAGCTTCCATCATTTACCATTCTCCTGACCGCCATATAGTAACCGGGCCCTCTGCCCGCCATATGTAAGGGCCCTCTGACCGTCCCCATATAGTAAGGGCCCTTCCCACCCCTCTTTCTGATAGTATAGTATTGAGGTAAATAAAGACATACACCCATCCAGTATCGAACCCATCTATCAATCTCCCCTCATTTCCACTCGCCTAACTGTTGATAGTAGGCAACACAAAAAAAAAACAACCAAATTTATGAAGGGAAAAGAATTCCTGCCTGGCATCAGAATTACCCTGGATCAACTCTACTTTATGATCAATACCAGTAACCTGCACAATTCCTTGTTTGCCAGAAACTCATACAAGTAGCTTTTTTTTTTTAAAAACTTCCAATGAACTGCATCAAGAACGTCCACGGAGTCCCGTTCCATAGCTTTACTGTTTCTTACATGAAAAAGCCCTTTCCGAACCTGAAGCCTAAACCTTTTTTTTTTTCTAAAGTCCTAAGAATGTCTTTGTCGACCTCTGACAATGGCCTCTATGGTGAACAATCCCGATAGTTACTTGTATGGCCCCTTTCATGTATTATACACAGTTAACATATCCCCACGCAAGTGCCTTTTTCTCTAGCGTACTAATTTGTAACTATTCAGTCTCTCTTCATATTCCAGATGTCCTTTTGTACAGTCAGGATTCCAAAATTGCACTGCAATATTTGCAAATGAGGCTTAGTACCAATGCGTGTAAAGATGGGAACGTTTTCCTCCCTGGAATCCATAACTATCGCTTTAATACAAGACAATACCATGCTAGCTCTAGCTGTTTGCTGTCTGGCACTGCTTGCTACCTTTTTAAGTTGATATCCACCAAAACAGGCTAAGATCCCTTCCACAACAGGGGATTTACTTAACCAGAGAGCCACTTTATATGTATAAGTAGCACAAGGATTTTTTAGTCCACAATGCATCACCTTACATTTATCAACATAATTCTCATCTGCCACTTAGCGCACCAATGTGACAATCTGTCTAGATCCCCCTGCAACTTGCATTGCACATCCTCTGAAGTTTTTAATGGTCGACAAATGTTTTTGTGGTCGTCGCAACACCAGAAAACCTTGCTGACAAACTTCTACTCTCTTCAATCACATTAATAAATAGATTAAATAGAGTGGTCCCCAACACAGGACCCTTGGGCCCCTACTTAGCAAGATTTATGCCAATATTGATGAAGCCCATTAGCAACTACTTTTAGCATCCTATTCATTAAACCACTTTTCTATCCATGACATAATTGCCTGTCTCAAGCCAACAGACCGTGCTTATACATTCATTACCTATGGGGGACTGTATCAAAAGCATTTGCAAAATCAAGTAACTCATCTACGTCGGCAATGGCAGAGTCTTAATTCTACTTGCTTGTCCTCATAAAAGCCAGCAAGTATTTTGACAAGATCTAATTTTGCCCTAAATCCCATTCTGGTTACTTAACTTACTGGCTGTCCTTTGAAATCATACCTCAAGAACTGTTTCCCTATTAAACTTCCGTACTTTTCCCACCACGATGTTAAACTTTCAGACCAGCCTTTATTACCCCGCTGTGAAACGACTACTCTTTTGTGAAATATTGAAATACATCCCCGCATTTTTCCAATCTTAGGCACACATCTGGACATGAGGGAATTCTGCAAAAATAAGAACAATGGCCTAGATAAACTGGAACGTTAGTTGCCCTAAGTACCCCGAGGATGTATTTTAATCCTGTCCAGGAGATTTTATTACTATTAACCTTATTGGTTGTTTCATTTACAATCATCGGGTTAACCAAAAGTGAACTATTGCAAATCTTTTTTAATAACCATTAATTCTACTAACTCTGATATCTGTACTTGGTTTTCTATAGTGTACTACAGAGGGGGAAAAATAATCTTAAGACGTGCTTAAATCGCCATCCTCACTTTCCCCATTTTAGTTAGACTGCTTCTCCTTGTTACAAGTTTTTATAACGAATCCACTTAAGTGCCCTTTCTGTTCCCCTCTGATATAGGTTTTAAATGGTCTTGTTTCTTCCTTTTTGTATTCTCTGTCGTATGTCCCCATCTCTTACAAATCAAAACTGTCAGCCACTGGGCGCAGATTTTAGTTTTTTTTACATTGTGTTGTCCCAAAGGTTATAAATTTAGATGTGAAATGGCTTAAAAAACAACACTTAAAACACCAGTCCACTGTCCGGTTCAGTCAGTTACATGATAACCCTTATCCCAGTCGACATTCTGAAAGCTCACTTTTAACATGGGAAAATTTGCTTCCTGAAAGCAAGTCTTTGGGTTAACACACAGCGTACTTTTCCTTTCGAAACATACTCCAACACACTATTTCAAGGGGTCGCTATTTCCCTAGCCTCCAGTTTACCTTTATCTATAATATGCTCCATGATTGTTAGATATTACCGAATCCACAAGACTCCTTCATCACACCTGGAAGAGAATTATTGCCTGCAGCCAAATTCTCAGGAACTCATCGCCTTTTTCTGGTGTGGGCAGTTTCACTACACAATGACACCTCTTACCTACCCTACCCGCACCTTTGCCTGTTCCCTATTCCACCCAAAGTTGCCCTCCGCTTTAAAGGAACACTAAAAGTAAAAACTAAAAATAAGTATCTCGCATCCGTTTCTTGTTATGTTCACAAGGAGGTGGAGAACCTCTTCCTCACCTCCCTGTAGATAATAGACCGCCAGGGGACACAGCCGAACTTACAGGCGCTCCAACACAGGCTTTCTGCATGGACATCTGAGTTTGCCCCTCTCTCCCCACAGTTAAAGTTTAAATGAAAGGACGGTTTCCTACTTTAAAACGAGCCATCAACACACCTCTACATGCTTCACAGCCCAAGATATACAGAAATGACTGACCAGAACGTTTATGGGTGGGAGGCTGACTTGTGACATTCCTGAGGCTTCTCTTGCACAGTGCCGCCGGCGAGCACAGTCCCTCCTCCTCTCTGCTGTGTGAAGTCCTGACAGAGAAGGTAAGGGAATCTACAGGAAACAAAATACAACTGAGGGTCGCACTCCAAGCTTTAGCAAATTTATTGTGAGCCACACAACATCACATACAACAGTTTCGGGGGGATGCCCCCTTCTTCAGGTGATGTGAATCTACAGCCCTCATCTTTCACTGTGTTCTCATCTGCCTGAAAAGGCTGATTCCACAGTTTTGAAGGGGGGGGGCTGAGAACCCACGGCACCCGCGAGTGGGCAGGGCCACGTGGGGCTGTAAGATAATGGGCCATGGGGGGCCTGAAACTGGAGGGACCAAGGGGTCCATGAGTGGGAGGGACCAGGGGGGCTGCAAAATGGAGGAGACGACACAGGAAAGATTGACTGACCGTTTCAAAGGAGGAAGTGCAGGGAACCTGGTGATGCTGCTGCCATATCACACACAAAAATGTAAATATCTTCAAAACTATGCAAAATAAAAATGGAAATAAATTGCAAAAATTCTCAGGGGAGCAATTCCTATCAATTACCTAAAGTGATTTTTGGACCACAGTTCCCCTTTAAAACTGAGGACCAAATACCCACAGGTATCTCCACTCTACAGAATTAAAGCTTTTTGGACAATCTAGGGAGAGTAGAAGTGAATCCTGAATATCATGGTTTTACTGTATTGTGTATTTCTACTGGGAGGCAGTCAGGGCCAGGTGATTTGCCAGTTGTCGTAACACCAAGTGCATCTTATAATTCTGTGATGTTGGCTTCTGGATATGCCTGTCTTTACTAGGGAGCGTTGGGACATTGGAGTCTGCCAGATAACATTGAAGCTTGGCCTAGGTGGCCGCTTTTTCAGTCGTGTTTAGTGTTTGTTAGTATTGGCTAAACACTGCTAATATGTTTGGGGTGCTGGTGATAGTTCCTAATGTTTAAGTGTGGATGGCTGTATTGTTTTTGTCCTTTGAGCCATGGGCTAGTTGAGCCAACAATTTGGCTGACTGATTCCCATGCTAAAAATAGCATTGTATGAAAGAATTCCTTTCTATGTGTCTTTTCATCAGTATGTATTATATATAGGAATCTTGCCAATGTCCAAGCGGTTTGTTTCTCCAGAGTGGGGCTTGAAACATATGTAGCTTCCGCTGCTGTAAAGTTGCTGCCAGATGGGACTCTTCTAGCGATGCATTTTTTTCTATGTGGCTAAATCTGTATTAAAGGAACTCTTCATCACTCCTTTAAAAGAATGCCATTAAATTAAGGTTGGTAGTAGGTCCTGATTTAAGGATAAATAAATTCTATCTGGTTTGGAATAGGGTCCGGTGTGGAAAGTAGTGTGAGCCACAACGGGTTTATTCGGTGACTTTATGCCTAACAAGCTGAAACATTGTGTGTGTATTTATTTCTGCACTAATAAAATGGGGAAACCCCTTGGAATAAAGGAAACTACTGGACAACCCTATTTTTTTCAACTGAAATACTACATTGGCGGAGAGGTGGCCGAAAGGGAGTGGACACCTAGTAGGTACCCAGTGTGTATGATTTTATTTTAGTTGGTAATGGTTAGACCTCCCTATTATAATTTTTTTTTTCTTCTCCACCCCTAGTCCCAAATTAAAATCTAAACAGGCTTCATCTCCACGTGCTGCCCAATACTTGCCCACTCCCCTCCTACATTTTAAAGCCCATGCAATCTCGTAATTATCCTTTCCCCCAGCACACCAAAACCATTCCATTTAGGTGCAATTCATCATGGCTATACAGATGAAAACAAATAAATCACAGTTCTTTAAACTCAGACCTCTTTATCATCCACTATTAAAACCACACATTTTAAAGGAGAACTAAACGTTATATTTTAATGCTTATGTGAAATCTTTCTCCCCAGAACACATATACAGACATTGCACAAACTAATACTTTTTGTAAAAAAATTTCAGGTAAGTTGCATTTAGTACATGTAAGTAATGTCTGTTACAAAAGGCTTCCATCTTGTTGCCAGTAAAACTCGCAGCCCATGTAGTCTTCAAAGAGACAAACCCCTGTATTTTCAGTCCATATGTCTTCATGCCAATAAATAAGTTTTGATAAGATTTTAAAAGATGCTTGTTACCTGCTGCGTTTATTTCCAGCCACCATGCATTAGACAGACTGACCACGCACCTATCTTTGGTGCATACGCACCAATACAAAAGATAGGTGCGCGATCGGGAGAGCAGGACAGCGCGGCTGTCCGTTCAGAAGGAACTGCGAGTGAAGCGCCAGGCAAGGTAAGTTCAGCTGTGTCCCCCTTGCGTTCTATTATTCACAGGGAGAATGAGCGTTCTCACCTGCCTGTGAATAATAGAAACGGATGGCATGTACTTATTTTACAGGTTTAGTGTTCCTTTAACATCCATATGCTAAAAAGGTTTTCTAAATGCATCAATAATCTCAGGTAGCTCAGCATACAAATACTAGTTTTTAGAAACACAGCCCATGAGGTAACAGGTTAAAACCCCCAGACTTACATATGTAACAGTCATCTGATTTTACTGCCTTTATTTTTTTTGTGATTTTGTTGTAGTTCCTAAGAAAAGAGCTTCTCCTTCTACGTGTAATGACCTTCTACATAGAAGCTCTGGTGGGATAGTGGTATAATGCTTTGGTTTTAGCAAAACCGATTACACAAGGTCCATTGCAGGTTTCCCACAAATAGCATCCAGCTAAGGTAAATTTTTAAAGCTGACCCCCATTACCCACAGGTTAATTTCATAAATTACCTACCAGTCACAGCAAAGGGAGAGGGATTTTTGTGAATGTGCTCCGTCCATTGGGACAATGTTGCCTGGAGACTTAAAGGGAACTGTGGTCCCCAAACAAGTTAAGTTTAAATGAAAGGACGGTTTCCTACCTTTAAAACGAGCCATCAACCACCTCTCTACATGCTTCACAGCCCAAGATATACAGAAATGACTGACCAGAACGTTTATGGGTGGGAGGCTGACTTGTGACATTCCTGAGGCTTCTCTTGCACAGTGCCGCCGGCGAGCACAGTCCCTCCTCCTCTCTGCTGTGTGAAGTCCTGACAGAGAAGGTAAGGGAATCTACAGGAAACAAAATACAACTGAGGGTCGCACTCCAAAGCTTTAGCAAATTTTATTGTGAGCCACACAACATCACATCACAACGTTTCGGGGGGATGCCCCCTTCTTCAGGTGATGTGAATCTACAGCCCTCATCTTTCACTGTGTTCTCACTCTGCCTGAAAAGGCTGATTCCACAGTTTTCTGAAGGGGGGGGGGCTGAGTAACCCACGGCACCCGCGAGTGGGCAGGGCCACGTGGGGCTGTAAGATAATGGGCCATGGGGGGCCTGAAACTGGAGGGACCATGGGGTCCATGAGTGGGAGGGACCAGGGGGGCTGCAAAGTGGAGGAGACGACACAGGAAAGATTGACTGACCGTTTCAAAGGAGGAAGTGCAGGGAACCTGGTGATGCTGCTGCCATATCACACACAAAAATGTAAATATCTTCAAAACTATGCAAAATAAACAATGGAAATAAATTGCAAAAATTCTCAGGGGAGCAATTCCTATCAATTTACCTAAAGTGATTTTTGGACCACAGTTCCCCTTTAATAAACTGAGGACCAAATACCCACAGGTATCTCCACTCTACAGAATTAAAGCTTTTTGGACATCTAGGGAGAGTAGAAGTCTGAATCCTGAATTATCATGGTTTTACTGTATTGTGTATTTCTACTGGGAGGC
The DNA here is from genome assembly GCA_019447015.1 of Hymenochirus boettgeri. Classification (NCBI taxonomy): domain Eukaryota; kingdom Metazoa; phylum Chordata; class Amphibia; order Anura; family Pipidae; genus Hymenochirus; species Hymenochirus boettgeri. Next base: position 59,025,070 of record CM033471.1, on the reverse strand, counting down.
AGTCAGGGCCAGGTGATTTGCCAGTTGTCGTAACACCAAGTGCATCTTATAATTCTGTGATGTTGGCTTCTAGGATATGCCTGTCTTTACTAGGGAGCGTTGGGACATTGGAGTCTGCCAGATAACATTGAAGCTTGGCCTAGGTGGCCGCTTTTTCAGTCGTGTTTAGTGTTTTGTAGTATTGGCTAAACACTGCTAATATGTTTGGGGTGCTGGTGATAGTTCCTACTGTTTAAGTGTGGATGGCTGGTATTGTTTTGTTCCTTTGAGCCATGGGCTAGTTGAGCCAACAATTTGGCTGACTGATTCCCATGCTAAAAATAGCATTGTTATGAAAGAATTCCTTTCTATGTGTCTTTTCTATCAGTATGTTATTATATAGGAATCTTGCCAATGTCCAAGCGTTTTTGTTCTCCAGAGTGGGGCTTGAAACATATGTAGCTTCCGCTGCTGTAAAGTTGCTGCCAGATGGGACTCTTCTAGCGATGCATTTTTTTCTATGTGGCTAATATCTGTATTAAAGGAACCTCTCATCACTCCTTTAAAAGAATGCCATTAAATTAAGGTTGGTAGTAGGTCCTGATTTAAGGATAAATAAATTCTATCTGGTTTGGAATAGGGTCCGGTGTGGAAAGTAGTGTGAGCCACAACGGGTTTATTCGGTGACTTTATGCCTAACAGCTGAAACATTGTGTGTGTATTTATTTCTGCACTAATAAAATGGGGAAACCCCTTGGAATAAAGGAAACTACTGGACAACCCTATTTTTTTCAACTGAAATACTGTACATTTGGCGGAGAGGTGGCCGAAAGGGAGTGGACACCTAGTAGGTACCCAGTGTGTATGATTTTACTTTTTAGTTGGTAATGGTTAGACCTCCCTATTATAATTTTTTTTTTTCTTCTCCACCCCTAGTCCCAAATCTAAAAATCTAATCCCAGGCCTTCATCTCCACGTGCTTGCCCATAATACTTGCCCACTCCCCTCCTACCTATTTTAAAGCCCCATGCAATCTCGTAATTATCCTTTCCCCCAGCACACCAAACCCATTTCCATTTAGGTGCAATTCATCATGGCTATACAGATGAAAACAAATAATCACAGTTCTTTAAACTCAGACCTCTTTATCATACCACTATTAAAACCACACATTTTAAAGGAGAACTAAACGTTATATTTTAATGCTTATGTGAAATCTTTTCTCCCCAGAACACATATACAGTACATTGCACAACTAATACTTTTTGTAAAAAAATTTCAGGTAAGTTGCATTTAGTACATGTAAGTAATAGTCTGTTACAAAAGGCTTCCATCTTGTTGCCAGTAAAACTCGCAGCCCATGTAGTCTTCAAAGAGACAAACCCCTGTATTTTCAGTCCATATGTCTTCATGCCAATAAATAAGTCTTTGATAAGATTTTAAAAGATGCTTGTTACCTTGCCGTTTATTTTCCAGCCACCATGCATTAGACAGCCTTAAACAATACAAAATAGGTGATTTTACTGCAGTGCAAATGATTCTGAATGTACCTGGTGCTCTGCTAATGCAATTTTATACATACCATGTTTTTAAATGCATATAGCACATGAGGTCAAAGGTTCAAATACCCCATGCTTAGTAGCTTAATAATATGGACGAGCTCTGTAGCCAGAATCCTACTGCACAGTAGTTTTGTTTTTACGGTGACTGATTTTCTATTCCATTATGTTTGACTGTATTGTTGTAATAAATATGTTGCTTTGGATATTTTTGAGTTGCGTATGTTACTCACCACAGCATCTTCACACTTTCGCAAAGAAGGCTACCTTGTGTACTCTACCCTGAGTACCATAAACTGAAGAAAAAAGTAAAGGAAACCAGAGTAAGGGCACGGCCACACTGCAATGCAAACGCTGAATCGCATGCCATTTCGTTGCGTTTGCGCATGCGTTTTTTCATTAATTATTGAAAAACGCATGCGATTGCAATTTAAAATGGGGAATGCAAATCGTAAACGCAACGCACCCAAAAGCACGTGTTTTCGGTGCGTTGCCCTGTTGTAAATGGTATGAAAAAACCACAAACGCAAAAAAAGTGCAGCAGTGGGGTCTAGCCCTAAAGGTGGACTATAAGGCACAGTGTCTGCAGCCAGGCTTTTTATTTTGCAGATAAAGCACATGTATTGGACCGAAAGTCCTTTCTCAAGTGTGTCCACATAAAATATATGTCAAATCTATGGTGTCTAAGTTTTAACTTTCTTCAAATATTCTTAATATTTTTGGTTTTAATTTTCTTTTTTCTCATTTTTTGTAAGAAAACTATTTGGGACATTCTGTTAAGAATGCTGTTATCACCGTACCTGCATACTTCAATGACTCCCAAAGACAGGTTAGTTGATTGTATTTTACTTACTTTTTTACTTTGTAAAGCATAAATTTGATGTATTGCCATATTGGAAAGGTGTGGGTTTTTTTTTTTTTTTTTCCTGCTTTCTAGGAATTTGACAATTATTACTAATGTAAGATTAGTTGTGCACCAAGAGTTAATGTATAAAAAAAATCTTTTTTTTCTTTAATATTGCTATAAATGTAACAACAATGGTGAACGCTCAATTGTATATGCTCCACTTTATTAATAAATAAATTTCCTCCACTTGGAGGGGATTTAAAATAAAGATTAGTTGTGTAAGCATAGCTCCCAACCGTCCCGTTTTCGGCGGGACTATCCCGTTTTTCGGGTGTTTTCCCGCTGTCCCGGCACCCCCCTCTATGTTCCCGCCATGTCCCAGTCTCTAAGAAGGTTTACAGCAAAAAAACGGAAAAACGGAAGTGTAATATGCAGGCTTTAGGACCCTGCAGTAGAGACTTAGTTCCTGACTGCTGGGGGCGGGGCTATTCCAGAACGGAGCTGCTGGGGATAGTGTAGAGAGGAAGGCTTAGAAACACTGTTGGAGCAGTCTAGTAGTAGGTGAGGACAGAGAACTGAGCAGCTCCCCCTCCCCACTTTACCACTACAGTGCTGGATTTATTATATTATTTAATTATAAATGTTATGCTGGAAGTACATTCTCCTTTCCATGTCATGTCATGCTATCTGCTTTGGCTTTGCTGGGTTTTTCTGGGGCTGGGCTCAGTGAGTGTTAGAAGTAATGTGGGGTTGGGAGGTCAGTTAACCCCATCATGTCTCTAGCTGCGTTTTCCTTCTCATCCTTCTGACTGTAGTGTGAATGTGATAGTATGTGTAATTGGGTCAGTGTATGTATGTGAGTGTGTGATTGTGAGTGATTGTGTGTTTGTGAGAGTGATTGTGTGTTTCTTGTGAGTGTGATTGTGTGTGTTTGTGAGTGATTGTGTGTGAGACAGTGAGTGTGTTTGTGAGACTGTAAGAGTGATTGTGTCAGTGTATGAGTGAGTGTGATTGTGTTTGTATGTGAGTGTGTTAAAGCATTTTGTGATTGTGTCAAAAAAGTGGGCTTGGCCCCAGCCCTCCAGTACAGCACCTGTAGTCAGCAGGGGGCACAAGACTTTGTGTGTCAGTGTATCTGTATGTGTGTGTAGTGTGTATCAGTGCATGTGTGTCTTGTGTAGTGTGTCAGTATATGTGCGTGTAGTGTGTGTCCAACTATCTGTATATGTGTCATGTTTGTAGCGTGTGTCCGGTATATCAGTGTATGTGTGTGTTTGTGTCAGTATATCTGTGTATGCGTGTCTCAGTGAGTCGTGTGTGTCAGTATATGAATGCATGTGTGTGTCAGTATATGAATGCATGTGTGTGTCAGTGTATGCTGGTGTGTGTGTCAGTTTGTGTCCATGTATGTGTGTGTCTCTATGTCAGTGCATTTTTGTGTGTCATGTGTGGTTAAGCGTATGTATGTGGCAAAGATAGAAATATAGGATGACACAGGCAGACAGATGGATAAACAGGTAGATAAAAAGATGCAGATAGACAAATAGATAGACAGGTAGGTAGATTGACAGAAAGAGATAAATAGATAAGATAGACAAGTAGATAGATAGACAAATAGATAGAAAGATGGGTAGACAGACAGAAAAAGATTGATAGATATATAGACCAGACACAAATAAACACTGATATTAGCATATTGGGTAGTGGCGTATGCATATTTTAAAAAGTGTCCTCTGTTTCATGGGGTTTATCTTTAAATTGGGGGCGGTACCTGTGGAAGATGGGAGTGGTCTAAGAAAATAGGTGTGGCCTAATAAAAGTGGGCGTGGCCAAAACTTGCCGCGGGCGCTAACGCGCCCGCAGCTTGCTCTCCCTTTTGCTGTCCCTCTTTTGTGTTTTCAAATGTTGGGAGGTATGGTGTAAGGGTTTGCCATGACTAAAAAAATGGTACTAGTTTATCTTAAAGGGCATAATAACCATAACACAAAATACGATCATCCTATTGTTGGAACGCTTTTTGCTTAAATTGAGCTCTGTATAATCTGGGGCACACTAAAATTTATAAAGCCATCTAATAACATGAGGTTGCCATTAGTAACAATAATTCCAAAGCTACATAGTATTGGAGGTTAATAATGTCCATCCAGGGGCAATAGTGGCAATCTATTTTAACCAATCTATTTTTTTAAATTTAAATTAGGAGAGTTTGGGGCTTTGCAGATCACCTTTAAAGTGTGTTGTAACATGTTAGCCACTTAAAAATTACAGGGTAATACGTTACAGGTCAGCATTCATGGCCTTGGTGGCTAGAATGCGTAAGAACCAGGAAGAAAATACAGGTGCAGATGAAGATTAGGCTATATAGTGGGTTTCAGGGATATTGCAACTAAAAGAAAAGTATAATTGCCTCCCAAAAGTAATTTGACGTGGGGTGGGGGACGAATATATGCTTTTTAAAATTAAGATGTATGTATGGATTTATAATTTGAGATATTGCTCAGTATAATACAGTACTAAAAATTCAGACAAGTTAAAATATTTATATAATTAATAAATACTTTCATGTTACTATAGGCAGCCTGTGATCTACTTCCCACATATATTATGTGTATATATTAATCAAATAAAAATCCATGAACTTTTATTGTATATTTTTAAGTTTATATGGTAAAGTGCAATTGGATACATGTGTGTGCATTATAAAGGCAGAGCTGTAGCTAACAATGCACACTGAAAATCAGCTGTAACAGCTATGACAAAGGGAACTGTCTTTCTAAAGGAGTAGTTGTAGAGGGAGTGTATATACCACCCAGGCTGCAGTTATGGCTTCGCTGAGGTTCCAGGGGAAGTTAAAATGAAGTTCTTTAGTGAGGTTTTTAATTTACCCAGTTAGCAGGGCCCTGGAGTCTGGCTAGGAAAAGAGTGGGTGGGTTTCTTAGCCAGTTAAGTCCACAGATGGACTATTTAGCAGACAGCCTGGGTGTGGTTGTGGGTGGTGTTGTTTGTGGAGAAAATCCTGGAGGGAGTGCAGCTCTGCTAGCAGGCTCTTGTTGTATTTATTTAAGACAAGCAGTCAAATAGGTTTTTTTGGTTTTGGCAATCCAAGGACTGTCTGATTATACTGGAAAAGACTGTTATTTTATCAGTAAAGAAACTGTGTGCTTGACGCTCAGAAGAGCTGGGATTTCTGTTCAGTTTCTTTAGTTTACCGTTTAATAAACTACAGGCCGGAGCCTGCATCTGTTTATGGTTACAAAGTCTGCTGTCTCCTTAAGGAATCGTGACACCATAGCCACGACGATCTCACACAGCTCTAGAACATAGGGAGCAGGGGGCGGTGCCTAGGGACTGGGTCATGAAAGTCTCTTCAGAGGCATCTTTGAGATTTCTAAATAGTACAAATCCTCTACCATGCCCTTTAAGGTTTGAGGAAAAGACAATTATACTTCCAGAATTAATAGTGGATTGGTATCTGTAGGCCACACGTCAATAAACTTAAGGCAGGCTGCTACAATCCAGTAGTTGGGCCTCACCACGTCCCACGAAACATGTTGTGCGTGTGATTTTCTCCAATAAATTGGTTTGACACTATTGGAATAATAGCAACTTCTGGCTCTCTCCAGTCTCTTCATTTTCTGTTACAATTGTACTTCCCATCACTGATAATCTCCTCTTCTCACAAGTATCCAGGGTGAGGATCTGAACTGCTAATTCCTTGGGTACACCTTTATTTTCTGTTATACTAACGGATTCTATCGCTGGTCTGCACTATTTCTGCATTTACAAATGTATTGACCTGGGAGAGCACAACCATATTCTACAACCAATGGGTCGCTGGGAAAGGCCAGTCAAGGGGACTGCAGGGGGAGGGACTATGGGGGCTCATGAGGAGATGCAAGGAAGAGGGACTGTCGCATGGTTTCAAAGCAGGAATTGCAGGGGATCTGGTGATGCTGCTGCCATATCACACATAAAAATTTAAATATCTTCAAAAATGTGAAAATAAATTGCAAAAATACTCTTGAAAGCAATTCCTGACAATTTACCTAAAGTCAATTTTAGACCACAGTTATCCTTTAAAGTCCTCTTAAAAATAGTCACAATCACAATATTTTAAAGGTTAAAATATTATAAAGCATGTTTTATTCCAACCACATTTACAACGATAAGTGCAATAAACAAGAATGTCGCATAAAGGTATAAATATCGTGCAGTACAAAAAAAGCACTGTTATTGTTGTACATATTCTCTCGATAAAAAGGATTGGGTATCCACTATCCAAACATCTCTCCAACAGATAGGGCCTCTTTGGTACATAAGAGGTGCTAAAATTAGTAAAGTCACCAGAGAGCAGTTAGTCTGAAAGCTCATAGTAGGTGTTCATATAGATAATTCAAACACACCACACCAGCTAAAAATGTTTGGTAGACAAAGGGAAGTTAAAATGGCATGGGTCCCGGAATGCATAGGACTTATACAAAAAGTCTGGTCACACTTGCCACACTCTTCATCAGGTGTCTTGTTAATCTTGTGTCATACCCATTCTCTATGCTGTGGGGAAAGTGCCAAAAATCCACCTACGGATTTCAATGAAAGAACTGCTCACCTAATGGCCCAAATCAGCATGGACTTCACCATCTTAGTGCTTAGGTGGGGCTTCCTTTGGGTCTCTTTCTGCATTTGTAGTCTGTTTGCAATCTAGCCAATGGGAAAAAAATACTTCTTGCATAGCGTGCCTTCCCACTGGACTAAGGCGGAGAGGGAACCAGCAAGAAATCTTTTGGTACTTATGACTGGAGATTGAAAATATACCCAGTGGTGAGAACTGGATCCTCATTCTGTTTATTTGTATGGGGGAGGGGAATATTTTCAAAAGTATTTTTTTCCACCGGTTAAATTACAACTTTACTACAAAAGAAAAAAAAAAAAACCTTAAAGATGCCTGCCCTGTTAAAAAAGAATGTTCATTATGGTAGTAAAGCTGTGTAATTAAAAAAATATATAGAGAGTTTAGGATTTTGTTCTTACGACAATTACTTTTTTTTTTTTTAAGGCAACAAAGGATGCTGGGCAGATATCTGGATTGAATGTGTTGAGGGTTATAAATGAACCTACTGCTGCTGCTCTTGCATATGGTTTAGATAAATCCGATGACAAAATGTAAGTATTTTCATTTTTCATCTAGTCAGGGAATTTACCCAAATTACAGACATGGTTTGGGAATGGGTTAAAGGACATGTACACCCTTTTCCACCCACTTTCCTTATATCTTTTATCTACCTTAAACAGCTTGGTTTGCCTTGTTTGTTTTTTTTCCCCTTCCATTAGTAAATATTCAATTTAAACACCTTTTTCTTTCTTATGGGATACGCACTAGATTTCAGTCAACTCTCAGTTCAGTGCATTAAAGGAACACTAAACCGATATTATGAAGTGTAAGAAATCTGTATCTATTATTCACATTTGTTATTTTCACACATCTGAAAGCCTAACCTTTCCTGAATCAAATATACCTGTGTGCCACATACATGAGTGTATTTGGAGGGAAGTGGCCACCAGCTAACTCCCAATGAGACATATGCATACAAGAAAAAAGTGCCCTGTCTTTTGGACAGCCTCCAATTTTTTAATGGAAACACCCTCAAAACTTGAAAATACCCCAGCTTTCAGTTTTTTAAACTGAACACCCATTCAAACAACGAAAATCCCCCACAAACTATTTTTAGAAACTTACACACCTTTCGCTACATGGCATACGTAGCATTCTTTCATACATACATGCACAATTTGGCACACAGTTCTTTTTACAAATTTGCAATTTTAGTGCTAAAAAAAGTGGAAAACAAGGTTCAAACTTAGAAATCTTGACCAAACCTCCAGAACAATGAAAACTTCCCACTAAATAACGATCTTCTATATGTCCTGAATAAAATACTACCTTACATGGAACAGTGCACACAAACACGGTCAGCACTCTAAATACATACTTGATTTTTTCAGACTAAACACACTCACTTGGGAAACAATACCAAAAATTATATATATTATTGAAATCCACACACCTTCAGTTACATAGCGATATCAATCTTTCACACATTCTTTATGTGCAGAATTCGATACGCAATTTCCAGATTTTATTTCAGAAGATTTTGTGAAAAAGGTGATTCAAACTTAGAAATCATGTCAAGCCCACATAAGTAAAAAAATAAATAATCCCACTAAATATCAATCTCCCATGTCCTGAATTTAAACGGTATGCTACATGCAGGGTGTGCACAGAAACAAAGCCACCAAGTAACTTTAAAGGGGCCAAGGCATAATAAATATTGTTTATATATATATATATATATATATATATATGTCTGTATTTTGAGAGGCTTTCATTTTTTCAAACTAAACATACATACATAAATTCAGCATTTTTTTTTGCAGTGAAATAAATGAAACTTGGAAATCTTGAACAGTAAAACAGTAAAAATATTAACTGTCCTCTAAATAATTTTCACCCCCCCCCCACTTGCATCATTGCACACGCCGAGACAACTGCCAGCAAAAAAAAATTAAAAGGAGAGAACAATTTTGCAGATTGGTACTGAGAGACGCACTATTTTTTTGTGTATCACTTAGATTGTGTGTTTCACTTTTTTTTTTTTATCTTTACCCCAAAAAATTATGATTGAACATGGAATACAGACCCATTTTCCAAGTCAACATCTGACCTTAAGTGCACTTCCCGGAAAGCATTTTCTAGAAAGGGATTTTTCATTAAAAGAGAACTAAACCCAAAATAGCTCCACAGACTCTATAACTGTCACTTAATAAAAACCATTTGTATCTCACCTCTGAATTCCACCTCTTAGTGTAGAAATCATTTATAGAACATTTCTGCGTACTGGCAGTCTATGATGTCACGACTGGCTTCTAGTGTTGCCTCTTCCTGGTGGTCCAGGTACCAAAACTCTTTCTGCACATGTTAACTTGCTACCTTGTGTTTGTTTTCCACTCCCATTATGCTAAGCTGCATGTAACAGTTGAACTCAGTCCCCACCTGCAGCATCTACCAGCCAATCATCAGAGATAGCAGTGAATATTACCGTATATACTCGAGTATAAGCCGAGGTTTTTAGGTTTAAAAATTAACCTAAAAACCTTGACTCGGCTTATACTCGAGTTAGGAGCAACTTACCTTCAATCCAGAGGCAGCCGCGAGGTCCGGCCGGCAGTTCCCAGTAGTTCTTCGCGGTTGCGCGATGACGTCATCACGCACGCTGGCGGGATGACGTCATCGCGCAGCCGCGAAGCAGTAATGGGAACTGCCGGCCGGACTCGCGGCTGCTTCTGGATTGCAAAGAGAAGACTGAAACCAGGTACGGGTTTGAGCTGGGGGGGACTGGGGGGAGGGCTGGGGTTACTGGGGGGGGGGCTGGGGGACAGTATGCCATGCAGACACCCACATTTTCTTTTTACTAGTGGTGTTGGAAACTACAACTCCCAGCAACCAAGCATGCTGGAGTTGTAGTTTCCAAACATCTACAGTGGAAAGGTATTAGGGTGGGGGACAGTATGCCATACAGTAACCCCCAATACCTTTTATACTATAGGTGGTTGGAAACTACAACTCCCCAAACCAAGCATGCTGGAGTTGTAGTTTCCAAACATCTACAGTGGAAAGGTATTAGGGTTACTGTATGGCATTGTCCCCCACCCTAATACCTTTCCACTGTAGATGTTTGGAAACTACAACTCCCAGCATGCTTGGTGCTGGGAGTTGTAGTTTCCAACCACCTATAGTAAAAGGTAATGTGGGTGTCTGCATGGCAACTATCCCCCCAGCCCTCGCTTATACTCGGGTCAATCATCTTTTCTAATTTTTGAGGCAAAAATGGGTGCCTCGGCTATACTCGAGTCGCGTAATACTCGAGATATACGGTATTAGCAGATTTTCCTGATCAAACAGATTGGGGGAAGGTGTAAAAGGTGTATTTTGGAAGCAACTTGTTAACCCTTTATATTTGTGAGCATTTCTGTAAGAGACTGTCAGGCTCATTACCCAGACTCTCTGGGCAGATATATGGAGTTAATTGTGCTAGCCGATTAGCTTCCGGTTAGTGCGACTTTAACTCCATATTTGCGTTGGATGCGGGGCTTATGCAAGAATCACCTGCGATTCAATATCGGGTTTGCGCTAGTTTTAGCGCAGGATTTTAATGCCAGCAAATAGCCGCACTGCAATGCACTAAAATCGCACAAACAATCGCATGCAATTTACATGTGTTTGCGATTTGTCCATTTTAATTTTGAAAATGCATGTGATTTGCAAGATCGCAAGTTTTTGGTGCGTTGCTGCGACTCCAATACAATTGGAAAATGGCAAACGTCTGAAAAATGCGCTTGTGTGGCCTAGCCGTTAGAAGTGTAATGCAAGCTGCATTGATTTCAGTTTAGCAATACAGCATGTATTTAATGCAATGGAACTTAGTTTTGCAGCAGGTCAATTTTCTAAGGCTATGGCCCCACTTAAGTGCAAGGGAGGACGCAAGTTCTCAATAATGCCCGATCGTGCTCGCTTCCGTGCATGGGTGTTGGGCTTCCACAATTGTACCCTAGCAGAGTACATGCAATACAGAAAATTGCATGTATTGTGGCCGGACCCATAGGATATTACATGCCTGCACTCCCACTAGCACAATCGGGTTGCAAACCACAATCCAAAATGCACTAGAGGGAGTAGCCCTAAGAGTTTGAGCCTTAAAGGGAAAGGTGGCAACCCCAGTAGAATTGAACTGACCACTTTACAAGGTACACTTATAAAACCAAAACAGTTCAGAGCAGCAGGTGCTGCATATTGACTTGAACATAGTCTAAGCACAGCTCTGTGCAATGCATTTTACAGGCCACCTTTTGCCTTTAAGACAAGTATTAAATCTACATGTTTCAGTGCTAAGTACCATTGCATTTAAATACAAAAACTGTATCGGCCTGCATCATGCTTCTAAGAAAATACTAACAATCTTTTGTTGTATAGATATTATCAGACCTATGTAATAAAAGTTATTAAAATCTGATTGGTTGGGGCAAAATTTGCACCATTTTTAAGGATAAGAACTTTTAATACATAGGTCTGTATGTGTGTTCGGGTCTTAAAAGCAAAGGTGGGAACCTTAGTTGGAAGAGGGTTTTTGTTTATGCAAAACTTCACACAGGCAGACCACCTGCTGCATTAATTTTATATAACCTGTTTGCATCCCTCTAACAGTACCCCTTTTAATTGGCTTTCCCTCCAATAATTCCTGTTAATATGTACACTTATAGAAACAACATGGTGCAGAGCTGCAAGTGGCATACCCTCCAACATTCCCCTTAAATATGTACACTTAGGCCAAGGCCACATTACAACGCACAAAATTGCATACGCAACGAAAATTGCACGGCATTGCACAGAGCTATGCTAAAATCAGGTTTACTTCACTATCCTCCCTCTACAGTTATGCACCATGTGGTTTCTATAAAAACACACTCTTCCTACCCCCCAACATTCCCTTTAATAAGGGTGAGAAATGTGTGCTAAGTTCAGGTTCACTAAACTATTCTCCTACAGTTCTGCACAATGTGGTTTCTATAAAAACACACTCCTACTACTGTACCAACATTCCCCTTTAAGAATGTGCACTGATGAGAAATGCATTGCATTTGCTAAGATCAGGTTCACTTCACTATCCTCCCCCTAAAGTTCTGCCCCATTTGGTTTCTATAAAAACACACTCTTCCTACCCTCCAACATTTACCTTTAAGAAGCTACACTTTCCACTAATATTGCTGACAGGGAGAGCTAGAGACCTTCACACTACGAGCCATATTTATAAAGGTGTGGTATTTCCTTCTTTAGCAATCGTTAATTTATGATCACTATTAAAAATCATGTAAATGGCGAGCGTAAATCTAAGACTGCCCCTAGAATTTACGGTAATTACAGAATGGTGTACTACTGCCACGGTTGTACAGTAACAAAAACCACGGTATTGAAATTTTTAAAATATGGTCCTCCAACGCTTAAATAATTGCAGGTGAAACATACAAAGACACTGTCTGTAACTGTGAATAGTGCAGGTGTATTGCAAAACATGCATGCTACATGTTTCTGACCCACTAGTCCTTCCTCAAGTGCTTGAGTGGGTCTGAAACTTGTAGCACACATTTTGAGCAATAAACTTGCAATATTCACAGCTACAGACCTGTGTCTTTGTATGTTTTTATATCGGATTTGGTGGAGTGAAAGCCATAGGTGAGACATGCATTATTTCCAGACACACTAGATACCCAGACCTATATACTTTACACTACAACACTGCTACTAGGAAAGGGTTAATCGGCTGCACCACCGATTTGAATATTGGTAATTTAATCTATTTATACATCATAGGGGTTAAGAGGTGGGAGTGGAAATCACACAGGTGCTGAAAATGTAATCAAGGCAAATGTATTGGCAGGGCAAGGGAAAATGTCAGCTTCAGGGTCGGGGGAACAAACAGAACCTAAAATGAGGCCCCCGAGTTGAATCTTCCATGTTGAGAAGGATGTTGAGGCAAGTACTTCCTAACTTAAACTTTGATTTTTTGGGGTTTAGTTCTCCTTTAACTGGTACCCTATATGAACTGACAATTGGTGAGTTATAGGGCATGTCTACCCTAAAATCAAACTTGTAAAATAATGTAGCTCCCCCCTACCCCGACCTAAATGCTGTATTTCTTTAAAAATCAAATCCAAAGCATATTTACATGCCTTCACTCCCGCTGCGCACTCCTTGCAGGAAGTTGCAAATGGGCCGGACCGGCAGCTACCACTGTGATTGGCTGAGAAGCAGCCAATCACAGATGTGGCTGCTGGCAATGGAGACGCCGCGGGCATGGAGGGGCTACATTATACTCCAATGATTTTATGCTAGAAATAGCCATCACAGAGGATGGATCTGGACGGTGGTAGGGAGGGGGGAAGGGCCCCACTGCGCACACCGAAAACAACTAAGAGGACCCATCAGAGGCAGAAACCTTTCCCACAGGAACACAGCTGGTACTTCTCAGTTTCTTGGACTTAAGACACTGCAGAAGAACCATAAGGAGCTGGAAGGTAAGGATCATTTTAAACTACACAGTGGGGCCAGTAGTAGGCTAAATTATAGTTTTTTAGGGGTGGACATGCATATATCGGAAAAAGGAAACGTTATGTGTGCACAGATCATCACCCTGCAGGTGAAAACCCTTCTAAACCTTTTTAACAAATTGGACCGCTCCCAGATACTGGGCGGATTGTAACACTGTTTGTCTCAAGCGTGTGATCTATGAACACGCGAGGTAGCTAACTATTAGCTCTTTTTAATGGAAAAATAAATGGCAATAAATGTGAAGAAAGGTGTCTAAACCCACTCAGTGGTCTGGGTGCACATGCCCCAGACCCTTTGCAGAAAATATCCCAGCAATATCATACTGTGATTCGGTTCAGAGGATCTTTAGAGTATAGCAGTAACTCACTGCTTATGTAGGGTGGCTCAGGTGCAACTTGCCCCGAGCTAATCGCTATGGCCAGACACAATCCACGAAATCCACCAAGTAGGAGCGTGCACACTGAGAAATTAAGAATAGAACTCCAGCTAGTAAAATCAAATCCTAGACATCTGGACCAAACGGCCACCTGATGCGTTTCGTACCTCAAGGGTACTTACAAGGGCATATACTAAAGTATATGCCTTTAAAAGGAAAGGAGGAGCCTTGTTTTGAGTATGTGGCTATTTAAGGGGCGTACCTTTTCCCTCTGGACTAGAGCGTCTTTTCCTAGGATTAAGTTCCCTTGAGGTACGAAACGCATCAGGTGGCAGTTTGGTTCAGATGTCTATGAATTATCAAAGTATGATTTGATTTTACTAGCTAGAGTTCCGTTCTTAATTTCTCAGTGTACACGCTCCTACTTGGCGGATTTAGGGGTGGACATGCCCCTTAAAATCTCTGGACCCTGCATCTGTTTTGGCCCCTAGTGCTCATGTTTTTTCTGTGGCATTGATGAAAGGGTTCAGCATTCTTTCTTAACACATATGAACACATATAAAATCTATGTATGGCTACATTTAAAAGGCATGTCTACCGTTAAAACAAAAATCTGATGACTAGTTGGTGACATGTTAGTTTTACATGCATTTGTAACCAGATATTAAATAAAAAGTTGTCGTCAGTTTTAGCAAAGGTATCTGCCTCCTCCCTCTGCTAAATGAGCTTTTTATAAGTTGTGCAGTGGTGGTAGCAGGGGAAACGGCAGTCATTTATTGGTTGAGATGCCAGCTGTCACAGCCTTGGAGGGAGGAGCCAGATTACTCTGCCAGTATAGACGCAATAATTATACTTCAATATCTGGTTTATAACACATTAAATAATGTGCTGAATTAATAGTAGTAATAAAATTAAATAATCAAGGTGCAGGCTATTTTTCTCTTCATTTGTCTGCGGTACATTGTAGTATATTTAAAGGAATAGTGGACACAAAGTGAACTATACCTTTAAAGTAGTGATTGAAGCCCGGGAGGATTGAAGGTGAGTATATTTACCTCGTGTACTATCCACCGCCAGCTCCATTGAAAATTGCAGACAGCTTCCTGGGTTTAGTTAACTATAGCGCACATTATTGCACATGCGCGCTATAATGAAACTAAACCAGGAAGCGGTCGGGACTTGTAACTTGAGCAGCGATGGATTGTGCGCGAGGTAAATATACTCACCTCCGATCCTGGTAGAGTGATTGAAGAACGGAAGGTAAGGAATAGGTCCTTTACCTCCTGGTCTTCAATCACTTCTTTAAATGAATAGTTAACTTTTTAAATTTGCTAGTAATATGCCTGCACTATTATTTCAACCCCTTAGTACTTATTCTGTTATGGACACTAAAGAAATGTAATTAGCAGGGCTTCACTGATCAAAGTGATTTGCATTTAAACAACAATAATCCTAATTCAACTATGCTGCATGTGTTTTTAATAGGTGTCCCTTCATGTTTAGCATGATAACTGTAAGAACATGCACATTCAGAAATTACTACGGTAGTCATATTATTCACATTGTTAGGAAGAGCTAGCTTTCCATCCACTCCACCAGTTGACTTGACAGCTAGTTCATACTGCTTTATTTGGGGCTCATTCACCCTAGAGAAACACATTTTCGAAAAGTATGCATTGTGAAAAACACAGCTACACTTGTATCTGTATGTTGCCCCTCCCACTTAGATTGTAAGCTCTTCAGGGCAAGGATCTCATTCCTAATGTCATCGCTTGTTGCACTTATAGCAATTTATACATAATTTATATATATATATGCTTTTTTTTAAGCAATGTATGAAATTGTATTTAATTTAATTTTTATCTTATCTGTATAATGGCTTGCACTTATTCCCTTTTTTGTATACTATTTTTTAATGTACAGCGCTGCTTACCCAAGTGGTGCTTTATAAATAAAATTATACATACATACATTAAAATCACTCTAGCATCCCCAATTATATATGAATGAAAAGCACAAATACATGGGAATGACGCCCCATAAAATTACTGTGTTCACCCCCCACCCCCATGCATATACGTGCTAATCCAGCTGCTAGTGAAATTCTTCATACTTGTAAATCAATCCTTTTCCCAACATGCCAAAAAGAAATTTCAAATATGAATTGACTCTTTTAACTTCAGTGTGTGGGATCTCCTGACCAAATCTGCACTATTTGGTCAGGCTAGCTAAGGCTAGCATTGCTATATAAACAGGAGTTCTAGCTCATTTTTGAAACTCCTAAGTAGGTCTTGAAGTGTGGTTGGTAGGGGTGTGTGGGGGGTGGCTATCTTTCTATCTGTTTGGAGAGTATTTCTTAAACTGTTGGCACTTCAAGGACTGTGACGTAGCCATAGGCATAATGGTGTCAGGCATGACTAGTCAGGTTTTTTTGCTGACCATGCAATTTTTTTCATTATGCTTACGGGGTCTGAGCAAATCTTACAGCTTGTGATTGTGAAGATTCTCTTTCATCCAGGTCATGGTATATCTTTTGTTTTCAATTAGATCAACTGGACGTGAAGTTTAGTTCTTGAAGACGTCATCCGAGAAATTAATTTCTCAATTTAGAATATCTTGTACAAGAATCTGTGGCAATTATCTACCCTGGAAAATTTGACACCAACTGTCTGCCATGTACAATGCTATTTTGACACCTTGTTAATTGGGATTTTCCAGGGTACATAGTTGCCACAGATTCTTGTACAAGTCATTCTGAATTGAGAAAGCCAGTCGGATGACTAGCGAAACGTCTTCAAGAACTAAATTTCAAGTCCAGTTGATCTAATTGAATACAACCGATATATCTTACAGCTTAAACTGTGGAGTCAAGAAGCAGAAATTGGGATATAATTTATTTTCTTATTCTCGGTTTGTTTGTTTTTTCCTGGATTGTTTGTTTCTCAGCATTTCAAGTTGAGCACATTTGGAATGCTATGGAGAGATCCAAGCAAACATCTTATGTTATTTCTGATTCAAAGTAACTGCTTTTGATTATTTTATTTTTTTTAAATTCGTTTTATTAAGTGACACAATAGTATTAGTTTGTACAAACGCATTCCAGATAGTTTGAATAACATTGTTGCTGTATAAATCATTCAGTTTGACATTACCGTATATACTCGACTATAAGTCGATCCGAGTACATATAAGTCGAGGTACATATTTTTCCTGAAAAATTAGTAAAAAATTATTGACTCGAGTATAAGTCGAGGGTAGAAATTAGGACCACTGCTGCCTTCTGATTCTGTATTGATTTGAGGCTTTAGTTGCCCTTTAAATGGACAGCAGAATTCCCATTCGCATACAGTAGTCCTATACAGTAATAGCCAAATCCAATATGGATATTACTTTATGGGACTACTGTATGGGAATTCTTCTGTCCATTTAAAGGGCAACTAAAGCCTCAAAACAATACAGAATCAGAAGGCAATCTTTAACAATAGATATCATCCTCCTGATTCTGTATAGTTGTAAAGCATTAGTTGCCCTTTAAATAATGAGGAATCACACACAGTAACCTCCAATTCCTTGCCACTGCAGATGTTTGGAAACTACAACTCCCAGCATGATTTGCTTGTTGGGAGTTGTAGTTCCCTAACATCTGCTGTGGCAAGCACTGCACTCCCCCCAGAGCCCTTCCAGTTCAGTGGACTTGCCTTGTGTAGCCTGCAATAAGACTGCTCTTGATACTGCCATCTGGATTTCTGGCAGCGGAATGTCGGGTCCATAACCACCACCTTCCAGCAAGGCCCTGCGCTTTGGCCTCTGACCACCAGAGAGGGGCTCTGTCTAAGCTGTTGCATCAAAACTTCTGCTGCCCTAAGTCCAGTAATCGGCCGGCTGCTTGCATCCGCATTAACTCCTCTGGTGGGTGACGTCATTACTCGGCGCCGGTCTCTTCACGGCGCCGAGTAGTGACGTCACCCACCAGAGGAGTTGATGCAGAAGCAAGCGGCCGGAGGATTACTGGACTGCAAATGTGAGTGACTCCAGTATAAGTCGAGGTACGATTTTTAGGCTATTTTTATAGCCTAAAAACCTCGACTTATACTCGAGTATATACGGTAATTGTAGTAGAGGTAATTTGTCGCTTAAGGATAATCCACCTATATCTAGTTAGTTATATTGCTAAGAGATGGTCTGGGGGGCATTACACCAGTCGTCCCATATTTTGTTGAATTTGCCAGGGCAAGTTCTGTGAGTATATATCAGTTTTTCATATGGGAGGACACTGTTAACCAGTTTGATCCAGTTTTGTAGGGTTGGCGGGGTCGGGGCCATCCAATTTAATATTATTTCTTTGCGAGCAAAGAAAATAGTTTCTCTCAGAAAGGTTATTTGGAATTTGTTCCATATTTCTGGGTCTAGTATCCCCAGGACACAGGCTTTTCCTCCATATTCTATAGAGGGTTGTATTAGGGTGGATAGTAGTCGTACCACCCCTATCCAGAACTGCTGGACTTGTGGGCATTCCCAGAGTAAATGCAAAAAATTGTGGTTTTTGCATTTTGGGCAAAGTACCGTGTCTCTCTTCCTGATGCGGCATAATCTATATGGAGACAGTTATGTCTGGTGTAATATGTTCAGTTGTATGAGGCGTTTATTGACTGAGAGAGATGCTGTCATATGAGATTTGGACATATCCTCCCAGTCCTCTAATGTTATATCAGGGATATATTTTTGCCATTTAGCTATAATTGTTGTTTTTTGGGTATCCACTTTTGTAAAAAAGGAGTATGGAGTATGGAGTATGGAGTATGGAGTATGGAGTATGGAGTATTGATATGGGTATGAGTCGGCGTCTGGCGTACTGGGTTGGGTCCTGGCGTCGGGCGTCATGGCGTCTGTGCGTCGGGCGTACTGGCGTCTGGCGTCTGGCGTCCTTGCGCTGCGTCTGGCGTTGCTTCCTTGCGTCCTGGCGTCCTGGCGTCCCCTGCGCGTCGGCCGCACCCTGCGTCCTTAAGATTCCTATAATCGGGTGAGCCAAGATGTTTACCTCTCTACTCTTGAGTTCTGCGTTTAGACAGTGCCTAAATTGCAGATATTTAAAGAAAAAGGAGTGTGGGAGGTTGTATCTCGCTTTCGACTGATCGTATGAATAAATTATATTGTTTTGCATTATATCTCGGAGTTGGGTGACTCCCTTGGCTCGCCATTCCTTTGCCGACACCAGATTTTTAAGCTGAGGGAATATCAAGTTATTCCAGAGGGACATTTCCTCAAGGGTGTCGGTGTAGTTGAGTAGAAGGTTGGATTCTTTCCAAATTTTTAATGCTTGTTGATGCAGACATGTGAGTTTCTGGTCTGCGTGTCCATCTGGATAGCTAAGGAAAGTGATAGTCTACTTTTAAATATTGTGCCAGCATTAGTTCAGTGACTGGGGGTTCAGAGTCTGTTGCCCATACATTATTGTATTTCAGTTGGCTTGCCAGGTAAAATAGTCGTAGATTGGACAGTGCTAGCCCCGCTTGATCTTTGGGGCATTCCAGTGCAGATAATTTTAATTTAGCTCTACCGGACATCCAGAGAAAAGATGTCAGAAGACTGTTCAGACGTTTAAAAAAGGATTTGGGTATATATACCATCGAGTGTGAGATGGTGTATAGTATTTTTAGCAACAGTATGATCTTGATCAGATTAATCCTACTCATCAAATTCAATGGGATATTTTTCCAGTGTTCAGTTTTGCTTCTGACAAGTTCTAGTATTGGGTGTATATTAAGTTCATAAAATTTTATCGGGTCTTTCGTTATTTTAATTCCCAGATATGTGAAGTATGGGACATTTTGTAATGGACATGGTAGCCGTGTGGGGTTATTTGTGGTGTCATCGATATTGTATAAGCAGGATTTTCCCCGGTTTATATGTAGACCTGCGTATAAACCAAAGGTGTCTATTAGTTCTACTAGAGTAGTAATGGTTTTCCAGGCAGATCAGCAGGTCATCCGCGTAGAGGGCCATGGTCTCGGTGTATGGGCCCAGTCGGAGGCCCTTGATATCTAGGTTTGCTCTAATTTGTATGGCAAGGGCTTCAATTACGACAGCAAAGAGCAGTGGGGATAGTGGGCATCCCTGTCTAGTGCCTCGTTCTAAATTGAAGGTAGTTGAGGTTCTGGAGTTAACTGTTATATGGGCTGTTGGTTTTTTATATAGGATTTTGACCCAGTTCATGAAGTTCACGCCAAAGCCAAATCTGTGCAGGCACGCCCACAGGAACACCCATTCAACTGAGTCAAAGGCCTTTTGAGCATCCAAAGAGACCATTATCCTGCGGCCAGCGTTATCATGGTGTATTTGAGTTTGTATTCGAAGCGCTTCTGATATTTGTTGAGATCGAACGTCACGTCCTGGTATGAAGCCTGTTGTAATGAACAATATCCGTTCATTGTAATGAACAATATCCGCTATAACCTTTTTCATTCTATTTGCTAGTATCTTCGCTAGGGTTTTGTAATCATTATTAAGAAGGGATATGGGTCTATAAGAGGCACATTGTGTTGGGTCTTTTCCCTGTTTTGGTAGGACAATGATATTTGCCTCATAGTAAGTGTTAGGGAGGCGTCCTATATTGGCGGCTTCTTGGTATACTTGTAGCAGATGGTCTGCCACTCCTGCCTGTTTTTGTAGACCTTTATGGGTAGGCCATCTGGGCCTGAGGCTTTGCTGTTGTGCAAGTCGGCTGTTGCTGTCATGAATTCCTCTTTTGTTATGGGTTGCTCTAGTGTTGCATGTTGTAAAGTGGTTAAAGTGGGGTATGTGGTATCTGCCAGATAATCATATACATCACTTTCTACATATGGAGAGTTAGATTGATATAGTGTAGTGTAGAAATTTTTGAAGGAGTTTAAAATATTGATGGTGACTGTGACCAAGCCCCTCTCTGGGTCGTCTATGGCTATTATTGTTTGGGATTGGTTGACTTGGTGGGTTAGGGTTACCAGGAGTTTGGCTGATTGGTTGCCATTTTCGTAAAATAATTGTTTTCGGAAAAATTCCTTTCGATTGGCTTTTTCTTTTAGCATTGTGTTATATTGTCTCTGCAGGATTAGCCAGTTATTCTGGGATTCTTAGATCATATTTAAGCTATACAGGTGCTCTGCATCTTTTACCTGTTTAGCTAGTGTGTCTTCCTCTGTTCTGGTTGATTTTTTAATGTATGAGATTGTGGCGTAAAGGCGTCCTCTGAGGAAGGCCTTGAAACAGTCCCAGTTTGTGAAAATGTGTGTTTGTGAGTTATTTTCCTCCCAAAATAGTTCTATTTGCTCCGGAATAATGTCAGGTTGGGGTATTAGGGTCAACCGGAATGGGTGTATTTTCCGGGGTTTAATGAGTTTGGGTTCATTGGGATGTCTTATTGTCAGTAGGAGTGGTGAATGGTCTGATATGCCTCTTGGCAAGTGTTGTATTCGGGTGATTTCTGGCACTATTGATCTATGTACTAGGGCTAGATCTATTCTTTACGATGTGGGTGCTTGTGTCTCCATGCATCCAGCCATCCCATATCTTCCATAAAGGTCTGGAGTAATGTGGGTGTGGTAGGGGTTGTTGTTGATTGGTTTGGCTGCAGTCTATCTAATTGCCGGTTCAGTATCATATTGTAGTCACCCATACAAATTATTTTGGTGTGTGGGTATTCCGCTATAAATGGTGTCAAATCATAGAGTATGTTCATCGTAGCAGGGGGTGGGTTATAGATAAATGTTATTGTTTATAGTATATTGTCGATTTCTAGCGTTGTCCCTACATATCTACCATGATCGTCTCGTTTTACTTCCATTATACGGTATCTTACTGTGTTTCGGATAAGTAGTGTCACTCCTCTTGAGTAGGTAGTGTGATAGCTGTGGGCTGCCCAGTTTACCCATCGCTTTTGCAAAAGTCTCATTCTTGAATTTAAGTGAGTTTCCAGTAGTCCCACTATATCTGATGTGTATTTTTGGATAAAGGTAAATACTAGCGTTCTTTTTATAGAATTATTGAGTCCGCGGACATTCCAGGCCATGATGGTAAAGTAAGTCATATTGGAGGTTTTGGTTGGAGTGTATGCAGTTCTGGGTTAAGTGTATTGTTTCCTGACTGGCTAGGGGTTCTAAGTGTGTTAGGTCTTAAACTGTATCTTTGGATCCTCAAACATTTAAACTTAACAGTAAGAAACTTTAACTTTTCGGGGTGAACACTGTCAGGTGTTCTTTCTTCAACAAGATTGGCTAAAAAGTTATCTGCTACCGCTGCCGGGTAGGCTAGTAACCGAGTGGGGGAGTGTATGGTTAGATACTCAGTTTGTAATATATGCAGTATATACTTATTGACTGCTGTATCCATTCAGTATAAAGTGGGTAAGTCTTTTGGCAGTTTAGAGTAGAATTCTTACACTGTGGATATGCAATATTTGTAGTTTATGGTTATTAGCTGCTTTATCGAGTCAAGATAGGGTGGGTAAGTCTTTTAGCAGTTTAGATAGCAGTGTTCATATACTGTGGATAAACAAAGTTTGTTTGCACACATTACAGTCGCGTTCAAACATGTATTCTATACTTATCAGTGGGTGGGTTCACTGTGGCACGAGTTCAGGAAGTTCTTTGGTGGTTCAGGTGGTGTAGTCCAAACATTGTAGTGAAGGCAAAGTTTCCTGGGTTGTCCGGTTAGATGCAGTTTCCCACGAGGCCTGGGAGCGAGTCCATGCGGGGTCCAGGTCGCATAGTGTCGTCTGCTGTTATTTGTTGGGTAACCTGTTCACCGTGGTCTCAACCCAGTGCATGGCCTTCGTAGGGTTATCAAATATTTTGGATTCTCTGCCTTGCATAATTTTGAGCTTGGCTGGGTATAACATAGCGTAGTTTATCCCTTTTTGTCGCAGTTGTCTCTTGACCTCTAGGAAAGTGGCTCTGCGTTTCTGTAGGTCCATTGAGAAATCAGGGAAAATCATTACATTTGTATTTTCAAATTTTAGTTCCCCTTTTTGGCGCACTAGTCTTAGGATGCAGTCACGATCTCTGCTGTTGAGTAATCGTGCGATTATTGGCCGCGGTCTGCTACCGGTTGGTGGAGGTGTAGCAGGCATGCGGTGTGCTCATTCTACGGCAAAGGTTTGTGATAGCTCTGAACTATCAAATTTGTTTTTGATCCATGTTTCAATAAAGTTTTCTGGGGATCTTTGTGTCTTGTCTGTTTTCCAGAAGGCTCTGAACAGATTCTGGCGTCTAGATCTGTTCTCTAAATCATCGTGCTTTTGTTGTAGGATTTGGATTGAAGTTTTTATTTGGGATATTTCTGCAGTCATAGGGTTTACTGTATCCTCTAGTACGGAGACCCTGTTTTCAGCTTCTCCTATTCTATGCCTGAGTTTTTGCATGTCATGTCTGAGGAGGCTGACTTCAGTTTTAAGTTGTTTCAGGCCCACCATTATGGAGGAGTTACCCTCTTTAATTGCAGATATTTTAAGGTTTTATACCTGTTGTAGGGAGGGAGGATCAGCAGGGTCTCCGTTCTGGTGAAGTGATTGAGTGTTCGGGGGTCATCCTGATGTGTGGGTCTTCCCTGTGGAGCTGCCGTTGCGCCATCTTGTGCAGTGTCTTGCGTGTACTGAGCGAGCCGTTCAGTTACTGCGGCCGCCTGCTTTTCCTTATCTTTGGGTTTGCTCATGGTCCAGGGGTGTTAGCATGTTGGCCGGTGTGGTTTGTTCTACCACTTGGTGATTTAGCGTGCAGGGGAGACGGTCAGGATAATAGAGGCAGTGGAGCAGTCCTTATGTGCGTCCTATCCTGTCGCCATCTTGGACACGCCCCCGCTTTTGATTCTTTGAGTAAAAAATCTCAAATTAAATATTTTCACTTCTTCTAGTATTGATTTTATTAAGGCTACCACAATCGCTTTAATTCCAACCAGGTATTATCCCCCGTATGCAATTTAATGCCCACTATTTGCTGACTTTATTTATTTATTGCACTAAAATGCAGTATTAAATCATTACCGATAAATGGTAAGTTCCGTGAAAATACATATACTTCTAAAAACGGAGCATTCTATTTTTATCCTAATGAACTTAACCTGATCATTCAGCATTTTGTCTGTGTATAAATAAATGCTTCCGAAATACTGAATTCCAGATTGCAGGACCTTGAGACTGTTATAGTCATGTCCTTTACCCAGTGCCTGGGTTGATTCAGATGCTCTCAGAAGAGATCTGAGCATGTTTGACCCATTGCAGAGCCAATCAGTAGAAATTACTGTCAGGAACATTCCATGGTATTATGCATTCTGGAAGAAGGACAGTTACAGAACCTGTAATGTCTAGAGCAGGGAATGGCTGCGGGGGGGGGGGGGGTGATTTCTAAATTTAGATTCTTTCAAAATGGAAGAGAGTTTAGATTATTCTATATATTAAGACTTGTAAGTATTTTCCTCTGCACTTGTCCTTCAAAGGTCCTGCACAGATTTCTTTTAGGAAACCACACAGCTAACGCAATTTTCTTTTTAAATCACACTAACTTTTTGTGGGCAGTTTTTCTCTCTATTCCACTATTCAAGATCTTGTTTCATAATATTGGGATAAATGGTATATTATATTCCGTGTGGAATGGTATATTATATTATTCCGTGTACTTCAGCATCCACCTTCCACAGGTAAAGACTTCCTTGGTGTTAGAGCCAAATGTATAATGGCTGTTGCGCTTTCATTTCTAGGGGAAATAAAGCTGTGGTTTCAAGAATTGTAATTGGCTATTAACACTGTAATTATTTTTTTTCTATTTGTTGAGATTTCAAACTTGCAGTCAATAATTTTTTTTTTTAAGGGCATGTCCACCCCCAAAACTATAAGTTAACCCCATACTGGCCCCACTCCGTAGTGTAATATAATCCTTACCTTACATCCCAGCTCCAAATAGTTCTCCTGTAATCCCCCCCCAACCACCCACCCACCCCAAGTCCCAAAAACTGACCACCTGGAGGATAGTCCATATAGAACTCTGCCTCCTGTCTCTCTTCCGGGAGAAGTTTGGAATGTGCACTGCAGGCCTCTCCCTCACGTTTTGCGACCCCTCCCCCTACCATAAAACACCTTTGCCATATAGTAGTGTTCCTTCCCCCAGCCCCAACCGCTATAAAAGATTTTTAAGAAAGTTCCCCGAACTCTACTTACCTTCTAAACATAAATTTATTAATTTTCAGATCAAATGTTTTTTTCCTATATTGAGAGTGGATTTCTAAATATGGGAAAGGAATTAAAAGAAAATAACTCGTGGTAAAAACGTAGAAAACACGATAGCTGCCATTTAACCCTTTTAGTGCCAGCAGTGTATTCCATTTTCCGACCGTTTGTGCAAGAAGACTTTTCAGGACTTTGCCCTCAATCTGTTTAGACTAATTTTACAGTAATTAGGAATATTATACATTGTTTTTTTCATCACAATGTGTACTTTTACAAGATAAAAGAATTGTGTAATTTTCTGGAGATTTCACTGGATTTTTTGGGTAAATTATGTAGAAAAATTTGCAAATTTTCATGGACTCCCGCCATTTTTATTTATAGTTATCTTAAGATTACGCACAAAAATCTTACTGTTTCTAAAAGCTCTGATACTCCTGAGTACAATGATACCAGATCCATGTCGGTACCCCACTTTTCCTGTAAAGGACTTTCAAGAATATTACATTAAATAGAAATTTATAACCACTTCTGACGGTTAACATAGAATATCTACCAAATTAACTAAAATATCCCCGCAAGTGAGATTTTTAGAAACTACATTTTTGAGTGAGGTAAGTTTGGATCAAAATGTAGATACCTGGGCGCAGCTCTTCATCCATTTGTAACTTATTTTCTCACATTTTCCTTTTCCCCCTCAACTGTAAAATCAGAGACAAAATCAAATGTGAATTTCCACTCAAAACTGTACAGGAATGTTCAAAAGCATCTCAAATATGAAGCTAACCCACGTCTAAATAAAACTGTATGCCTCATTCATGGGTGTACCCAGGGGCATGGATACCAACTAACCCAAAGTGGGATTAATGTCAAATGGCAGTAACCACAACATTTTTTTATTAGCCAGCTCTGTATTTGAACAGTCTGCAGTTTTTCCCCAAAACACCCCCCTAACTCAGAAATACCCCCCCCACAAACCTTCAGTTACATAACACTATAGTTTGTTCATTCTGGTGTGGTGTGGGCGCAGTTCTTCAAAGAAGTTTGCACTTTTCACAGATGAACAAAAAAATGAACAAAAAACAACATTCAAAAGGTAGAAATCATGCCAAAATCCCATGGAATGTAAAAAAAAAAAAAAAGTTACCAAATATCAATCTCCTAAATGTCCTGAATCAAACGGATGCTATATGCATGGTTACACACGCAGACATGGATGCGAAAATCCATGAAGTCGGACAATGCACGATGGCTCAAACAGTGAAAATATTCAGCCAACTCCGAATTTGAAAAGTCTGCAGTTTTTCCCACAAAACACCCCCTAATTCACAGAGCTGTCCCCGACACAGGTATAATATTATAATATTTTCGTCTGAAGAAGGCACAGATCGTGTGCCGAAACGTTGTAATAAACATGTTGTTGTAATGCTGTAAGACTGGTGTGCCCAGTTATTTTTATTTTTCTAAAACCCCATGGAATGTAAAAAAAAAATATATATACAAAATATCAATCCCCTGAATATCCTGAATCAAACGGTATACCATATGTGTGGTTACACACACGGACGTAAAAGCAAAAAGCCACGAAGTGAGACAATGCATGATTGCTCAAAAACAGCAAAAATATTCAGCCATTTGAACAGTCTGCAGTTTTTCACCCCCCAACTATATATTCCTCAAAACTACACATTTTTAGCTATGGAATGCT
Source organism: Hymenochirus boettgeri (assembly GCA_019447015.1). NCBI lineage: Eukaryota > Metazoa > Chordata > Amphibia > Anura > Pipidae > Hymenochirus > Hymenochirus boettgeri. The sequence continues at coordinate 58,998,255 of CM033471.1, read as the reverse complement.
GTAGTTTGTTCATTCATACCATCAATCGTGTGGATGCAGTTCTTCGTAGAAGTTTGCACTTTTCACAGATTTTCTGAAAAAAATTAACAAAAATCAACGTTCGAAGGTGGAAATCATGCCAAACCCCATGGAAAGTAAAAAAAAAAAAAAGTTACCAAATATCAATCCTGAAAATGTCCTGAATCAAACAATAAGCCATATGCATGGTTACACACACGGACATGGAAGACATGGAAAAACACCCCTCTAACTCAGAAATACTTCCCACAAACTATATATTTCTAGAATCTGCACACTTTTAACAATGTAATGCTGTTTGTTCATTCATACCATCAATTGTGTGCCATCAATTGTGTAGTTCTTCGTAGAAGTTTGCACTTTTTGAAGAAATACCCCCAAAACTATGTTCTTGGAATCTACACACCTTCAGCTATGCAATGGTGCCATTCTTTTTATGCATACCACCAAAGGTGTGGGCTGTGTAGAATTTCGCACTTTTACCAGATTTTCTGGAAAAATGTACAAAAATGTATTTCAGTTAAAAATCATGGCAAATTCCCATGTCATGTAAACAAAACGTCAAGTATCAATCTTCCAAATGCCCTGAATCAAACGGTATACCTTATGCATGGTTACACACATGGACGTGGCAGCCACTAGTCAGTGAGCCAATGCGCAGTGGCCCAATAACTGCAACTTTCCAGATTTTTCAATCTAAACATCCTTCTGACTCAAAAATACCTCCCAAAATTATAAATTCTCAGAATCTACACACCTTCAGCTAATCAACTGTGCCATTTTTTCCATTCATACCATCAATGGTGTGTGAGCAGATCTTCGTAGAATTTTCGCAGATTTTCTGAAAAAAATAAAGAAAAACAAGTTTCAAAGTTAAAAATCCTGAAAAAAGTTACCAAATGTCCTGAATCAAACATTGTCATATGCATGGAGATTTTGTACAAAAATAAAATAAGATTCAAAGTTTTAAATCCTACCTAAACCCACTTAATAAGTAAAAAACCCACTAAATGTCAATCTCCTATATGTCTTGAATCAAATGGTATGCCATATGGGTGGGTGTACACAGACATGGCCACCAACTAACTCAAATGGGAAGCATGCACAACTGCAATTACAAGAAAAAAATCAAAGTACTCCATAATTTGAAAAGCTTACTCTTACTCAAATGAAACAGCCCCGAAACTTGGAAATGCCCCCTACAAATAAAAAAACCCAACTAAATATATCCCACATGCCCTGAATCAAACGGTATGCCATATGCATGGGAAAATCACTTCCCGGAAATGTCTCTTTCCAGGAAGTGATTTTTTCCTTCATTGACAGATAAATAATTAGGTGATCAGATCACCTAATATTGATCTCTGTCCCCATTTTGTTTCTAAGTCTTTGCTAAATCCTCTTTGTGATTGGAACTCTGAGCTCTATTCACAAATAGTATAGTAAGCCGTCACACAGTTACAGCTTTCTAAATTGGGTACTGCACTGCGATCCAAAGTAGATTGCAGTTCAGTTCCTCCACTGGACCTCCAATGAAGGTTGGGAGAAGACTTAGTGGAGACCCCGGTCTCCCTTCGTGGACCGGCTTCCCTGCACAGATAACCAGCACGTACGTTGTAGGTGGGTGGCCAGATAGACCACCCAAACAGGCATGTATGGCATACGTGCTTGGCACTGAAGGGGTTAATACCTAAGTAGGTTTTTTATGAATCCATTAAAAAGCACCAAATTCAACTATACTTACTGGACGAAATGGGATCCCTTTAATAATAATTTTATTTATTATTGATCTATATAGCATCAACATCTTATGTGACACTTTGTATTGTGTAATACCCTTGTATGTAACGTTTATAACTCTAATTGTAAAGTCATTCATATTACACGTAAGGGTAGAGCTTATAGGGTAACTGGTCTTGAATTCTTCCAAACTAGTAAGAATTATTTAAAAAGCCTTCCATCTTACCTTCAAAATAAAATCTAAATCACATCTCTAGATAAAATGTGTGAGAAGTTATTGCTGAAAAGGTTCAGCAATATTACTTCCTGCTTGAACACTTCCCGTTTTCAGCCATGTGACCAGCCTCTGCCTGCATTAATAGGCTCTCATTTTTTTTTCTCCCAAGCACTTCCTGTTTTCCCCAGCATTACTGAGCATGCTACACCCCTGGGGTGGAAAGGTAGGGCAGAGGTCACTCAACTTACTGGAAACAGGAAGTTTGAACTTTCACCCCAATGTAATGTCTCACAGGCTCCAACCAGAGATGTGATTTGTCAGCTCATTTTAAATCAAATACTGCAGGCTTTCATTCAACCCACAGTTGCCCTTTAAAATACAATTATATGTAGTACTCATTGTGGCAAAGTGATGAGTTAAAGTAGAGCAATACAATGATACAAAAAGAAAGCATTCCCCGCCCAAGTGAGCTTACATTCTAGGAAACGGTTGAGACATAACGTGAAGTGAATCAATAGGCAGTAACTAGATTGTCAGTGGGGTTTGTTTAGCAGGTAGGGCCTTGTTGTGTCAATTGGAGGTTAAGTGTCTTAGGCCAGGTTATATGCTTGCATTTGAAGTGGCCAGCACAAGCCAAGTCCTTAAAGGCTTATTATGCTCTAAAATGTAAAAATGGAAAGTACTTGAGGCAGGGATGTAAGATTGATTATTCCTACCACACAATATCATTTCGTTGTGGAGCTACAGCACTTAACGGTTTCATTTGCCAGGCCCTGGACTAGTCCTTTATTAAAGAGAGTGCTGAAGCCAGGAGGAAGACTGTCAGTTTTCTTTGTGCTGGTGCTCCTCACAGAAACAATATTGGGAGGTAGAAATCCTATATCCCAAGTACTTAGTTAGTTATCCTTTAATGCAGGTGTAGGAAATGGTGACAAGGGTGGATGAGGGAAGAATATAATTTACAGAGCAGAAATTTTGCGGATCAGCTCTTTGTATGTTGTTTTTTTTTTTTTTTTTCTTTAGAAAGTGCTTTGTAGAATAGGGGAAGCATCTTTAATTGGAGAGACTGACAGGAGCAGTGAGAAGAGATTAATAAGCTGGGCAGCAGAGTTTAAGCTTGATTGAAGTGACGCAGGTGATTGCTTAGCACAGGAGGGTGTTTACATTAGCATACCCTCCAACATTCCCAAGAAAGAAAACGGTACGCTTTGACACACCCCTTGCTCCGCCCAAACCCCACCCATTGCTCCGCCCCCAAATATCTAGCCCAAGCCAGTAACGGTAGCACTGTGCAACCGAGTGACTGGCGCACACATGATCGGGCGGTACACATGCCAGGCACCCGGTACAAGCCGGTACTTTTGTTATGCCCGGTACTCCCGTTTTAAAAAGGGTACAATACCGGGAAATTCGGTACACTTGGAGGGTATGCATTAGTCAAATTGGGATAGGCATGTGAACTAAAATAAATTGTAATGTGACTATCAAAAGCGTCATGTGAGTTGGTTAGTGTGTTTAAAATGTGGTTTGAAGGAAAGATCCAAGTCTGGCGTAATTCAGTTAAAGAACATTAGGAGATGAAGATATTGGGGTGTCATTAGTATAAAAGGGCATGTCCACTGGGGGGGGGGGAAAGCTTTGCTCTAAAATGTATATTACCTCCCCAAACCCCACACTTGCGATATTCCCAGCTTCCAAAAATGCTTCTGAACTTGCTTACCTGACCTGGTCCCTGTGCTGCGGACAGCCGCTCCCCTTCCTGGTTGGGGCTGCCGGTTAAGGCGCGTCGTGACGTCCCGACCAATCACCTGACAGCCGTGACCAGGAAATAAGTCCACTGCTCCTGTCTTTGCTCGAAACAAGCTAGAAACAGGACTAGGGGTGACACGTAGACAACAAGGGACTCGGGTAAGGAGGTTAAGGAGTGTTTTTGGAAGCTGGGAATATCGCGTAAGTGGGGTTGGGGGGGGTAATATACATTTTAGAGCAAAGTTGTTGTTTTTTTTTTTTTGAGTGAACTTGTCCTTTAATTGTAGCTCATGGGAGGGGAAATGGATCCGGAGGGTGGGAAAACAACAAGTTCAGTCTTGTCCATATTTAATTTGAAGAAGCAAGAGGACATAAAAGCAGAGATGGCCGTTGGGGATCTGGGAAGTCTGTAGTAAGATTTAGGGCTTATAATATTACATATAGGAAAGGTGTATATGCATGTGTCATTTCTCACTATTATCATCTAAATGACCATAAACAAATGTATAGGAGAATGATTAGAACATCCAGTTTACCTGGTTCATTTGGTGGGAACAATCCAGTCCGTCCCTAGCCGCCTGGGCCCCAGCCCGCCGCACCATCACAGATATTTTAATTCTATCCAATTATATATTTACTGTATTGTGTGAGTCTAACCACGGTGTCCAGATTTTCTTAAATTTATTTTCACAACCCCTGTGCATGTATGTTAGTCTGAGCAAAGGGATATTGTTGTTTATTAATTTGATCCAGCTTTTCAGTTTATGATTTTTATGTGAGAGCCAACATAGAGTTATAGTTTTTCTTGCATAAAATAGTGCTGCCTGCAGGAAATTATTCTCATAGGTGGACCATATGTCGGTGTCCAGTACCCCAAATATGCAACTCAATGGAGAGGGCTGTATAGGATGAGGGGAAATTGTGCTCAATAGTTGAGTCACTCCAGTCCAGAATCTTTTAACCCCTGCACAGTGCCAGATCAGATATATAAATTCCACATCAGGGTGATGAGATTTGGGGCAGTTTCTTGTTCCGGATGCTCCAAAGTGTCTGTCTGATTTGTTTGGGAGTATAGTATGTTTGGTGGAGAATTTTGTATTGTATTAATTAGTTATTAAGTGACGGTGAGGCCACTACGTGAGAGTTGGTTACTTCCAACCACTGTTCTTCATCCGTAATTTCTAGACAAGAGAACGAACGGTTTTTAATATGGGTTATTCTAGATTGTGATTTTGCTTGTATCAAGCAACTGTACAGACGAGAGATTCTCTCTTGGGCCTTGTGTACAGATAATTCCGATTGCGGGATGTTTAATGATAGCGGGGCTATGGGGGTGTATATATGTTCTTAAAGCGTGGTGTATTTGTAGGTACCAGAAGTGCTTTGTGTGTGGGAGATAAGTGTCTTGTAGTTCGAAACGGTTATGTTCCCATTGAGAGCCTACGGTTGTTATCCCGTAATGTTCCCATTGTGTTGCTCCCGATAGTCCACGTAGTTCGGGTAGTTGTCTATTATTCCAGAGTGGCGTATGTTCATAGTATCCTTTTACACATAGTAGCTTGTTGGCATTTTTCCAGATCTTATGGGATTGTCTGTGGATTGGTGTTCCAGGGCCTATGGTATGTAGTTTAGGTGCCTCTAAAAATTCCATAAGTGGACCAGAAAGGTATGTTGGCATAATGCGGTCTTAGACTGTATTTTAGCCAAGTTGTCCAATTAAACAGGTGTATGTTGGGTAGGGTAAGACCTCCCAGCATCTTAGGGGCCCTTTAATTTACTAAGATTAATTCAGGGTTTTTTAGTATTCCATATAAAGGACGCTAGGAGACTGTTTAATTTTCTAAAGAAGGATTGTGGTATATATGTTAGGGAATGTTGGATGGTGTATAGGATTTTTGGGAATAGAAAGATTTTGATTGAGTTTTACCCCACAAAATGAAATTCTTCCATGCTTGTATTCTATTGCGGGGGAAATCTAGCAGCGGGTAAATATTTAATGAGTAAAATTGTTGAGGTAATTTTGTAATGTAAATACCTAAGTATTTGAAACCGGGCGTTATAGGTATAGGGATTAGATTTTGTGTATGTTGAGTGGGGGGGCATCCATTGAATATAGAGCTGACTTGTCCCAATTAATAGTTAGTCCTGAATAAAGTCCGAATGTCTTTGTCTAAAAGCTGCTGTAAGAGTTCTGTGGGGATTTTCCAGGTACATAATAATACCATCGGAATACAGGCCCAGTCTCTCTTCGTGTTGGCCAAGACGGCATCCCTTTAATATTATCTGTTTATCTGACGGGTGCCTCTATGTAAGGGAAAGGTGGATGATAGACTCCCGTTAATCAATATCTGAGCCAGAGGGGCTGCATATCGGAGTCCCATCTGATGAATTGGGGTCCAAATCCGAATAGATAGGACCATTTGACTGAATCAAACGCCTTGTTGGCATCCAGTGAGTATATAGTACGTTCCCCAGAATTATCATGGTCTGTTTCGTTTGTATTAATGTGCGGCGGATATTTATGGATGTAGACTTTCCAGGCATAAAGCCTGTCTGTTCTGGGTGGATCACCACCGTTTTTAGATGTTGTGGCAATATTTTAGCTAGGATCTTTTAATTGGATGTTAGAAGGGAGACTGGTCTGCAAGATCCGCATACACACAGATTTTTACCTGGTTTGGGGAGTACTACTATAGTTGCATTGTGCAGTGATTGTGGGAGGTATCCTGTGTTAAATGCATGATTAAACATATCCATTAGGGGTTTTAGAAATTGAGTTTGGTATCTTTTGTATACCTCAACGGGGAATCCATCCGGGCCAGGAGCCTTGTTATTAGGCATTGTGCCAATGGCGTCTTGGATTTCTTCTAGTGTAAGGGGTGCTTCTAGAGCCAGTTTTTGTGTGGTGTTAAGTGTTGGGAGTGGTATTTGTTCAAGGTAGTCTGATACTTTTGATGTTGAGTATGTTAGTCGTGATTTGTATAGACTATCATAGAAATTGGCGAATGTTCTTAGGATTTGGGGAGTGGAGTGTACCATATAGTTTTGTAGAGTTTGAATGGTGAGTATTGTTTGATCTTGTATGGTCTTTGATTAGGAAAGATATCAGTTTGGCTGAGTGGTTTCCGCTCTTGAAAAACTTTCGTATATTGAAAATTTTTCTGTTAGCTTTCTCGGCTATCATATTGGTTCATAAACGTTGTGTTTGAAGCCAAATCGTTTGTGTACTTGAGGTACCATGTTTTATGTGTTTTTTCGTTTTACTCGAGTAATTTAACTAGTTATTTTTATTCTTGTTGCGTAGTGCGTTTAATGTATGAGATTGTGGAGTGTAAACGTCCTCTCGGATATGCTTTAAGAGAGTCCCATACTACCTAGTCTTGTGTTGAGTTATTTTATTCAGTGTAATATTATTCTAGTTGTTCATGTTCATTTATAACATAAATTGTTATAGTGCACTATATGTGTTGGTGTTGATGATTTTTTAATTGCACTAATCATAATACATAAATACAGATTAATATTTTACCATTACACTGTATATTTATTTAAAGGGCATGTCCACCCCCAAAACTATAATTCCCCCCCCCCACTACTGGGCCCATTGTGTAGTGTAGTTTAATCCTTACCTTACATCCCAGCTTCATCTGGTTCTTCTGCTACCCCCCCCCCCCTAAAGTCCCAAAAAACGCCCACCATAGGACTCTGCCTCCTGCGCACTGCAGCCCTTCTCCCCCCTCCCCCTAGATTCCCTCCCCCTAGCGTAAAAACATTTTTATATAATATTCTCCCTGTCCCCCATCCCCAACCGCTATAGTTTTAAGTTCAGAAAGTGCCCCAAACATACCTTCCCTCTTTCCTCCGCCCCACTGAACTCCCGGCAGCCGCATCCGTGATTGGCTGCCGCTCAGCCAATCGCAGATGCGACTGCCAGTCCCGCCAAGCAGAGGGCCTGGCAGTGCGGCAGAGGAAAGAGGGAAGGTAAGTAATATTTGGGGCACTTTCTGAACTTAAAACTATAGCGGTTGGGGCTGGGGGGACAGGGAGAATATTATATAAAACATTTTTAAGAAGGGTGGACATGCCCTTTAACTGAAAGATGGAATCTCTTTGATTATGCACTTTGTTGATGCGCATTGTTCAAGCTATTGTTTTGAATTTGTAAGAATAATAATTTACATTAACCATATGAGGGAGGTAGGGAGGGAACACAAACTGTGTGAGCATTATCAGGAACAAAGTATGTCACTAGGCCAAATGTGTCCAAGGAAATTTTGTTCTTGAGAACTGGTAAGACATATGATGTGCAGTATGTCTTTCCAATCTTTTTTTTTTTTTAAATATTTGTTTGAGAACATAGACAACAGGTTAAATATTGTGTGATTAAACATGGGTTTAACAATCTATTCCTCGTTGTTTTTGCTCTATATGTACGTTTTGTAGGTTGGGGAGGGGGACGGTTAGTTGAGAGAGAAATGTAGGGGGAAGAGGGGGAAAAAAACCCAAAAACTTAGTAGATTGAATATATGGGTAACTATCGGTTGCACATAATAATTATGGTTGCACATAATAATTATAGTTTTCTGTTACACATTGTTATTCATAGTTGGTCTTGCCACTCGAGTGAAAATTTGTAGTTTTTCCCCAGTTTTTTTGGCTTTTGTGTTTTCCATGGAGCGGATGAATTTCACACCGCTTAGTACGAGTGATTTATGGGTGATTTTCAGTTTTTAGCTATAATTGATTTTGTGGATAGCAATATGAAGTTAGCCAGTTTCTGCTGCTGTCTGCTTTGAGTGTTTTCAAAGGGTACCTCAAGAAAGAAAGTGAGGTTATCTAGTGATATTGTGGAATGGAAGATAGATTGAAGTAGTTGTTGTTGTGTGTCTTTCCACAGTGCAGCTACTGATAGGCACGACCATCACATATGCATATAGGATCCCAAGTCTTGACATCCTCTAAAGCAGAGGGGGCTAGCTGAAACATGTTTGTGGAGATGCTCAGGTGTGGTGTACCATCTGTGAAGTATTTTGTAAGTTCTTCGTGGGTTGTCATATTGAGATGGATTTGGCTTGATTCCAGATTGTGGTCCATTGTTCCTCTGTTATAGGTGACCGTGAGTTTTCTATCCACCCTTTTAATATCTTGTGAGATTTCTGTTATGGAGTTTTTGATTTCAGCTTGGATATTGGCTTTAAATCCTATCATGCACATTTTAAGTTTGTGAATGTCAGCCTTGGTACAGGGGGTCGAAAGTTCTTCCCCTTGTTGTGCAGAGTGGTTCATGTACCTGTGATTCAGGCATTGTACCGGATAAAATACATCCTCGGGTACTTAAGCAGCTAAGTTCAGTTTTATCTAGGCCATTGTTTCTTATTTTTGCTGATTCCCTCATGTCCAGTGGTGTGCCTCTGGATTGGAAAAAGGCTGATGTTATTTCAATATTCAAAAAGGGTAGTCGTTCACAGCCGGGTAATTACAGGCCTGTAAGTTTAACTTCAGTGGTGGGGAAGATACTGGAAAGTTTAATAAGGGAACATGTTCTAGAGTATGTTTCAAGGACTGACATTATAAGTAGTAACCAGCATGGATTTAGGAGGAATAGATCTTGTCAAACTAACTTGCTTGGCTTTTATGAGGAAGTAAGTAGAAATTTAGGGGCATATTTATAAAATAGCGAAAAGTAGCAAAATGTTTTCGCAATCACTTTTCGCATGGGTTTTCGCCAAAAAGACAGTTAACGCTATTTATAAAGGTAGCGTTAATGAATGGCGAAACCGTTTCCGCGAGCTATCGCTAAACCCTTTTCGCCTTACTTCGCAATGGTAATTTTAGTGAAAAGGGAGCGAAAAGGCATAACGCGATTTATAAAAGAGCGAAAGGTGGTTTTTGCATTAAAAAGAGCGAAAGATTAGTCGAGACCCTGAAGGTGGTGAAAAGTCATTGTTTGAGCGAAAGGCATTCTAATGGGTAATATGCCTTGAAAAACGAACGCGCATTAGAAGGGCGATCGCGCATTAGAATAAAATATGCCTTGGAAAAGCGATACTTTTCGCTCTTTATCGCGCCCGTTCGCCTTTTCAGCCGCGAAGTGTTTTTTTTCGCTTTTTTATAATAAGGCGAAACGAAGCCCCAAATGGCGCTATTTTCGCTGCGATGTGCTGCGCTAATTATTTGGCGAAAAAGACAATCCTTTATAAATATGCCCCTTAGACTCTGGCATAGCAGTAGATGTAGTTTACTTGGATTTTGCAAAGGCTTTTGATACAGTCCCCCATAGGCGACTAATGGATAAGCTAAGGTCTGTTGGTCTGGGGAGTCACATTTGTACATGGATAATGGGGCTTCATCATTATGGACTAAAGTGCTAAGTGGGGTGCCACAGGGTTCTGTGTTGGGTCCGCTTCTATTTAATCTATTTATTAATGATTTGGAAGTGGGTATTCAGCAAGGTTTCTGTGTTGCTGACCACACAAACTTTGTCGACCATTAAAACTTTCAGAGGATGTGCAATCGTTGCAGGGGGATCTAGATAGATTGTCACATTGGGCTGCTAAGTGCAGATGAAATTCAATGTTGATAAATGTAAGGTGATCATTTTGACTTAAAAATCCTTGTGCTACTTATACTATAAAAGGCTCTGTGTTAAGTGAATCCCTGTTGGAAAGGGATCTTGGAGTTTTGGTGGATAACAAACTTAAAGGTAGCAAGCAGTGCCAGGCGGCAACAGCCAGAGCCAGCATGGTATTGTCTTGTATAAAGAGAGTAGGGATTCAAGGGAGGAAAATGTAATTCTCCCTCTTTACAAAGCATTGGTAGGCCTCATTTGGAATATGCAGTGCAATTTTGGAATCCTGTGTACAAAAAGGACATCTTTGAAATGGAAAGGGTTCAGAGAAGGGCAAACTTTAATAAGGGGATTGAATATGAAGAGAGACTGGAAGTTACAATTATGAACGCTGGAGAAAAGGCGCTTGCGTGGGAATATGTATTACTGTGTAATACATTCGGGCCATACAATAAACTATCGGGGCATTGTTCACACATAGAACATGTCAAAGGACACGAGGACATCCCTTAAGACTTGAAGAAAAAAGGTTTAGGTTCAAGCTCGGAAAGGGTTTTTCACTGTGAGAACGGTAAAGCTATGGAACTGTCTTCCAGTGACATTGTAATGGCAGGTTCATTGGTCAGTTTCAAAAAAATTGGATAGTTTCTGCAAACAAGGAATGTTGCAAGTTACTGGTATTGATACATAAAGTAGAGTTGATCCAGGGAAATTTCCGATTGCCACTTGGAGTCAGGAAGGAATTTTTTCCCCCTTCATAAATTTGGTGGGTTTTTTTTTTGCCTTCCTGTGGATCAACAGTTAGGCAGGAAATGAGGATATTGCTAGATGGGTTGAACTGAATGGACGCATGTCTTTATTCAACCTCAAATACTATACAAATACTATTGGTGGCTCTTTTTGTGAGGTAGGCCGCGGTTGAAACATCTGCGGTGTGATAGCCGGACCTTCTGTTTTTTTCCGCGGGTGTGGCATTGGGGAGTGTTCTGGTGGATATTTTAGGAGTTTTGGGGAGACTGGTCTGTGTCTGGGGGTCTGTATAGATCGATCCGGGAGAGGCGCGGGCCAGAGCTCTCGAGCTACTCCGCCATCATGGTCGAGGTCCAGGACACGCCCCCCCTTATTTTAACTATAGATGCCCTTTAAGCTATATGGCTGACTGCTATCTTGTGCTCCCAAGTCATGTCTTCTGCTCATTGATTGTAGTTCTTTATAACATATTTTTAAAGTTTTATCCCCATATATATCCATTTCTCTTATTTGTTTAGTTGCTAATCTCTGAACCCTTTCTAGCTTGCTGATTTCTTTGGACTGGTGACCAAAACTGCACAGCATATTTAAGATTTACAAGGGCTTTGTATAGAACATTTTCCTCCCATGATTATGCCCTATCACAGCTCCCCAGTCCTTCTCTATTGAGCCAATTGAGATACTATTTAATTTATGGTATAACTAGCATTCATATTGTTTGCCCGAATACTGTATATACTCAAGTATAAGTCGAATTTTTCAGGCTTTAAAATTAGCCTGAAAACCTAACCTCGACTTATACTCGGGTCAAGTCCTAATTTAGATCCAAATTCTGCAATTACAGATAGTAACCAGTAGTTACAGGAGCTGATCTGCCTTTACACTCCTGCTTCCTGTTTTCTGGCTGCTGGACTCACTCAGCACTGTCACTGGATCTGTTGGGTCTCCTCAGTTTGGGGCAAAAAAAAACATCTGCTAGTTCAGTGCAAATGACAGCTTGAAACTACAACTCTCAGGTGAAATTTTTAACTATTGGGTCAGATAATCCTTTACATATGGGGTTCAGGAGTATGTAAATGATGGTAAGCTTAATTAAAAGTTTACTGAACCTTGCCACGCCACATGTTTAGAAACTGAAACCCCAGCAACAAAGCTGCTGGGAGTTGTAGTTTCCAAACATCTGAGTGCCAAAGAATTGGAGGTTACTGGTACTGGATTGGCTTTACTGTATGGGATTCATGTATGGGAATTCTGCTATCCATTTAAAGGGCAACTAAAGCCTAAAAAACACACAGAATCAGAGCAGTAGTGGTGATAATTTCTACCCTCGACTTATACTCGAGTCAATCAGTTTTTACAAATTTTTCAGGTAAAAGAGTACCTCAACTTATATTCGGATCGACTTATACTCGAGTATATACGGTACTTATTTTGTATATTTTGCTATATCCCAATCCTCACTCAAATTAAATCAGTTTGTAAGGTTGAAACTGAGCCTTTTGTCCTGGGGTGGGTCTCAAAATAATCTTACCTGGTATAAACTGTTAGGCTGTTTTTCAGAACGGTCCCACCACAGTCTCAATAATTACTGTGTCCTAGATTTTCTGTTAATGCACTCTTCATTTCACTTTCTAGACTTATACCAATACATTTTAGATTTCACAGGTTTTCCAAACTAGTTATGTCCTTTCATGCTAAGCAAGTCTATGAACAGTGTTTTCTAAATGTCAAATGTTTAATTATCCACATTACTCGGTGAATTGTATCTCCTATGCCAGCAAATCTTTTTTTTTTTTTTTTTTTTTTTCTTTACATTAAACCTAATGTGTTGTCCCCAGGTCTGTTTAAATTACTTTGTAACATGTGTGCTAGAGCATATAGTCCTGTACAATTCCGTATCATCGGCAAAACATGAGATCATACACTCAAAGCCTAATTCAAGTAATTGATAAACTGTGCCACACTTAAAACCGGCTTCTGCAGAACTCCACTATGAGCACAGGCCCAACTAGAAAATGTTTTATTTACAGTAGATCCACTTCTTGTAATTTCTTTATAGCCAGTTCTCAATCCAGGTACAAATATTAAGGTAAAGACCTCTGTTACCTAGTTTAACAAATAACCACCTGTGAGGTAATCTGTCGAATTTCACCAACTCCTCTGTCGTTTGAAAGTATAGATTACCTTCTATGAAAAGAGGAGTTGCAATCGGATTGTTTGGAAAGCTATTATCCCTAAAACCATTCTGGGACCTATTTTTAATGTTGTGATTTAGAATGCATTTCTTTTAATATTCCTTTTAAAAGCTTTTGTACTACAAGTCTATTTTCAATTTGATAGAAGTTACTCCATTATATTATGATTGTTATTTATATGAAAAAAATTTTTTTTAATCCCCTCCTTGTGGAGGTGTTTTATTAAAACAATAAAAGCATTATCAACATACAAATTTGCATATAAACATTGTATAACCGTAGGAAACAAAGGCTTCATACATCTTGTGTTCTAATCTTGTTCATTTTGTTTTAAAGCGGTATAATATATATACTGTGTAACAATAGGTTGTCTGGAGTGTTGAATTGTACCTGTGACAGGTTATTATTTAACTTTTTTTTCTTTATCATACAATAAACTTTTACGTTGAAAGTGCCTGGTTTTTGCTATCATTTCTTCACTGATTTTAACATATTCAAATGTTTCAAGGGGTATGTATTTAGTATAATACTACAGTTTAACTACATTAACTTTTTATGTTATTTCCATTGTAAGGTATTAGATGTTACTGTATATATTGTCGTTATGTCTTTAGACTTGTCCTTCCTAGAGTCTAGCCCTGCCCATACTTGTTTGACTTGGATAGGCAGCCTCTGCTCGTGTACATTGATTTTTTTATAGGGAAGGGTTGTTTCTCTGTTTTCCGTTGAGAGATTGTGGTATAGAGGCTTGTATCCTTGTTTTAGCGGACCTTCTGTTTTTTTCCCGCGGGTGTGGCATTGGGGAGCGTTCTCGTGGATATTTTAGGAGTTTTGGGGAAATTGGTCTGTGTCTGGGGGTCTGTATAGAGCGATCCGGGAGAGGCGCGGGCCGGAGCTCTCGAGCTATTCTGCCATGATGGTCGAGGTCCAGGACACCCCCCCCCTTATTTTAACTATAATGCCCTTAAAGCTATATGGCTGACTGCTATCTTGTGAGTCCCGTCTTCTGCTCATTGATTGTAGTTCTTTATAACATATAGTTAAGTTTTATTATTAGAGGCTAATGATTTTGGAGCATGTACCCAGTTGCAGACCCTGTATGTGGCTCGATTTGCTAGGGCATAGAGGAAGGGGACAGTGGGCAGCCCTGGCGGGTACCCCTTGCCAGTGGGAAAGTGTCAGTAACCCTCCTGTTGCTTGAATCTGAGTTTTGGGGTGGGAATACAGGAGCTGCAGCCATTGTATAAAGCGGTTTCAAAGCCATAGTTTTTAATGGCCGAGGAAAGGCCATTCAACAGAGTCAAATGCTTTAGCAGCATCGAGACTCGCAATACATTGTGCCAGTGTTACTATGGGTGGCCTGTAGTCATATATAGGCGGCAGGTGTTTAAAGTAGTGTTTTTTCCTGGAATGAATCCTGTCTGATCTGGGTGTATTAAATGGTGAATGATTTGTTTAGTCTTGGGAGAGGAGTTTGGCTAGTATTTATGTCTGTTGTAGATATGGGTCTGTATGATTCAGGTAGTGGGTCCCGATTTGGGATTGAATACCATCAGAGCTCTCTAGACATGGACTCAGGTAGGGTTTGTGAGGTGAACATGTTATTGTAAAGGTCGAGCAGTTTGGGGGCTATATTATCTATGTAGTGTATGTAAAATTCAATAGGGAGACTGTCGTACCCGGTGTTTTGTTCCGTGGTAAATGGGATAACGTGTTTCTGATTCCATTTCATTAATGGTTCTTCTAATAAGTTACGGCTTTCTTGTGGGAGATATGGTAAGGGGGTTTGTTAAAAATAAGTCTTAAGCTCTTCAGGTGTGTGTTGTTTGGGTGGAATACAAATTTTTGCAATACTCGAGGAGATTTCTGCTACCTCTCCTGGGTTAGTGAGAAGTTGTCCCGCCTGTGTCTTCAGAGGGATAATTGTGGGGGGTTTGTGTTTGTTGTTAGCCAGATATGCTAATATTTACCACATATTTCACCATGTTCATATAGTTTTTGTGTTCTAAAAAAACAGCTGTTTCTTGGTTTTGGTCTCATATGTTATTGGTTAGTCTAGATTGGAGTTTGGAGGGATTCTGCATTTTGTGCGTTGGGGTTTCTTACAAATGTTTTGTTTGTAGTGCTTTCTATCCTTGCAGAGTTTTGCTTAGTTTTATTAAAGATTCCCATACCTGAATCGGGTTAGCTGATTGGCCATTGGTATGAAAGAAGTCCCATTCTTTTGCTAGATCAGGTCCTACTGAGAGCGAGGTCAACCAGAAAGGGTTGAGTCCCCATGGTTGTGGAGGAGGGTTTTCTGCCCATATTAGTTCAGCCCAGCAAAGGGCATCGTCTGAGAGTATTCTCGGGGCATATTCTGCCTGGGTTAGGTGAGGAATCATGATGTGTTTGTATAGTATGTGTATTCTGGACATCGTGGTTGAGGTTGAGAAGCCAGGAGTTTCCGTTTTTGTGGGGTGTGACGCCTGGCGTCAGTCATATTTATGTTCTGCATAAGTTTTGCAAATCTAGTTTCGGGGTTTCCTGGGGGGTTGCCAGCTTGTAGGATGGTCGTGTCTTGGCAAATGTTTAGTGTTGTGTTTAAATGTCCTAACCATATAGCTGGTTTCCCTGGGTATTCAGCTAGGAACTGTAGACCTGTTTTAAGTGAGACCTGTTGTGAACGGTGGGGGGATGTAAGAGGCAAGCGAAAGTAGGGGACATTTTTGTATTTTAAACTCAAACAAAACAATAAAGTACCTGACCGGTCAAGCCTTAGCTCCACAAGCTCAAACTGTGAGTTTGGTTACTAATACCGCTATTCCTCTAGAGGAGGATGTGAATTGGGCGTGATATGCCCAACCCACCCAGGGTCTTTTAAGTGCGTTTGTTGTTGGCCTTCCTGGTGAGTCTCTAGGAGGACTATTATGTCCACTTTTAGTTTCTTACAATATTGTAAAATTGTTGACGGTTTATCCAATTTAGGAGGCCTCTAACGTTCCATTCTAAGACCCTGAACGTAATTGTTGGTCGCATTATCAAGCCGGTGGGCCAGGCCAGACCGGGAGGCAGACATTTTGCATATATCATTGTAATCTTTAAAAAAAAAAAAAGGGTGTTTAAACATACATCAAACACATATTTTTTTTATACATATCATAGTACCTTTTGCATGGTAGCAGTGAACTTATCCCAACTCCCGGGGTTGCACTGTACAAAAGTGTCATTTCCATTATTTGTCCGCCCACTTAGATATTAGAGGGGGGTAGTTCAGGGGTGGGGGGGGGAGTTTTTTTTTTTTTTTTTTGCTATAGCTGTACAGGAGAAGAAAGCGGTCGGAGATTTCACCGTGGCTGCAGAGAATCACACAAAGGTTAAGTTTCTTCTTATCTTTCTTCCGGACCCTGCGCTATTGATTGAAGAAAGGGAGGTAAGGCATAGCTCCTTAACCTCCCGGGCTACAATCAATATATTAAAGGAATAGTTCACTTTGAGAGTAAACTATTCCTTTAAACTGCAATTGTAGCTTTAAAGGACATGGACAAATAAACGTGCACTTTATTACCTGCATAACTACCGGATATTCTGGAAGAGTATACTGGCCCCGCCTTCCATTCAGTCACAAAGGCTGTTGCCAGGGGCTTAACTACCAGGGGAGCAGGGGGAGAAACTGCAGGGGCTCTGGAGCCATGGGGGCCTCATCTATTTTTCCTATGGCAATATACCTCCTTCCAGAAAACTACTGTGAATGATAGCATCAAAAAAATATGTTGGGGGGCCCAATAAATATCTGGTTACAAATGCATGTAATAAATTGGTAAAAATAGCAGTTGGGCTTGTGTGCATATAAGTTAGAAGTCACCACTAGTTGCTGTAACACAAACTACAGAAAATTGGTTGTGTTCCACTTTTGGCAGGTGATGATAATTTTTGTAGTACCTTCGCATATGTGCTAAAAAAAATAACATTGAAGCTTACAATCCTGTGTGCGTGTTGACTCTGATTTTCTACTTAGTGAAGGTTTGCCCAGCCATACTCTTACTAGTCCTACTCGCGTTATCGTCGTGATGAGTCATGTTGTTGAATATATAGCTATGCACCACTCTCCAAAAGTGATATTAAATTTGATGGGGAACAGACAAGCAAATGGTTCCAGGGAAACTGCATCCCCTAATAAGAAGGGAGGAAGTCCAAAGTGAAAGTTCTTTAGATTTCTAAAGCTTATGCATTTGTACGGAAGTATTTTCATTTTTTAAATAACCTTAATCTGCCCATCCAGTGTTTTTTCTGTACATAATGTTTGATGTACGGTCTGCTTTTGTTCTTGGTCTCTTCTTTCGGGCATGCTCAGAACAATTATGAGCATGCTTGACACACATACTGGAAGGACTTTTTTAGGACCCAAATGGCATCTCCATACTGACCACTGGGGCATAGAAAAGAAGATTTAAATTAATTGATATTTCCAATAATTAAAGGGCATGTCCACCCCAAAACTATAATCCCCCCAACTACTGGCCCCACCATGTAGTGTAGTTTAATCCTTACCTCACATCCCAGCTCCATAGGGTTCTCCTGTAGTCCCCCCCCAAAGTCCCAAAAAATGACTACCAGGAGGCTAGCAGAGTCCTATAGGACACTGCCTGCTAGCTGGCTCAGGTAGATTTTTGCCATGCGTACTGCAGCCCTTCTCCCCCCTCCCTCCCCCCCCCTCTCCCTCCCTCTCCCTCCCGTCCTACTATCCCTCCCCCTAGCATAAAACCCCTTCAGTAATGATTTCCCCCATGTCTCCCAGCCCCAACCGCATTTTTTTTTTTTAAGAAAGCTCCCCAAACTCTTACTTACCTCTCCTCTTTCCTCCGGCGAAGTGAGCTGCCGGCAGCCGCCGTCTGTGATTGGCTGCCGCTCAGCCAATCACAGACGCGGCTGCCGGCCCCGCCCCTCTGCTTGCATTTCCTTGCAAGCAGAGGGCCGGGAGCGCGGCGGAGGATCGAGGGGAGGTAAGTAGAGTTTGGGGGGCTTTCTAAAAAAAAAAATGTAGCGGTTGGGGCTGGGAGCCCAGGGGGGATCTTATATGAAAAATAAAATTTTAGGGTGGACATAGCCTTTAAGAGAATATGTAGAATTATGGAAGTATGAGTAAATAATTTAAAAATTATTTTCCATTGAAAATGCTGACTCTTCAATGCTGGCACATTACTGGATGCACAGGTACAAACTGAACTGGGTGGGAGGGGGAGGGTGGCATTCAAGGTGTTTGGAAACTACAAATCCCAGCATGCTTTATTAGATGGGAGTTGTAGTTTCCAAACATCTTGAATGCCAAGTTTCTACACTCGGTTTATACTCGAGTCAACCACTTTTATTAGATTTTTTAGGTGAAAATGGGTACCTCGGTTTTGATCGGGTCGGTTTATACTCTAGTATATACCGTAATTTTGAACACAACTGTAATCTTGTTAAAAGCAGAAAACGGGCTTTTTTACCATGTAGTCTTCTTTCGTACAGAAAAGCAAACTTTGCAATTAATTTTCAAGCCAAAATGTATGACAGGACGAAAATTCAAATATTATAAATAAGTCTGGCGATTTGAACCAGGAACTTAATGGATTTTGTCTTTTATAAAAGTAAAACTTTAGTCTACTGACATTATCGAGCTGCCAGTAATAGAATGGCTATATTTAAGAAAGTTATCTTTTGCTAGGAACAAAGTTAAGACAAATCAATAAAAGCAGCTGAATATTTTTTATTATTCCTGGTAGTCTGCAACTTTCCTAAAAATAATCTTTCTTTCTGCTGTTCATGCTGGCTGGACAATAAAATACAACAACTTCAGTTATTGGATATATGTTTACAAAATGCTCTGTGAATAGACAGTGCTTACAATGCTGTTTTGGAAAGCTTCATTGACAGGGAGATATACTGGCAGTAACATGGAAATTTTCTTCGTTAAATAACCAACTTTCTCTATGTAAGAAAATACCACTTACTGCAGGATCCTACGCGTCTGAGGTGTTCTGAGGAGGAAAGCTTTCAGATTGTGGGTTGGAAAATGTAGGTTCTCCTTTAGTACAATGTAAAGGGGCCCATGCACTGATCAATCCAGATCGTATGATTGGGATTGGTCTGCTAAAAAGTTTTCACATTGATACGATAGGGCAAAATTCGTAGGACGATCGTCCATACACAAACAGGAGATCATATGATATTATACAATTGTGGTTGGTGCGTGTATGGTCTCCATACAATACCTTTGGACTCAATTCATATAAATGAGCAGAAAAAACATTATGAAATATAATGTAGCAAAACCATTTTCTTGTGGTGCAACCTTTTCCTCATGCAAAATGCAGAAGTGAAAATCTCTAATAAGACCAATAAAAGCAGTTGAATATTTTGTATTATTCCTGGTAGGCTGTCGACAACTTCCCTAAAAATAATTGCTGGACAATAAACTGCAACAGCTTCTTTCAGATATTGGAGATATTGGTTTACTAAATACTCTGAATAGACCGTGAATACTGCTTATAATGATGTTTTGAAAGTTTCATTGACTGGGAAATTTGGTAAAAAAGGTATATCTATATATCATATGATATACAGTACCAATCTGTTAAAAATGACAGAATCTGCAGGATATTGTCTGTCATCTTTGACAAATGGGAGTACACAGTCATGATTGTACTCCCTAAGAACGTTTGTCGGAATTGGAAACCATTTTTTTTTACCCTTATGCACATTTGCAATATAGTGCCAATCCATAGACGAGATTGGCCCTATATCGTTGATGTGTGTACCCAGCTTGATTCTTGGACTTAAAGGGACATTTTAAAAATACAAAATAGGGAAAACTATTTTAAGAAAGTATTTTTAAAAACTATTTTGACTCCTAACAAAAGTTTTAAGCAAATAAACGATTCATTTATACAATTGTTAGTCCATATATTTTCTTATAGCGTCTCCTCTTTATCTCCACCTGCTCTTTGTTTTCTCTTTGACATTTTAACAGATCATTTGTTATTTTTGTAAGGCGTAAGGCTTATGTGAAATGTCTCTCCACATTTAATAACATATTCTACATATAGTTCAGTGGTTATTTAGATGGCAATTTTATTCTATTAAACATCACTAAATACCTACTCCTTTTACAAAATGCTGTGAATGTTGGTCTCATTAACTCCCATATTGCTCTTTTGTTTTGTAGAATTGCTGTTTATGATCTTGGAGGAGGAACGTTTGATATTTCAATTCTAGAGATTCAGAAAGGTGTGTTTGAAGTGAAATCCACAAATGGAGACACGTTCCTTGGAGGGGAAGATTTTGATCAAGCATTGCTGCAGCATATTGTGAAACAGTTTAAAAAAGAGGTTGGTTTGCTAAACAAATCCTATTTTGCTCAAGAAGGGGCACTTTTAAATAATGCAATTAAAAACTAAAATCTGTAAAAATATTAAAGTTACTGATTCTGGTTGATCAAGAGATCCTTGCTATCAACTCATGGTAACCCGTCTGAAATGCGCGGTTGCAGTGCGGCAAGTTTTACGTGCATTGCCATACATTTTGTGATGGGATTTTCTGTTATCGGAGCACATTGCCCTTTAATTTATTTTGCAGAGAAACATTGTTTTTAAATTGGGATAAATTATCTTTCCGTGCTGAGCTGACCTCTTTGCTTGAAATCTTGCATCTTTGCTTTTCTACCATTGGAGACAGGGCCAAACTGGCCCACCAGGATACCAGGGAAATCCCTAGTGGGCCCACACCAGATTTGCTCATTACCCATAAAAACAGGGGGAAAAGTCAACTTTAGATACTAAGGCAAAGGGACAGTAAGAAATATTTATTAAAATAAGTTGAAAGGAATGAAAGATACTAAAATAAGTGAAAAACAGAGAATGAAATGTTGAGCGGGCCACATAATGATCTTATAATTCCTGTTGAGGCACTTACACCCCAGTTAGCATTATTTGGTAACAGGTGTGGGTATCAAGACTAGGTTTATAAAAGGAGCATCCTCCAGTTACCTGCTAATTAAGGAAACTTTTAGTATTTTATTTGTATAATATTTACAGTCATGTTGGCTATACACTAGCTTGACATTGGATTGATTCAAAATGTAATCAGACATATACATCAAATCGGTCACAACTTTAACCACTGCTGCCATTACTGTGATGTTTCCTTAAGGATCATAGTTTGTGATCAATATATATATAATATATATATTATTATATAATATAATTATAATATAATATATATATATATATATATATTAATAATATTATAATCTTAATTACAATTGGGCTAATTGGTTTATATTGCTAAAAAGTTGGTAGTGGACGTTGGTTTAGTGACTTAATTCATTGTTTTTTTTTTTTTTTTTTTTTTTTTGCCTGTAAAATAAAGGTTCATTTAAATTGCTATATTATGGATTTTAGTTTTTATTGTATTTTAGAGAATCCCTTTTAGTAGCTTGTTTTGGACTTTTAAAGACATTTTCCCCCCTAGAAAATTCCCTTTTTTTTAAATAAACTTTTTTTTAGTAAACGTAGGAAAGAGATGTAAAATTTTGCCAGGGTGCAGGTTTTGCTGTATGAGACCAAATTTTCTTTCATATAAAAACTTTTACTTTCACCTAAAGCTGGAATCTGTAAAACAGTAAGCATGCCTGAGGTGCAACTTCTCCAGTCAGTAAATTTTCCTTATTAAATAAAGCATGCCATACATGGGGTTGAATTTTCAATCAATTACCAATACAGAGCAGCTGATCAAATAAATGCCGAATGGGTGAGGCAGAAAATTTTTTGCTTGACCCCAGCTTCCAGTCTGGCCTGCCCCCATTAACATGCCGGTAATTAATTCCTTGGCTTAGCCGTTAACTCATACTGTTCCAACCTTCACATTTTCAATATACCACTATACTATATTCTCTTCACCATATTCACCTTAATTTACAGCTGCAATTTACAGCTGCAACATCAAGTTGTAGTTTATAGACAGGCAACTACTTTTTGGCAGCCCTCTTAATCCTAACCAATCCCCCTTTCCTTTTAGTCCAAACCTCACCTACAATTGGTTGCCCCCAACTCTAATGCACAGCTAAAGCCCCTGTTCTTCTAAATTTTAAAAAGAGCAAAAACTTTGATTGGAAAAAACAACCTGTGTATGGCCTGCTTTAGAACTGCAAAGGTAAAATCAGCTAGGAATTTTACTGTATATATTTTCTCATCCAGGATCTGTCAGACCTTTTATTAAATCTGACCTTCATTTTACACATAAATCATTTTGTAACAATAAATTAAATTGTTTGATTATTTGCAAAATAACATTTTCTTTGTTAATTTAAAAATCAAGTCTGGTGTGGACCTGACCAAAGATAATATGGCTCTTCAACGAGTCAGAGAAGCTGCTGAAAAAGCAAAATGTGAACTTTCATCTTCTGTGCAGGTAAGCATTCATAAGTGTGTTTTTGTTAAGAGAACAAATTTTATGAAGGGTGGTTGAATAACGTGGCAATCCAGCAACTGTTGCATCTGGCTTTGTCGAGCGGTTGAGGTCATTTCTCGGGTTTGTCTAGAAGAACTGTACTTGGTCAGTGGACACACGGCATTAGGAGATGGACCGCTCTTGTTTGCTCACCTTGTGTCGGGGGATCTGGCAGATTTGCTGGCTTTACTTTTTCAACTCTTTTTCTCTGTTGAGAAACTGTTGAGAGAAAAACACATACCAAGGGTCAGTTTCATTCTCCTTAGCTGGAGAAGAAAAGACATTACTAAACTAATGCAAGGGGACAAAAATGTCCTTAATAGAAACCTTTCCGTGGAGTCATTGGAGGTAGGATTTTACATGCATCCGTCCTAGAAGCACCATTAAAATTCTAAAATTAATAGGAGAGGTTTAATGCTCTTGCTGCAAAGCATATAGTTTTGATAAGGGCCTCATGATTTCTTTTTGTGGAGAAGAGACTTGGGCATCCAAGGAAATTACTCCTAAGTCAGAGTTTATCAAACTGTGTTCCTCCCAGGTGTTTGAAAACTACAACTCCCAGCACACCCGTTGAGAATCCCTGACTAAGTAAATTATGTATCTTCTATGAGGTTTGTACAGACTTACATGATTGGGAGCAGATTGCTAGTTGTAGACTGGCTCTGGCTTTGAGCTGCAATCAGTAGGTCTCTGGTCTATATAGCAAAGCACTATTTAGACAGACATCACCAAAGAATCGGGGTGTAAGGGAGCGTTTTGGTTAGAGCTCCTGTTCCATTGTACAAATGAGTGAAAGGCTTCTGGGTAATTTACATAGTATTTGTAGTTAATTTGATGCAACATGGGCAATAATCATATACACCACTACCATGTAAGCCCCATGTCACTGCCAAATTTTAAACTAACACACATTTTACATTTATCACTCGTAAAAAAATATTTATAAAGAGCCACATAAACCTGCATAAATAGCCTTTTTTGTTCCCACACATACTGTAAAAATATGCTTGCAAAAAATTCCCAAACTTGATGCCGAGCACCAACAGAGACATGCACTTGCTATAAAATACATAATACAGTGAAAATGCAGCAATTAACCATTAATTAATACATTTTTGAATTTTAGACTGACATTAATTTGCCATATCTGACCATGGATGCTTCTGGACCAAAACATCTAAATATGAAGATTAGTCGTTCTCAGTTTGAGGGAATTGTTGCTGATCTAATAAAAAGGACTGTTGCACCATGCCAAAAAGCAATGCAAGATGCAGAAGTTGGGAAGAGTGACATTGGAGAAGTTCTTTTAGTTGGTGGAATGTCAAGAATGCCCAAGGTAAGTTTTTAATTTTTTTAATCTTTGTGATTTAGCATTACATATTGTTAAGTCATTAAACCATTTGTAGTTGCTGGTGTTCAAGGTAAGATAATTTGTCCTACTGTTCACCTTTATAAACTGATTGGTAATTTTTTATAGCTGGTGTTAAATGTTCTCTCCCCAATAGAGTATACAAACAAGGGGATAAATGCAAGCAGTTATTCTGAAAAAAAATAATGAAAAAAGTGCCATATATAGGTTTAAAATTAATTTATAAATTAAGGATAAAGAGTTATTATAAGAGTGGGACACTTTGACCCGTTAAGGTGGTCACACACATGCTATTTTATATTATAATACCATTGGAATCTGTCCGCAACCTAACCTCATAAATGGCCCAGATCAACATTCCATACGTGGTATTTGGCCATGCGCCCATAGGCAGGTCAGTCATAACTTCTCCCTCTGCTTATAGTTAAGTAAAATTTCCATCTGAGTGACTGTGATGCAGAGAGTAAAAGTTCATCTGTATTGTGGTCTTGTTTTTAGCCCCCACACCATGCCGATATACGTCATATCTTGTCTGAATCTGATGGGGTTTGTTTAATATTGTTTTTGTGTATGACTGCCTTTAGGAGTAAGGTCCCGGTCTGAAGAGATTACAGTCAAGATCTTACAAGTGGGTGGTAAAACCTACAGATAAGTGTTAGGAGACTAGTAAATGGTGCTATAGATGGCTAAATAATTTTGCTCGAGGCAGCTAATTTAAAGGGAACTGTGGTTTCTGCCTTTAAAATGATCCATTAACCGCCTCTCTACTGTTGCACAGCCTAAGATATGAAGAAATCACTAATCAGAAAGTTAGGGAGTGGGAGGTTCTAAATCTTCGGTCACAAATAGGAGAAAGCAGAATAAACCAGGAAGATATCGAGTTACAGTGAGTGGAGGAGGAGTGAGCGTGGCCACAGGGGTTTTAATGGGACTGCAAGGGGAGGAGCCGTGGGGGCCCTTGAGGAGAGGGACTGTCACATGGTTTCAGAGCAGGAAGTGCAGGTGAGCTGGGGATGCTGCTACCATATCAGACATAAAAATGTAAATTCAAAACTGTTAAAAAAATAATAATAATAATTTGCAAAAATGCACTAGAAAGCAATTCTTGACAATTTACCTAAAGTTATTTTTGGACCCTTTTAAAGGGTATGTCCATCGTATTTTACTATTTTCTAAACATCTGTTTTACTGAAGAACAGGAGGTAAATGCACTAACTCATACCAGCGGATCGCTTCAGTGACGGCTTCTCTGACAGTCTTCGACGTTTCCACACTCCTTTGCACTGTGTGTGCATGCGCGCTCAGTGTAAAGGACTGGGGATGCATCAGAGGCTGTCAGCCGCGTAGGAGTCTCTGCAGCGCTGGAACATTCAGGGTAAGTTTCTCCTGCAAGATTTACTGAAGAACAGGAGGTTTAGAAAGTTGTAAAATACGCAGGGGTGCCCCTACCATGAAGCAAATTGAAACATTTGCTCAGCCGCCCCCCCCCCACGGGACACTTAAAAGGCAGCAGTTTAAAAAAAAATCTTCCTTCCTGCAATACTGCATTTCAGCACCAGTCCATCAATCAGTGTTAAGTCAGCCCTCCAGTCAGTGTTAGTCAGCCTACCATACCCACCGCTACAAGCGACGCCTATGTTCCCTGATGAAGCCATGCCTGCTTCAGGTGCCACCCCCTATCTGCTAATAGGCGGCATTTAAAAGTTGTTTCAGGTGTCAAAAACCCTAGGAACATCCCTGAAAATACGATGGACATACCCTTTAAATAGCTTCTAATTTGCTAAACCACACACAGTGGGGAAAAAAAACACGTACCACGGTCTTAAATTAAAGAGCTTTTGAGGGCGGAGCAAGGCACACAATGTGAGTAGACATGCTTCTGCAGAGCTCCTACATAAGGCCACATACAACGACCCTCACCTACCGACCCTCGACAGTTGCACACTACCAATAAGCCCAAGAACCGCAAAATCATGGACTTTTATAGAGACCGGCAAAGATCCCAAGATGGCTCAGAGGAACATGATCCCGCTCCCGCTAACCAGTGCTGCCCAGCACTAAAAGAAACAGACGGAGCTTGATGCATTTAGAAAGCAGTGATGCAGGGAGCAGCGGCTGCCTTAATCATCAGACTCAGAGCACGCTACACAGCAGCCACGTGCATTGACATCATGTCTCGTGCACTGACGTAATGCACGTGTGGTGCAAATGGAAATTTCCTGTGGAGGCCATGGAGCAGGAGATCTCATCGGGGCAGTTCTGAAGATGCCATTATCCAGGAGGAGGAAGCCAGCAAGTTTGAAGCAATAAAGATAAGCTCTGGGGTGGGGATAGAAGAAAAATGCTTACCCCATTAACAACAATATTAAAGGGTATCTTTTTCTTTTTGTAGTGTAGGGCTCCCTCCCCCAACCGCTATATTATTTGCAGAAACTCCACCATCATTTCTTACCTTACCTCTCTCCTCCGACGTTCTGTCATGGCCCTCTGCTTGCATGAAACTGCAAGCAGGGGGCCGGACAGGCAGCCACGTCCGTGATTGTCTGAGAGGTAGCCAATCATGGACGTGGCTTCTAGCTATCCAGAATGCTGGAGGAGCGAGGCAAGGTAAGTAATGATCGGGGAGTTTCTGCAAATATTAATTTAGCGTTTGGGGCTAGGGGAGGGAGCCCTACACTACAGAAAAGGGGATTTATGCTAGAGGGAGGGAGAGCAAAAAGGGAGGGGGAGGGAGGGCTGCAGTGTGCATGGCAAAATTTTCCCAGAGGAGAGACAGGAGGCAGAGTCCTATATGGACTCTGCCAGGCTACTGGTGGCCTGTTTTTGGGACTTTGGAGGGACATTGCAGGGCAGCCATTTGGAGGGACATTGAAGGGCAGCCATTTGGAGCAGGGATGTAAGGTAAGGATTTTATTACACTACAGAGTGGGTCCAGTAGTGGGTTAAATTACAGTTTTGGGGGGTGGACATGCCCTTTAAGAAAACACAAAATCAATTATAGATAGGGCTTCCCCACCAAAATCCCCAACCTGAAAGCCTGAACTATACGCACAATCTCTACACCAGAGGCAGGGACAAAGCCTCAAATTTGCTAAGCCCCAACAACTCCATCGGCTAAAAGGAAAACATCACCTCCAAAATTCTCGTGAATTGGTCCCTTATATAACACCTTATAAGTAACTTTAAAAAAACTTAATGTTGAAATAACCCCCTTTTTCTCCACAGATAAGACATTACCTTTTAGGCCTTCTGACATGGAACTATACCCCCCAACAAAAGGCATAAAAATTCCAAGACTAAGGAAATAATTTGCTACTTTATACTAGTGATTCAGTTTTGCTGGTTACAAATAGTATAGTATTTGAGGTTGAATAAAGACATATGTCCATCCAGTCCAACCCATCTAGCAATACCCTCATTACCTGCCTAACTGTTGATCCAGAGGAAGGCAAAAAAAAAGCCCCACCAAATTTATGAAGGGTAAAAAATTCCTTCCCGACTTCAAGTGGCAATCGGAAATATCCCTGGATCAACTCTACTTTATATATCAATACCAGTAATTTGCAACATTCCTTGTTTGCAGAAACTCTTCCAGCTTTTTTTTTTTTAAACTGACCAATGAACCTGCCATCACAACATCCACTGGAAGACAATTTTTTAGCTTTACCGTTATAGAAACTATAACTTTATAAGTTTGGTATGTACCAAAAATGTACAAAAAGTGTGCGATCCTTGCTATATCAGATGCCTTAACTAACTGCAAACTGTTTTTTTTTTTTGTTGTTCAAATGGTGATATAAATTGTATCTCATAATGTAAAGGGTTTAAATAACTATACAAAAGATCTTTCTTGTGGAGAGATGCAAAACAGACATACTATTTATACAGGAAACTCATTTCAAAAGAAACGTTCATCCAACTTTCCGGAACAGACCTAAGAAAAAGGAAGGGGTCCTAATTGCAATAAAAAATGCTTTGGCGTTCGGGGGTAGAGCCAGGCACCAATGAGGTAGGACGCACTACTGCAGAGTTCCGGTATAAGGCCTCAAACAGAGTAAGAAATGCGAGTTAAAAATAACCATTAACCTACCAGAAATATCCCAACACCATCCTACAAGATGACAGTGAGGGGGCCAAAAAAAAAACAGCTTACCCCCTAGATCACCTAAAAAAGACACTCCAAAACTGGACAAACATTAGACTAGGCTACTGTTGAGAGGAAACCAGAACCATGGGAGACACTGAGGGGGGAAATATAACAGGGGAAATAGGGGCAAACATCTGCTTACACCCCTACTCACCCCTATCTCACCCAAAAAGGATATACCCAAACTTAACAATCATAAGACATATGAAACAAATCCATTGCAAAGCACTGAAAAACAAATAATTTGTAATACAATGACAGAAGATACTATACCATTGGATTTACCTAATTTTCCAACCAGTCCAAGAAATATATTAAAAATGGACCCAACCAATATCTACCAGGATCCACCAGTAACAATTCCAATAATAACGCAAAAGCTATAAGCAAAAACCTACAAAAAGCTGTAACAGACATGAAAGAATCCAGAGAAAGCCTAGCTAGCAGAGTTTCACATAATGAAACAAAAAATTGATGTAATATTGTCTCACGACGATTTAGCTGAAGCCCATAAAACAATGGACTATGACTTATGTTCAACATACTAATGGACTTAGAAAACAGCACAAGAAACAATTTAAAACGTTTTACAATTTTAAAGGTGAATAAAATAGATCCTATCCAAACAGATGCACTCTCATATCGCCAATCTCTTCACCCTTCAATACAAAGATTTCAGACTCCAATATAATCAACTTCTACAGCCTACCCAAATCACAAAGAGCCCCCAAACAAGCTCCAAGAGATATCTTTGTTAAACTATCAGACTCTAAAATCAAAGACCACATAATGGCGTAAATGAGGAGAAATCCACAACTACCACTTGAATATAATGGACTGCAACTATACAATGACTTATCCCCCCCTGACTATGATTCAAAGAAAATAATTTCAACCAATCACAACTATTTTAAGAAAGCAGAAAATCACATTACTAAGAGAAGGGAAGATTCACACGATTTCCTCACCAGAAGAGGGGGAAAAAATCCTCAAAACATAGAACTTAACAAGCCCCACCAGTTCACCTTCACCTAAAAGAAAACCATCGCCAACTAAACTAAAACGAGAATGGGAACCCTACAAATGATGTATGTATAGTTTATAAAGCGCCACTTGGGGACACAGCCCTGTACAGTAATAAAATACAATTGTCATACAAGGGGGATAAATACATTGATAGTTCAGTACATAAATATATAAAATTAAGTGCTAGAGTTTTGCCACAAGAGGGAAGGAGGTCCCTGCCCCATAGTGCTTACAATCTAACTGTTAAATAGAAAAATAATACCACTTAACGATAAATCTGTGTCAATTATGCCCCCCAACAAGGCATGGGTCTACAAAAGTTTATGGAGAAAATAACATGCCATGTCACTCAGTTTTAAAAGTTTTATAAATTCTCTAATTGTTATAAATGTTTTAATCATTAGAATTGTTTTAATGATCTTAAGTTATGTTACTAAAGCTGCTAAGACTATCAAGGATCGGTACAAATGCAATATTAATTTTATAACGAGAGATTACTTTTTATGCAAAAGATAATACCTTTTGGTTAACTCCTAGAAACAAGAGGGAAATATTATATGTGTATATGATATACGCAAGATTAGTACTGCGAGTTGCTTGTAGAGTACTATATATAACAATAACAGCAATACAAGTAAATAAGGTTTTTGTCATTACATATGCCTAAAAGATTGAGCCATCA
The DNA here is from genome assembly GCA_019447015.1 of Hymenochirus boettgeri. Taxonomy (NCBI): domain Eukaryota; kingdom Metazoa; phylum Chordata; class Amphibia; order Anura; family Pipidae; genus Hymenochirus; species Hymenochirus boettgeri. The sequence goes on along the minus strand of CM033471.1, from coordinate 58,968,326 downwards.
GGGATTAAGGGACAATATGAAAGCTATTGTATCTACAACCGAAATAATATGGCGATTAAGATTGTGCTTGTGAAGGTTCTCATTCAGCCAGGTCATGGTATATCTGTTGTATTCAATTAGATCAACTGGACTTAAAGTTTAGTTGGGTCTTTCGACTGGCTTTCTCAATTCAGAATGACTTGTACAAGAATCCTGTGGCAATTATGTACCCTGGAAAATCCCAATTAGCATATCACAGCCAAGTGTTATGGGCGTGATTGGATAGTGCCTAAGAGGTGTTATAGGAACGCCCAGAGTAAGGTGTCCAAACAGCATTGTAAATGGCAGACAGTTGGTGTCGAACCCCCCACCTCTAAAGGCTAAAGAAATGAAATCTCAGAGGAGCCCTTAAAACTTGTGGATATCCAGACTGGGCCTTTGTCAAAAGAAGTAGAAGGAAAGAAAAGAACACGAATACCAACAGTTAAGGGGAAAAGCAAAACAGGTGAAAGAACTTAGTCATCCCATATGTAGCAGGGGTCTCTGAGAAATTAAGAAGAATTTTCAAAAAACACTGTTTCCCTGTCTGCTTTAATCTGAACAACACACTGAGGCAGCAATTGGTACATCTGAAAGACCAAATACCGAAACACAAGAAAATCGACATCATATGCGCAGTGCAGTGCAGTGAAGAATGCTCTGATTTGTATGTGGGGGAGACCAAACAGCAACTGCATCAACGTATGGCCCAGCACAGAAGAGCCAATTCCTCGGGTCAGGACTCAGCCGTGTATCTGCATCTTAAGGATAAAGGACATACCTTTGAAGATTGTAATGTTAATATACTGGCGAAGGAACGTGACTGGTTCAAGAGAGGTGTTAAGGAGGCCATTTATGTAAAAATAAAGAAACCAAGCCTAAATAGAGGTGGGGGGGTTCGACACCAACTGTCTGCCATGTACAATGCTGTTTTAACACCTTACTCTGGGCGTTCCTATAACACCTCTTAGCCACTATCTAATCACACCCTTAACACCTGGCTGTGATATGCTAATTGGGATTTTCCAGGGTACATAATTGCCACAGATTCTTGTACAAGTCATTCTGAATTGAGAAAGCCAGTCGGATGACTAGCGAAACGTCTTCAAGAACTACATTTCAAGTCCAGTTGATCTAATTGAATACAACAGATATAGGGGGTAGTTGGTTTTGTATAAATCTGTGTATGTATTTGTGATTTTTATCCCTAGGTAGTTAATATACTGTGTCTTCCATGAGTATGGGAGGATTGTTTTTATTTTGTTGAGTATTTCAGGTTTTATAATTATTGGTAGTGCCTCTGATTTGGATTAGTTTATTTTGTACCCAGACAGGTTACTATATGTCTCCAGAGTTTTTTGTAGATGTGGAATTGATTGTTGTGGGTGGGTTAGTGTTAGCAGTACGTCCTCTGCATATAGGGAAATTTTGAAGTTGCTTTTGCCAATTTGGATTCCTTTTAATTCGGTGCAGTTTCTAACTTGGATGGCTAGGGGTTCTATGCTTAATGCATATAGTAATGGGGACAGGGGGCAGCCCTGTCTCGTGCCTCTTTGTATTGAGAAGGATTCATTATGCAGATTGTGGTCCATTGTTTTCCTCTGTTTATAGGTGGACCGTGAGTTTTCATCCACCCTTTATATCTTGTGAGAGTTCTGTTATGAGTTTGTGATTCAGCTTGATATTGGCTCTTTAAAATCCATCATGCACATTTTAAGTTTGTGAATGTCAGGCCTTGGTACGTGGGGGTCGAAAGTTCTCCCCTTGTTGTGCAGAGTCGGGTCATGTAATGGTTGATTCCGGCATGTTGTACGGAAAAATACATCCTCGGGTACTTAAGCAGCTAATGTTCAGTTTATCTAGCCATTGTTTCTTATTTTGCTGATGCCCTCAGGTTACAGTGGTGTGCCTCTGGATTGGAAAAAAGGCTGATGTTATTTCAATATTCAAAAAGGGTAGTCGTTCACAGCGGGTAATACCCGGGGCCTGTAAGTTTTAACTTCAGTGGTGGGGAAGATATGGAAAGTTTCATAAGGGAAAACATGTTCTAGAGTATGTTCAAGGACTGACCTATAAGTAGTAACCAGCATGGATTTAGGAGGACTAGATTATTGTCAACTAACTTGCTGGCTTTTATGGATAAGTAGGAAATTTAGGGGGGGGGGGGGCGGCCCATTTTAAAAATAGCGAAAAGTTTAAGCAAAAGGTTTTTTCGCAATCACTTTTCGCATGGGTTTTCGCCACAAAAGGGCAGTTAAACGTATTTATAAAGGGGGTTAGCGTTAATGAATGGAAAAACGTTTCCGCGAGCTATCGCTACTAAACCCTTTTCGCCTTACTTCGCATGGAATTTTAGTGAAAAGAGCGAAAAGCATAACGCGATTTATAAAAGAGCGAAAGGTGGTTTTTGCCATTAAAGAGCGAGAAGATTAGCGAGACCCTGTGAAGGTGGTGAAAAGTCATTGTTTGAGCGAAAGGCATTCTTAAAGGGTAATATGCCTTGAAAAAAGCGAACGAGCTAGAAGGCGATGCGCCATTAGGAATGAAATATGCCTTGGAAAAGCGATGATACTTTTTCGCTCTTTATCGCGCCCGTTCGCCTTTTCGGCCGCGAAGTAGTGTTTTTTCGCTTTTTTATAAATAAGGCGAAAACGAAGCCCCAAATGGCGCTATTTTTCGCTGCGATGTGCTGCGCTTAATTATGTGGCGAAAAAGACAATCCGTTTAAATTCTGCCCTAGACTCTGGCATAGCAGTAGATTTGTAGTTTACTTGGATCTTTGCAAAGGCTTTTGATTCAGTCCCCCATAGGCGACTAATGGATATCTAAGGTCTGGTGTGCTGGGGAGTCACATTTGTACATGGATAATGGGGCTTCATCAATGGGACTAAAGTGCTAAGTGGTCGGTGCCCACAGGGTTCTGTGTTGGTCCGCTTAAATTTAATCTTGTATAAATGAGTTGGAAGTGGGTTTGTCAGAGGTTTTCGTGTTTGCTGACGACACAAAACTTTGTCGATCATTTAAAAACTTCAGAGGGATGTGCCTCGGCAGGGGGATCTGATAGATTTAACATTGGCCTGCTAGTGGGCAGATGAAATTCAAGTTGGATAACATGTAGGTGATGGCATTTGGACTTAAAATCCTTGTGCTACTTATTACTATAAAAGGTCTGGGTTAAGTGAATCCCTGTTGGAAAAAAGGATATGAGGTTGGTGGATAACAAACTTAAGGTAGCAAGGCAGTGCCAGCGGCAACAGCCCAGAGACAGCATGTCATGGTATTGTGTCTTGTATTAATAAAGAGAGGTAGGAATTCAAGGAGGAAAATGTAAGTCTCGCTTTACAAAGCATGGTTAAGGCCTCATTTGGAATTGCAGTGCAATTTGGAATCCTTGTACAAAAAGGACATCTTTAAATGGAAAGGGTCAGAGAAGGCCAACTAAATGAATAAGGGGATTGAATATGAAGAGGAGACACTCAACAACGAGCTGGAAAGTTACAATATGACGATGGAGAAAGGCGCTTGCGTGGGAATATGATTACTGTGTAAAAAACAAAAAATACATTAACGGGCCATACAATAAACTATCGGGGCATTGTTCACAATTAGAACATGTCAAAAGGACACGAGGAGCATCCTTAAGACTTGAAGAAAAAGGTTAGGCTTCAAGCTAGGAAAGGGTTTTTCATGTGAGAACGGTAATTAAAGCTATGGAAAATGTCTTCCAGCTGGAAGTGTAATGGCAGGTTCATTGGTCAGTTTCAAAAAAAAGTGGATTGAGTTTCTGCAAAACAAGGAATGTGCAAGGTACGGGTAGTGACCTAAAGTAGAGTGGATCCAGGGAAATTTGAGCCGATTGCCACTGGAGTCAGGAAGGAATTTTTCCCCCTTCTAAATGTGATGGGTTTTGTTTGCCTTCCTGGGGATCAACAGTTAGGCAGGAAATGAGGATTATTGCTAGATGGGTTGACGAATGGACGATGTCTTTATTAAACCTCAAGATGACTTATACAAATAATATGGTGGCTCTTTTTGTGAGGTAGGCCGCGGTTGAAACATCTGCGGTGTGTGATAGCCGGGACATTCTGTTTTTTTCCGCGGGTGTGGCCTTGGGGAGTGTTCTGGTGGCCTATTTAGGAGTTTGGGGAGACTGGTCTGTGTCTGGGGTCTGTTATAGATCGAGCGGGAGAGGCGCGGCCAGACCAGAGCTCTCGGAGCTACTCCGCCCATCATGGTCGAGGTCCAGGACCCGGCCCCCCCCCCTTATTTAACTTAGATGCCCTTTTAAGCTATATGGGCTGCTGCTATTCGTGGCTCCCAGTCAGTCTTCTTGCCATTGATTGTAGTTCTTTATAACATAGTTTTAACGTTTGATCCCCATATATCCATTTCTCTTATTGTTTAGTTGCTAATCTCTGAACCCTTTTAGCTTTGCTGATTCTTTGGACTGGTGACAAAACTGACACAAGCCATAATTTAAGATTATTACAAGGCGCTTTGTATAGAACATTTTCCTCCCCATGATTATGCCCTATCACAGCTCCCCAGTCCTTCTATATTGAGCCCCAATTGAGTACTTTTAATTTATGGTATAAACTAGCATTAATATTGTATGCCCGAAATACTGTATATACTCAAGGATAAGTCGAATTTTTCAGGCTTTAAAATTAGCCTGAAAACCTACCTAGAATTATACTCGGGGTGCAAGTCCTAATTTAGATCCAAATCGCACTTACAGATTAGAACAGTGTTAAGGAGATGATCGGCCTTACACTTCCTGCTTCCTGTTTCTGGCTGCTGGACTCACTCAGCACTGTCACTGGATCTGTTGGGTTCCTCAGGGTTTGGGCAAAAAAAAAACATGCTAGTCAGTGCAAATGACAGCTTGAAACTACAAACTATCAGTCGTGTGAAATTTTTAATATTGGGGTCAGATAATCCCTTTTACTATAGGGGTCAGGAGTAGGTAAATGATGGTAAGCTTAATTAAAGTTTACTGAACCTTGCCCGCCACATGGTTTAGAAAACTGAAACTGCCCAGCAACAAAAGCATGCTGGGAGTCGAGTTGTAGGTTCCAGACAGCTGGAGTGCCAAAGATGGAGGTTACTGGGAATGGGTTGGGATATATGTATGGGATTAATGTATGGAATTTCTGCTATCCATTTAAAGGGCAACTAAAGCCTAAAACAAAACAGAATCAGAAGGCAGTAGTGTGATAATTTCTACCCTCGACTTATTACTCGAGTCAATCAGTTTTTTACAAATTTTTCAGGTAAAAATAGGTTACCTCCACTTATATTCGGATCGGATATTACCTCGACGTATATACGCGTACTTAATTTTTATATTTTGCTATATCCCAATCCTCAAACTCAATTTTAATAACGTTTTCTGCAAGGTTTGAAAGAGCCTTTAGTCCTGCAGCGGTGCGGTCTCCAAAATAACTTTACCTGGTATTAAAAACGTAGCGTGTTTCGAACGGTCCCACCACAGTATCCATATAAATTACCCTGTGTCTAGGGAGATTTTCTGTTAATACACGCTATCATTCAATTTCATAGACCTGATACAATACATTGTTAGATTTGCACAGGTTTCCCAAACTAGTTATGTCCTTTTCATGCCTAAGCAAGTCCTATGGAACAGTGTTCTAAAGAATCAAGTGTTTAATATCCAACATACTTGTGGAATTGTATCTCCAATGCCCAGCAAATCTTTTTTTTTTATTTTTTTTCTTCTATTACAAGTAAACCTAATGTGTTAGTCCCAGGCTGTGTAAATTACTTTGTAACATGTTGTTGTAGTAGGCACTTAAAGTCCTGTTGCACAATCCGTATACATCAGCAAAAAACATGAGACATAACCTCAAAGCCCTAATTACAAGTAATGAATAAACATGACTTTGACCACACTTAACAACGCGCTCTGCAGAACTCCACTATGAGCACAGGCCCCAGACTAGAAAATGTTATTTACAGTAGATCCACTTTGTAATTATCTTATAGCCAGTTCTCAATCCCGGACAAATATTAAGGTAAAGACCTCTGATTACCTAGTGTTCACAAATAAACCACCTGTGAGGTATTTGTCGAATTTCACCAACTCCTCTGTCGTTTGAAGATATAGATTACTTTATTGAAAGAGGAGTATGCTAATCGGATTGTTTGGAAGATATATAGATCCTAAACCATTCTGGGACCTATTTTTAGATGTATGTGATTTGAAAGCATGCATTTCGTTTCATATCTAAAAGCTTTTGTACTACCAAGTCTATTTTCAATTTGATAGATAGCAATCTCCCATATATTTGATGATTGTTATTTATATGGAAAAATTTTGTTGTAATCCCTCCTTTGTGGAGGTGTTTATTAAAACATAAAAGATTATCAACATACAAAATTTGCAGTTATAATCACATGTTAAACCGTAGGAAAACAAAGGCTTCATACATCTTGTGTTCTAATCTGCTGTTCATTCTGTCTTAAGCGGTATAAATATATAGTACTGTGTAACAATACAGTAGTCTGGAGTGTTGAATTGTACCTGTGACAGGTTATTATTTAACTTTTTTTCTATCATACAATAACTTTATGTTGAAAGTGCCTGGTTTTTGCCTATCATTTCTTCATCTGATTTTTTAACATATTCAAATGTTTCAAGGGGAGGTATGTATTTAGTATAATATACAGTTAACTACATTTACTTTTTTTAGTTTATTTCCATTGTAAGGTATTAGATGTTACTGTATATATTGTGTTATGTCTTTGGACTGTGTCCTTCCTAGAGTCTAGCCCTGCCCATACTTTGTTGTAATTGGAAGCAGCCTTGCTCGGAGTGTACATGATTTTTTTTATAGGGAAGGGTTGGTTCTTGTTTTTCCGTTGGAGATTGTGGGTTAGAGCGTGGATCCTTGTTTTAGCGGACCTTCGTTTTTTTTCCGCGGAGGGGGTGTATTGGCATTGGGGCGTTCTCGTGGATATTAGGAGTTTTGGGGAAATTGGTCTGGGTCGGGGGTCGTCGTATAGAGCGATCCGGGAGAGGCGCGGGCCGGAGCTCCGAGCTATTCTCGCCATGATGGTCGAGGTCCGGACCACTCCCCCCCCTTATTTTAACTATAGATGCCCTTAACGCTATATGGTGACGATGCTATGTGAAGTCCCGTCTTATGCTCATGATGTCAGTTCTTTATAACATAAGTTAAAGTTTTATTATAGAGGCTAATGATTTTGGAGCATGTACCCAGTTGCAGACCTGTAGTGTGGCTCGATTTGCTAGGGCATAGAGGAGATGGGGACAGTGGGCAGCCCTGCGCGGGTCCCTTGCCAGTGGGAAAGTGTCAGTAACCCTCCAGTTGGCTTGAATCGGTTTTTGGGGTGGGAATACAGGAAGCTGACGCCTTGTATAAGCGTGTGGTCAAAGCCATAGTTTTTAATGGCACAGAGGAAAGGCCATTCAAAGAGTCAAATGCTTTAGAGCATCGCGAGACTCGCAATACATCCTTGTGCCAGTGTTACTATGGGTGGCCGTATGTTCATATATTGCGGCCAGGTGTTAGTAAGTAGTGTTTTCCTGGAATGAATCCCTGTCATGATTCGGGGTGGGGTTTTTAGTAAAGTGAATGATTGATTTTTTTGTCAGTTTAGGGAGAGAGTTTGGCTAGTACTAATGTACTGTTTGGAGAATGGGCCTGTAGATTCAGGTAGTGGGTCACCGATTTGGGATTGAATCACAATCAGAGCTCTCTAGACATGGACTCAGGTAGGGTTTGTGAGGTTGTGAAATGTTATTGTAAAGTGACGTTTGGCTAGCAAGTTTGGGGGCTAATTATTATGTGTGTATGTAAAATGCTAAATAGGGAGACTGTCCGTACCCGGGTTTGTTCGTGCGTAATGGGATACCGTGGTTTCTGATTTCATTTCATTAGATGGTTCTTCTAATAAGTTACGCCTTATCTGTGTGGGAGATATGGTAGGGGGTTTGTTAAAAATAAGTCTTAAGATCTCAGGTGTGTGTGTGTTGTTGGTGGAATACAAAATTTTTGCAATACTCGAGGAGATATTCTGCTACTCTCCTAGAGTGCTTTAGTGAGAAGTTGTCCCGCCTGTCGTCTATTCAGAGGGTGATACATTGTGGGGGGTTTGTTGTGTGTGTTGTTAGCCCAGAGGATGCTAATATATACCACAATTTCACATGTTCATATAGTTTTGGTTGTTCTAAAAACAAACAGCTGTTTTCTGGTTTGGTCTCATATGGTATGGTTAGTCTAGATTGGAGTTTTGAGGGATCTGCATTTTGTGCGTTGGGAGTTCTTACAAATGTTTGTTTGTAGTGCTTTCTATCCTTGCAGAGTTTTGCTTAGTTTATTAAAGATTCCCATACTGAATCGGGTTAGCTGATTGGCATTGGTATGAAAGAAGTCCCATTCTTTTGCTAGATCAGGTCCTACTGAGAGCGAGGTCAACCAGAAAGGTTGAGTCCCCATGGTTGTGGAGGAGGGTTTTCTGCCCATATTAGTTCAGCCAGCAAGGGCATCGTATGAGAGTATTCTGGGGCATATTCTGCCTGGGTTAGGTGAGGAATCAGGTGATGTGTTGTATAAGTATCATGTGTATTCTGGACATCGTGGTGAGGTGAGAACCAGGAGTATTCCTTTTTTGTGGGTGTGAAGCCTGGCGTCAGTCTATTTATGTCGCATAAGTTTTGCAAATCTAGTTTCGGGGTTTCCTGGGGGGTGTGCCAGCTTGTAGGAGCAGTCTGTCTTGGCAAATGTTTAGTGTTGTGGTTTAAATGTCCAACCATATAGCTGGTTTCCCTGGGTAGTCAGCTAGGAACTGTAGACCTGTTTTAAGTGAGACCTGTTGTGAACGGTGGGGGGAGTGAAGAGCAAGCGAAAGTAGGGGGACATTTTGTATTTAACATCCAAAAAAACAATAAAGTACCTGACGTCAAGCCTTAGCTCCACAAGCTCAAACTGGAGTTGGTTACTAATGACCGCTATTCCTCTAGAGGAGGATGTGAATGGGCGTGATATGCCCAACCCACCAGGGTCTTTTAAGTGCAGTTTGTTGTTGGCCTTCGGGTGAGTCTCTAGGAGGACTAGTATGTCCACTTTTGAGTTGTTACAATATTGTAAAATTGTGACGGTTTAATCCAATTTAGGAGGCCTCTAACGTTCCATTCTAAGACCCTGAACGTAAATTGTTGGTCGCATTATCAAGCCGGTGGGCCAGGCGCCAGACCGGGAGGCAAAGCATTTGGCATATATCATGTAATCTTAAAAAAAAAAAAAGGTGGTTTAAACATACATCAAACAATATTTTTTTGTTATACATTATAGTACACTTTGCATGGGTAGCGTGAAATTATCCCAACTCCCGGGGTTGCCTGTACAAAAGTGTCATTTCCATTATTTGTCGCCCACTTAGATATTGAGGGGGGTAGGTCTCAGGGGGGTGGGGAGTGGGGGAGGTTTTTTTTTTTTTTTTTTGCTTAGCTGTACAGGAGAAGAAAGCGGTCGGAGATTTCACCGTGGCTGCAGAGAATCACACAAAGGTTAAGTTTCTTCTTATCTTTCTTCCGGACCCTGCGCTATTGATTGAAGAAAGGGAGGGAAGCATAGCTCCTTAACCTCCCGGGCTACAATCAATATATTAAAGGAATAGTTCACTTGAGAGTAAACTATTCCTTTAAACTGCAATTGTAGCTTTAAAGGACATGGACAAAAACGTGCACTTTATTACCTGCATAACTTACCGGATATTCTGGAAGAGTATACTGGCCCGCCTTCCATTCAGTCAATCAAGGCTGTTGCCAGGGGCTTAACTACCAGGGGAGCAGGGGGAGAAAACTGCAGGGGGCCTGGGAGCCATGGGGCCTCTCTTATTTTTCCTATGGCAGATATAGCCTCCTTCCAGAAAACTACTGTGAATGAAGCATCAAAAAATTAGTTTGGGGGGCCCAATAAATATCTGGTTACCAAATGCATGTTGTAATAAATTGGTAAAAATAGCAGTTGGGCTTGTGTGCGATATAAGTTGAAGTCACCACTAGTTTGCTGTAACACAAACTACAGAAAATTGTTGTGTTCCACTTTGGCAGGTGATGATAATTTTTGTAGTACCTCGGCATATGTGCTAAAAAAATAACATTGAAGCTACAATCCTGTGCGGTGTGACTTGATTTTCTACGTATGTGAAGGTTTGCACAGCCATACTCTTAACTAGTCCTCTGCGTTTATCGTCGTGATGAGTCAGTGTTGTGAATATATAGCTATGCACATTCCAAAGTGATATTAAATTTGATGGGGGAACAGACAAAGCAAATGGTTCCAGGGAAACTGCATCCCCTAATAATGAAGGGAGGAAGTCCAAAAGTGAAAGTTCTTTAGATTCTAAAGCTTATGCATTGTACGGAAGTATTTCATTTTTTTAAATAATTAACGCCATCCAGTGTTTTTCTGTACATAAATGTTTGATGTACGGTCTGCTTTTTCTTGGCTTCTCTTCGGGCATGCTCAGAACAATATGAGCATGCTTTGACACACTAGCTGGGAAGGACTTTTTTAGGACCCAAAATGGCATCTCCATAATGACCACTGGGGATAGAAAAGAGATTAATTAATTGAATTTCCAATAATTAAAGGGCATGCCACCCCCAAAACATAATCCCCCCAACTACTGGCCCCACCATGTAGTGTAGTTTAATCCTTACCTCACATCCCAGCTCAGGTTCTCCTGTAGTCCCCCCCCAAAGTCCCAAAAATGACTACCAGGAGGCTAGCGAGTCCATATAGGACACTGCCTGCTAGCTGGCCTCAGGTAGATTTTTTTGCCATGCGTACTGCAGCCCTCTCCCCTCCCTCCCCCCCCTCTCCCTCCTCCCTCCCGTCCTACTATCCCTCCCCCTAGCATAAAACCACTTCAGTAATGATTTCCCCTGTCTCCCAGCCCCAACCGCATATTTTTTTTTTAGAAAGCTCCCAAATTTACTTACCTCTCCTCTTCCTCCGGCGAAGTGAGCTGCCGGCAGCCGCGTCTGTGATTGGCTGCGCTCAGCCAATCACAGACGCGGCCTGCCGGCCCCGCCCTCTGCTTGCATTTCCTTGCCAGCAGAGGCCGGGAGCGGGCGGCAGGATCGAGGGAGGTAAGTAGAGTTGGGGGGCTTTCTAAAAAAAAAAAATAGCGGTTGGGGCTGGGAGCCCAGGGGGGATCTTATATGAAAATAAAATTTAGTAGGTGGACATAGCCTTTAGAAGAATATGTTAGAATTATGAAGTATGAGTAAATAATTTAAAATTTTTCCATTGAAAATGCTGACTTTCAATGCTGGCACATTACTGGATGCACAGGTACAAACTGAACTGGGTGGAGGGGGAGGGTGGCTTCAAGGTGTTTGGAAACTACAAATCCCAGCATGCTTTATAGATGGGATTTGTAGTTTCCAAACATCTTGAATGCCAAGTTTCTACACTCGGTTTATACTCGGAGCAACCACTTTTATTAGATTTTAGGTGAAAATGGGTACCCGGTTTGATCGGGTCGGTTTATACTCTGTATAACCGTAATTTTGAACACAACTGTAATCTTGTTTAAGACAGGAAACGGGCTTTTTTACCATGTAGTCTTCTTTCGTACAGAAAAGCAAACTTTGCAATTAATTTTCAAGCCAAAATGTATGACAGGACGGAAATTCAAATATTATAAATAAGTCTGGCTATTTGAACCAGGGACTTAATGGTTTGTCTTTTATAAAAGTAAAACTTAGTCTACTGACATTATCGAGCTGCCAGTAATAGAATGGCTATATTTAAGAAAGTTATCTTTGCTAGGAACAAAGTTAAGACAAATCAATAAAAGCAGCTGAATATTTTTATTATTCCTGGTAGTCTGCAACTTTCCTAAAAATAATCTTTCTGCTGTTCATGCTGGCTGGACAATAAAATACAAAACTTCAGTTATTGGGTATATGTTTTACAAAATGCTCTGTGAATAGACAGTGCTTACAATGCGTGTTTTGGAAAGCTCATTGACAGGGAGAATACTGGCAGTAACATGGAAATTTTCTTCGTTAAATAACAACTTCTCTATGTAAGAAAATACCACTTACTGCCGGATCCTACGCGTCTGAGGTGTTCTGAGGAGGAAAGCTTTCAGATTGTGGGTTGGAAAATGTAGGTTTCCTTTAGTACAATGTAAAGGGGCCCATGCACTGATCAATCCAGATCGTATGATTGGGATGGTCTGCTAAAAAGTTTTCACATTGATACGATAGGGCAAAATTCGTAGGCGATCGTCCATACACAAACAGGAGATCATAGATATTATACAATTGTGGGTGGTGGTGTATGGTCTCCATACATACCTTTGATCCAATTCATATAAATGAGCAGAAAAAAACATTATGAAATATAATGTAGCACAAAACCATTTTCTTGTGGTGCAACCTTTTCCTCATGCAAATGCAGAAGTGAAAATCTCTAATAAGACCAATAAAGCAGTTGAATATTTTGTATTATTCCTGGTAGGCGTCGACAACTCCTAAAAATAATTGCTGGACAATAAACTGCAACAGCTTCTTTCAGATATTGGAGATATGGTTACTAAATACTCTGAATAGACCGTGATACTGTTATAATGATGTTTTGAAAGTTTCATTGACTGGGGAAATTTGGTAAAAAGGTATATCTATAATCATATGATATACAGGACCAATCTGTTAAAAATGACAGAATGCCAGGATATTGTCTGTATCTTTGACAAATGGGAGTCACAGTCATGATTGTACTCCCTAAGAACGTTTGTCGGAATTGGAAACCATTTTTTTTACCCTTTGAACATTTGCAATAAGTGCCAATCCATAGACGAGATTGGCCCTATAGTTGAGTGTGTACCCAGCTTGATTCTTGGACTTAAAGGGACATTTTAAAATAAAATATGGAAAACTATTTTAAGAAAGTATTTTTAAAAACATTTGACTCCTAACAAAAGTTTTAGAAAATAAACGATTCATTTTACAATTGTAGTCCATATATTTTCTTATAGCGTCTCCTCTTTATATCCACCTGCCTCTTGTTTTCTCTTGACATTTTAACAGATCATTTGTTATTTTTGTAAGGCGTAAGGCTTATGTGAAAATGTCTCTCACAATTTATAACATATTCTACATATAGTTCAGTGGGTTATTAGATGGCAATTTTTCTATAAACATCACTAAATACTACTCCTTTTACAAAATGCTGTGAATGTTGGTCTCATAACTCCATATTGCTCTTTTGTTTTGTAGAATGCTGTTTATGATCTTGGGAGGAGGAACGTTTGATATTTCAATTCTAGAGTTCAGAAAGTGTGTTTGAAGTGAAATCACAAATGGAGACACGTTCCTTGGAGGGGAAGATTTTGATCAAGCATGCTGCAGCATATTGTGAAACAGTTTAAAAAAGAGGTTGGTTTGTAAACAAATCCTATTTTGCTCAAGAAGGGGCACTTTAATAATGCAATTAAAAAACTAAAATCTGTAAAAAATATTAAGTTATGATTCTGGTTGATCAAGAGATCCTTGCTATCAACTCATGGTAACCCGTCTGAAATGCGCGGTTGAGTGCGGCAAGTTTACGTGCATGCCATAATTTTGTGATGGGATTTTCTGTTTCGGAGCACATTGCCCTTTAATTTATTTGCAGAGAAACATTGTTTTTAAATGGGAATAAATTATCTTCCGTGCTGAGCATGACCTCTTTGCTTGAAATCTTGCATCTTTGCTTTTCTACCATTGGAGACAGGGCCAAAACTGGCCCACAGGATACCAGGGAAATCCCAGTGGGCCCACACCAGTATTGTCATTACCCATAAAAAACAGGGGGAAAAGTCAACTTTAGATACTAAGGCAAAGGACAGTAAGAAATATTTTAAAATAAGTTGAAAGGAATGAAAGATACTAAAATAAGTGAAAAACAGAGAATGAAATGTTGTGAGCGGGCCACATAATGATCTATAATTCTGTTGAGGCACTTACCCACAGTTAGCATTATTTGGTAACAGGTTGTGGGTATCAAGACTAGGTTTATAAAAGGGCATCCTCCGTTACCTGCTAATTAAGGAAACTTTTAGTATTTTATTTTTGTATATATTTACAGTCATGTGGCTATACACTAGCTTGACATTGGGTTGATTCAAAATGTAATACAGACATAACATCAATCGGTCACAACTTTAACCACTGCTGCCATTACTGTGATGTTTCCTTAAGGATCATAGTTTGTGATCAATATATATATATATATATATTATTATATAATATATATATATAATATATATATAATATATAATATATATAATAATATTATATCTTAATTACAATTGGGCTAATTGGTTTCATATTGCTAAAAAGTTGGTAGTGGACGTTGGTTTAGTGGACTTAATTCATTTTTTTTTTTTTTTTTTTTTTTTTTTTTTTGCCTGTAACAATAAAGGTTCATTTAAATTGCTATATTATGGATTTTAGTTTTTTTGTATTTTAGAGAATCCCTTTTAGTAGCTTGTTTTGACTTTTAAAGACATTTTCCCCCCTAGAAAATTCCCTTTTTTTTAAATAAACTTTTTTTAGTAAACGTAGGAAAGAGATGTAAAATTTTGCCAGGGTGCAGGTTTTGCTGTATGAGACCAAATTTTCTTTCATATAAAACTTTTACTTTCACCTAAGCTGGAATCTGTAAAACAGTAAGCATGCCTGAGGTGCAACTTCTCCAGTCAGTAAATTTTTCCTTATTAAATAAAGCATGCCATACATGGGGTTGAATTTCAATCAATTACCAATACAGAGCAGCTGATCAATAAATTGCCGAATGGGTGAGGCAGAAAATTTTTTGCTTGACCCCAGCTCCAGTCTGGCCTGCCCCCATTAACATGCGGTAATTAATTCCGTGCTTAGCCGTTAACTCATACTGTTCCAACCTTCACATTTTCAATATACCACTAAATATTCTCTTCACCATATTCACTTAATTTACAGCTGCAATTTACAGCTGCAACATCAAGTTGTAGGTATAGACAGGCAACTACTTTTTGGCCAGCCCTCTTAATCCTAACCAACCCCTTCCTTTTAGTCCAAACCCACCTACAATTGGTTGCCCCCAACTCTAATGCACAGCTAAAGCCCCTGTTCTTCTAAATTTTAAAAAGAGCAAAACTTTGATTGGAAAAAAAACAACCTGTGTATGGCCTGCTTTAGAAACTGCAAAGGTTAAAATCAGATAGGAATTTTACTGTATATATTTTCCATCCAGGATCTGTCAGACTTTTATTAAATCTGACCTTCATTTTACACATAAATCATTTTGTAACAATAAATTAAATTGTTTATTATTTGCAAAATAACATTTTCTTGTTAATTTAAAAAAAAGTCTGGTGTGGACCTGACCAAAGATAATATGGCTCTTCAACGAGTCAGAGAAGCTGCTGAAAAGCAAAATGTGAACTTTCATCTTCTGTGCAGGTAAGCATTCATAAGTGTGTTTGTTAAGAGAACAAATTTTATGAAGGGGGTTGAATAACGTGGCAATCCAGCAACGTTGCATCTGGCTTGTGAGCGGTTGAGGTCATTTCTCGGGTTGTCTGAAAGAAACTGTACTTGGTCAGTGGACACACGGCATTAGGAGATGGACCGCTCTTGGTTGCTCACCTTGTGTCGGGGGATCTGGCAGTTTGCTGGCTTTACTTTTTCAACTCTTTTCTCTGTTGAGAAACTGTTGAGAGAAAACACATACCCAGGGTCAGTTTCATTCTCTTAGCTGGAGAAGAAAAGACATTACTAAACTAATGCAAGGGGACAAAAATGTCCTTAATAGAAACCTTTCCGTGGAGTCATTGGAGGTAGGATTTACATGCATCCGTCCTAGAAGCACCATTAAAATCTAAAATATAGGAGAGGTTTAATGCTCTTGCTGCAAAGCATATATTTGATAAGGGCCTCATGTATTCTTTTTGTGGAGAAGAGACTTGGCATCAAGGAAAATACATCCTAAGTCAGAGTATCAACTGTGTTCCTCCCAGGTGTTTGAAAAACAAACTCCAGCAAACCCGTTGAGAATCCCTGACTAAGTAAATTATGTATCTTCTATGGGTTGTACAGACTTACATGATTGGAGCAGATTGTAGTTGTAGACTGGCTCTGGCTTTGAGCTGCAAAGTAGGTCTCTGGTCTATATAGCAAAGCACTATTAGACAGACATCACCAAAGAATCGGGGTGTAAGGGAGCGTTTTGGTTAGAGCTCCTGTTCCATTGTACAAATGAGGTGAAAGGCTTCTGGGTAATTTACACATAGTTTTGTAGTTAATTTGATGCAACATGGGCATAATCATATACACCACTACCATGTAAGCCCCATGTCACTGCCAAATTTTAAACTAAACACACATTTTACATTTATCACTCGTAAAAAAATATTTATAAAGAGCCACATAAACCTGCATAAATAGCCTTTTTTGTTCCCACACATACTGGAAAAATATGCTTGACAAAAAATTCCCAAAACTTGATGCCGAGCACCAACAGAGACATGCACATTGCTACTA
The DNA here is from genome assembly GCA_019447015.1 of Hymenochirus boettgeri. Classification (NCBI taxonomy): domain Eukaryota; kingdom Metazoa; phylum Chordata; class Amphibia; order Anura; family Pipidae; genus Hymenochirus; species Hymenochirus boettgeri. Next base: position 58,951,738 of record CM033471.1, on the reverse strand, counting down.
AATACATAATACAGTGAAAATGCAGCAATTAACCATTAATTAATACATTTGATGAATTTTAGACTGACATTAATTGCCATATCTGACCATGGATGCTTCTGGACCAAAACATCTAAATATGAAGATTAGTCGTTCTCAGTTGAGGGAATTGTTGCTGATCTAATAAAAAGGACTGTTGCACCATGCCAAAAAGCAATGCAAGATGCAGAAGTTGGGAAGAGGGACATTGGAGAAGTTCTTAGTTGGTGAATGTCAAGAATGCCCAAGGTAAGTTTTTTATTTTTTAATCTTTGTGATTTAGCATTACATATTGTTAAGTCATTAACCATTTGTAGTTGCTGGGTTCAAGGTAAGATAATTTTTCCTACTGTTCACCTTTATAAACTGATTGGTAATTTTTATAGCTGGGTTAAATGTTCTCTCCCCAATAGAGTATACAAACAAGGGGATAAATGCAAGCAGTTATTCTAAAAAAAAATAATGAAAAAAGTGCCATATATAGGTTTAAAATTAATTTATAAAGTAAGGATAAAGAGTTATTATAAGAGTGGGACACTTTGACCCGTTAAGGTGGTACACCACATGCTATTTTATATATAATACATTGGAATCGTCCGCAACCTAACCTCATAAATGGCCCAGATCAACATTCCATACGTGGTATTTGGCCATGCGCCCATAGGCAGGTCAGTCATAACTTCTCCCTCGCTTATGTTAAGTAAAATTTCCATCTGAGTGACGTGATGCAGAGAGTAAAAGTTCATCTGTATTGTGGTCTGTTTTTAGCCCCCACACCATGCCGATATACGTCATATCTTGTCTGAATCTGATGGGGTTTGTTTATATTGTTTTGTGTATGACTGCCTTTGGAGTAAGGTCCCGGTCTGAAGAGATTACAGTCAAGATCTTACAAGTGGGTGTGTTAAACCACAGAAAGTGTGTAGGAGACTAGTAAATGGTGCTATAGATGGCTAAATAATTTTGCTCGAGGCAGCTAATTAAGAGGAACTGTGGTTTGCTTTAAAATGATCCATTAACCGCCTCTCTACTGTTTTGCACAGCCTAAGATATGAAAGAAATCACTAATCAGAAATTAGGGAGTGGGAGGTTCTAATCTTCGGCACAAATAGGGGAAAGCAAGAAATAAACCAGGAAGATATCGAGTTACAGTGAGTGGAGGAGGAGTGAGCGTGGCCACAGGGGTTTTAATGGGACTGCAAGGGGAGGAGCCGGGGGGCCCTTGAGGAGAGGGACTGTCACATGGTTTCAGAGCAGGAAGTGCAGGTGAGCTGGGGAATGCTACCAATCACATAAAAATGTAAATTCAAAACTGTTTAAAAAAATAATAATAATAATTTGAAAAATGACTAGAAAGCAATTCTTGACAATTACCTAAAGTTATTTTTGGACCCTTTTAAAGGTATGTCCATCGTATTTTACTATTTTCTAAACATCGTGTTTACTGAAGAACAGGAGGTAAATGCACAACTCATAACCAGCGGATCGCTTCAGTGACGGCTTCTTGACAGTCTTCGACGTTTTCCACACTCCTTTTCACTGTGTGTGCATGCGCGCTCAGTGTAAGGACTGGGGATGCATCAGAGGCTGTCAGCCGCGTAGGAGTCTCTGCAGCGGCTGGAAATTCAGGGTAAGTTTCCTGCAAGATTTACTGAAGAACAGGAGGTTAGAAAGTTGTAAAATACGCAGGGGTGCCCTACCATGAAGCAAATTGAAACATTGCTCAGCCGCCCCCCCCCCAGGGACACTTAAAAGGCAGCAGTTTAAAAAAAAAAATCTTCCTTCCTGCAATACTGCATTTCAGCACCCGTCCATCATCAGTGTTAAGTCAGCCCTCCAGTCAGTGTTAGTCAGCCTACCTACCCACCGTACAAGCGACGCTATGTTCCCTGATGAAGCCATGCCTGCTTCAGGTGCCACCCCTATCTGCTAATAGGCGGCATTTAAAAGTTGTTTCGTGTCAAAAACCCTAGGAACATCCCGGAAATACGATGGCATACCCTTTAAATAGCTTCTAATTTGCTAAACCACACACAGTGGGGAAAAAAAAAAAACAGTCCACGGTCTTACAATTAAAGAGCTTTTGAGGGCGGAGCAAGGCACACAATGTGTAGACATGCTTCTGCAGAGCTCCTACATAAGGCCACATACAACGACCTCCACTACCGACCCTCGACAGTTGCACACTACCAATAAGCCCAAGAACGCAAAATCATGGACTTTTATAGAGACCGGCCAAAGATCCCAAGATGCTCAGAGGAACCGATCCCCGCTCCCGCTAACCAGTGCTGCCCCAGCACTAAAAAGAAACAGACGGAGCTTGATGCATTTAGAAAGCATAGTGATGCGGGAGCAGCGGCTGCCTTAATCATCAGACTCAGAGCACGCTACACAGCAGCCACGTGCATTGACATCATGTCTCGTGCACTGACGTAATGCACGTGGGGGCAAATGGAAATTTCCTGTGGAGGCCATGGAGCAGGAGATCTCATCGGGGCAGTTTGAAGATGCCATTATCCAGGAGGAGGAAGCCAGCAAGTTTGAAGCAATAAAGATAAGTCTGGGGGGGGGATAGGAAGAAAAATGCTACCCCATTAACAACAATATTAAAGGGGATCTTTTTCTTTTTGTAGTGTAGGGCTCCTCCCCAACCGCTATATTATTGCAGAAAAATCCACATATTTCTACCTTACCTCTCTCCTCCGACGTTCGTGCAGCCTCTGCTTGCATGAAACTGCAAGCAGGGGGCCGGACAGGCAGCCACGTCCGTGATTGTCTGAGAGGTAGCCAATCATGGACGTGGCTTCTAGCTATCCAGAATGCTGGAGGAGCGAGGCAAGGTAAGTATGATCGGGGAGTTTCTGCAAATATTAATTTAGCGTTTGGGGCTAGGGGAGGGAGCCTACCACTACAGAAAAGGGGATTTATGATAGGGAGGGAGAGCAAAAAGGGAGGGGGAGGGGAGGGCTGCAGTGTGCATGGCAAAATTTTCCCAGAGGAGAGACAGGAGGAGAGTCCTATATGGACTCTGCCAGGCTACTGGTGGCCTGTTTTTGGGACTTTGGAGGGACATTGCAGGGGCAGCCATTTGGAGGGACATTGAAGGGCAGCCATTTGGAGCAGGGGATGTAAGGTAAGGATTTTAACATACAGAGTGGGTCCAGTAGTGGGGTAAATTACAGTTTTGGGGGGGGGACATGCCCTTTAAGAAAACACAAAATCAAGTATAGATTGGGCTTCCCCACCAAAATCCCCAACCTGAAAGCCTGAACTATACGCACAATCTCTACACCAGAGGCAGGGCAAAGCCTCAAATTTGCTAAGCCCCAACAACATCCATCGGCTAAAAGGAAAACATCACCTCCAAAATCTCGTGAATGGTCCCTTATATAACACCTTATAAGTAACTTTAAAAAAAACTTAATGTTGAAATAACCCCCTTTTTCCACAGATAAGACATTACCTTTTAGGCCTTCTGACATGGAACTATACCCCAAAAAAAGGCATAAAAATTCCAAGACTAAGGAAATAATTTGCTACTTTATACTAGTGATTCAGTTTTGCTGGTTACAAATAGTATAGTATTTGAGGTTGAATAAAGACATATGTTCCATCCAGTCCAACCCATCTAGCAATACCCTCATTACCTGCCTAACTGTTGATCCAGAGGAAGGCAAAAAAAAAAAGCCCACCAAATTATGAGGGTTAAAAAATTCCTTCCCGACTTCAAGGGCAATCGGAAATATCCCTGGATCAACTCTACTTTATATACAATACCAGTAATTTGAACATTCCTTGTTTGCAGAAAAAATCTTCCAGCTTTTTTTTTTTTTAAACTGACCAATGAACCTGCCATCACAACATCCACTGGAAGACATTTTTAGCAGCTTACCGTTATAGAAACTATAACTTTATAAGTTTGTATGTACCAAAAATGTACAAAAATGTGTCGATCCTTGCTATATCAGATGCCTTAACTAACTGCAAAATGTTTTTTTTTTTTGTTGTCAAATGGTGATATAAATGTATCTCATAATGTAAAGGGTTAAATAACTATACAAAGATCTTCTTGTGGAGAGATGCAAAACAGACATACTATTTATACAGGAAACAATCATTCAAAAAAAAGAAACGTTCATCCAACTTTCCGGAACAGACCTAAGAAAAAGGAAGGGGTCCTAATTGCAATAAAAATGCTTTGGCGTTCGGGGGTAGAGCCAGGGCACCAATGAGGTAGGACGCACTACTGCAGAGTTCCGGTATAAGGCCTCAAACAGAGTAAGAAAGCAGAGTTAAAAATAACCATTAACCTACCAGAAATATCCAACACCATCCTACAAGATGACAGTGAGGGGGCCAAAAAAAAAAACAGCTTACCCCCTAGATCACCTAAAAAAGACACTCCAAAACTGGACAAACATTAGACTAGGCTACTGTTGAGAGGAAACCAGAACCATGGGAGACACTGAGGGGGGAAATATAACAGGGGAAATAGGGGCAAACATCTGCTTACCCCAACTCACCCCTATCTCAACCCAAAAAGGATATACCCAAACTTAACAATCATAAGACATATGAAACAAATCCATGCAAAGCACTGAAAAACAAATAATTTGTAATACAATGACAGAAGATACTATACCATTGGATTTACCTAATTTTCCAAACCAGTCCAAGAAATATATAAAAATGGACAACAACCAATATCTACCAGGATCCACCAGAACAATTCCAATAATAAAGCAAAACTATAAGCAAAAACCTACAAAAAGCTGTATACAGACATGAAAGAATCCAGAGAAAGCCTAGCTAGCAGAGTTTCACATAATAAAAACAAAATTGATTGTAATATTGTCTCACGACGATTTAGCTGAAGCCCATAAAACAATGGACTATGATATGTTCAACATACTAATGGACTTAGAAAACAGCACAAGAAACAATTTAAAACGTTTTACAATTTTAAAGGTGAATAAAATAGATCCTATCCAAACAGATGCACTCTCATATCGCCAATCTCTTCACCCTTCAATACAAAGATTTCAGACTCCAATATAATCAACTTCTACAGCCTACCCAAATCACAAAGAGCCCCCAAACAAGCTCCAAGAGATATCTTTGTTAAACTATCAGACTCTAAAATCAAAGAACACATATGGCGTAAATGAGGAGAAATCCACAACAACACTTGAATATAATGGACTGCAACTATACAATGACTTATCCCCCCTGAATATGATTCAAAGAAAATAATTTCAACCAATCACAACATTTTAAGAAAGCAGAAAATCCATTACTAAGAGAAGGGAAGATTCACACGATTTCCTCACCAGAAGAGGGGGAAAAAATCCTCAAAACATAGAACTTAACAAGCCCCACCAGTTCCCTTCACCTAAAAGAAACCATCGCCAACTAAACTAAAACGAGAATGGGAACCCTACAAATGATGTATGTATAGTTTATAAGCGCCACTTGGGGACACAGCCCTGTACAGTAATAAAATACAATTGTCATAAAGGGGGATAAATACATTGATAGTTCAGTACATAAATATATAAAATAAGTTGCTAGAGTTTGCCACAAGAGGGAAGGAGGTCCCTGCCCATAGTGCTTACAATCTAACTGTTAAATAGAAAAATAATACCACTTAACGATAAATCTGTGTCAATTATGCCCCCCAACAAGGCATGGGTCTACAAAAGTTTATGAGAAAAATAACATTGCCATGTCACTCAGTTTTTTAAAGTTTATAATTCTCTAATTGTTAAAATGTTGAATCATTAGAATTGTTTTAATGATCTTAAGTTATGTTACTAAAGCTGCTAAGACTATCAAGGATCGGTACAAATGCAATATTAATTTTATAACGAGAGATTACTTTTATGCAAAAGATAATACCTTTTGGTTAACTCCTAGAAAACAAGAGGGAAAAAATTATATGTGTATATGATATACGCAAGATTAGTACTGCGAGTTGCTTGTAGAGTACTATATATAACAATAACAGCAATACAAGTAAATAAGGTTTTTGTCATTAATATGCCTAAAAGATTGAGCCATCAGGGATTAAGGGACAATATGAAAGCTATTGTATCTACAACCGAAATAATATGGCGATTAAGATTGTGTCTTGTGTGAAGGTGTCTCATTCAGCCAGGTCATGGTATATCTGTTGTATTCAATTAGATCAACTGGACTTAAAGTTTAGTTGGGTCTTTCGACGGGCTTTCTCAATTCAGAATGATTGTACAAGAATCCTGTGGCAATTATGTACCCTGGAAAATCCAATTAGCATATCACAGCCAAGTGTTATGGGCGTGATGTGATAGTGCCTAAGAGGTGTTATAGGAACGCCCAGAGTAAGGTGTCCAAACAGCATTGTAAATGGCAGACAGTTGGTGTCGAACCCCCCACCTTAAAGGCTAAAGAAATGAAATCTCAGAGGAGCCCTTAAAACTTGTGGATATCCAGACTGGGCCTTTGTCAAAAGAAGTTAGAAGGAAAGAAAAGAACACGAATACCAACAGTTAAGGGGAAAAGCAAAACAGGTGAAAGAATTAGTCATCCCATATGTAGCAGGGTGTCGATGAGAATTAAGAAGAATTTTCAAAAAAACACTGTTTCCCTGTCTGCTTTAATCTGAACAACACATGAGGCAGCAATTGGTTACATCTGAAAGACCAAATACCGAAACACAAGAAAATGACCTCATATGCGCGCAGTGCATGGCAGGAGAATGCTCTGATTGTATTTGGGGGAGACCAAACAGCAACTGCATCAACGTATGGCCCAGCACAGAGCCGATTCGAAAATATTCGAAATTACGAGGATTACTTGTATTTTTGAAAATATATATTTTCGAAAATACATGAAAACTCGTAATTTCGAAAATTCCCGAAAATACGTGAAAACTCGTAATTTCGAAAATTTCCGAAAATACGCGAGAAATCTCGTTATTTCAAGGGGATTTTTAATTTTAATGGGTCCGCCGCGGATTTTCGAATTTTCGAATTTTTCGAAAATTCGCGGACCTCGAGCTGACCGGATTTTGCGAAGTTCGGACATTTCTATTCAACACCAACTGTCTGCAATGTATAATGCTGTTTGGACACCTTACTCTTCAAGCGAAACGTCTTCAAGAACTAAACTTCAAGTCCAGTTGATCTAATTGGATATAACAGATATGATTAAGATTGTGCTACATAATGTAAAAGGTTTAAACAGTCAGTTTAAAAGAACTCTGTTCTGGAAAGATGCTAATCAAAATAAAACAGATATCTGTGCACAAGAAACACATTTTAAAGAAAACAATCATCCATCCTTCCAGAAAAGAAATTATAACAATATATTTCTAGCAAATGGACCCAAAAAGGAAAATGGAGTATTGATTGCCCTAAGGAATACTTTAGCAGTTAAAATATATGAATGTTTAAGAGCGAAAAATTTAAAGATATTTGATTTTGGTGTGTGATATAAATAATGTAACTTATACTATCAATACCAAACATATGGTAATGGTAGGTTCATACTCACAGGTGCTCTACCAATTGTCTTCCCAATATATTGTAGGCCACAAAAACAGGTGGCTAGGTAAAAAAAAAAAAGCACGGAGCATTGGCTCCATTATATCACCCAGTTTATTTAGGTCTACATCATCTACTAGCACGTGGTTATCCACGAAAGGTTGTTTCAAATGTAATATGCCTCGATGCAACACATGTAAATATGTTAAACAATCCAAAACATTCAGGAGTACCACCACGAATGAGGAATATAATATTACGTTTTTTGCTAATTGTAAAACGAAAGGAGTAGTTTACCTAGCCACCTGTTTTTGTGGCCTACAATATATTGGGAAGACAATTAGACCCCTTAGTCGACGCATTGCGGAACATATCAATGCTATACCCAAATGTGACTTGCGATCAGCAATAGCCAAACATGTAGTATCGACATTTTGGTAAAACAGAACTTTTCTTTCAAGTAATAGATATATGCAAGAAGGATACCAGACAGGGAGATTTAGACAAGAAATAATTAAAAAAAGAAGCCAAATGGATTTATACGATGAAAACGGTAATACCACGGGGTCTCAACAGGGACTACGAGTTATCAGCCTTTGTAGATTGACACTGATTCCATAATATACAAGTGCCTTTATATGAATATACATGTCTTCACATATTAGGTAGATTTGATATATCCCAAGCTTTTGCAGTCATTATCCTCTTATACACTTTGGATGTATAGAGTATATAATATAATTATTCTGGGTACTTAGAAGATATAGTACATGCATTTTAGATATTTATGGTACATTCTGTATGTGCATCATGCTACATTGATAGCATGATATCGCATTGTGGATACTGCATGTTGATCTTATTATAATTAATACCACATGAGGTCTTTTATATCTGGGTCTATATCAACACTAATAACAATATTAATATTTTTGAGTATTAGTCACTTGTGTTTGGATCCATTTATATAGTATTGATAGTCATGAACCATTGTTCAATAGATCTGTTCTATATAGACAGTGGTTTCACATCTATTTCTATGCTAATAATGGTGACTAGTAAGGGTGATCAACAAATAAATAATAAAGAATAACAAATAATAAATATTAATTGATTCACAATTGATTATTGACCATCAGTAATTCAATAATAATAATAATTGATAATACATAACAATGTGCTATTTAAGGCCCACATGCATATATTGTTTTATGTTTAAATATTGTATCTCATTCGAATTTCCCAATTAAGTATATTTGCTATATTTGCTCTATTTGTTTTCTATAGCAAATTTTTGTATAGATGTTTTTATCCTAATCACGTTCATGTGTTTTATAACTGTTATCCCTCCCCCGGGTGTTTCCTTAAATAGGAACACCTAATCACTGGTGTTGAGCCTCTGATGAAGTGACTGACGTCACAAAACGCGTCAGGCACACCTGTGTTCCTCGAGTTTGTCCATGTTTGCTGTATCCAGTGCTTTGTGTCCTGATGAATTTTTGTGAATAAAGGAATGGTTTTAGAGACTGTAAGCGTGCAGCCTGCTTCATATATACTTGTAACTTGTACTATAGTAAATGTTTACGCCCCTCATGTGAATACGCCAAAAGTTCATAAGTCATACTCCAAGGATTGATTTTGGATTGTCGATAAATGTTATTACAAAAATTAAAAAGCCCAAAATAGGTATAATTACTGGTCAGATCATGTACCCTTACACCTAGAACTAGATGAACCCCACAACATTAAACTCACAAGAACATGGAAACCAACAGGGAGATTCAATAAAAGTTATCAATTAAAATGGTGCTAATTTTCCCCAACCAATCAGATCTTATTTAACATTTGAACGCTTACATCTGATAGGTTGGGCCAAAATTAGCACCATTTGTAACAATAAGAACTTTTATTGAATACCCCTGTTAATCTGTATATAATAAATAACCAACATTTTAAAAGAAGAAATAAATTCTAAATTAGAAGAATATTTCTCTCTTAATGATGTAAACGAGATTAACCAGTTTACTCTGTGGAATGCCCATAAAGCATATTTGAGGCATTCTAATACAAATAGTATCAATGAGAGAAAGAATACATAAAACACCTAGACAATCTGAAAACTATATAGAACAAAAAAACAAAGAAACCTAACCCTTTCGATACAACAAAAAAAAATACACACAATTAAAAATTACACATATTAAATTCATGAAATCAATTTATACACCTACCATAATCAGCTACTTAGAATTAAAGCTAACTCATATATCCAAAATAATAAACCTTCCTCTTTTAGCCAATCAACTCAAAAAAAACCCTATAAAATCCAGAATACCATATTTACTAGATGAAAACAAAAAAAAAATAATCACAAACCCCCAAGATATAGCCAACAAGTTTGGCAAATTCTTTAGTAAACTATACAATTTACAAAAAGATAACCAAACCCACACTGGTAGAAATTCAAAACTTTTAGAAAAAGTAAATCTCACCTTGATATCAAAAAGCAACTAGAGATACTGAGTCAACCATTTACTGACGGAGAAACAACTACAGCTAAAACAGCTGAAACAAATTTTGGGGGGTATTCTCCGAGCAAACATCACAAATGGCAGAAGGCAGGGATGCCCACTTTTCCCATAAAAACTATTCACAATGTCAATAGAACCATTAGCACAAATAATAAGTAGTGATGGCCAAACTTCATAAAGTTCGGTCCGTTTCCGAACTTTCGAAAAGTTCAAATTCGACCCATGGGGAGTGATAGTTCGAAAAGTCCAGATGATTTACAGCTAAACTTACAATGGTAGCTTACTGTTAATGGCTGTGGCACCTGGGAAATGGTCTGGGGAGCATGTTACTATCACCAAAACCATTTTTAAACACGTGTGCAATTGTCTGGTTTTGCACAAGCTACATTCAAGGGTTACGGGCAATTCAAGGGTTACCAAACGATACTTTTGATATATGATCCCCCCCTGGGCTCCCAGCCCCAACCGCATTATTTTTTTTTTAGAAAGCCCCCCAAACTCTACTTACCTCCCCTCTTTCCTGCGCCGCGCTCCCGGCCCTCTGCTTGCGAGGAAATGCAAGCAGAGGGGCGGGACCGGCAGCCGCGTCTGTGATTGGCTGAGCGGCAGCCAATCACGGACGCGGCTGCCGGCAGCTCACTTCCGCGTAGGAAAGCGGAGAGGTAAGTAAAAGATTGGGGAGCTTTCTAAAAATAAAAAATATGCGGTTGGGGCTGGGAGACATGGGGGAATACAGTATAAAACTGGTTTTATGCTAGGGGGAGGGATAGCAGAACGGGAGGGAGAGGGAGGGGGAGGGAGGGGGGAGAAGGGATGCAATACGCATGGCAAAGATCTCCGGGAGGCCAGGTAGCAGGGCAGTGTCCTATATGGACCTGCTAGCCTCTGGTGGGCATTTTTTGGGACTTTGGGGGGGGACTACAGGAGAAGGGGCTGGGATGTGAGGTAAGGATTAAACTACACTACATGATGGGGCCAGTAGTTGGGGGGATTATAGTTTTGGGGGTGGACATGCCCTTTAATACAATGAAAGGCCCTCATCAATGCCAGAATACTACCTTATTTTATAATCCTATACCAGAAAAGAAAATGCCCACAGACATTTGCTAAAATATGGAACTATTGGATTGGATACCCAAATTCCACTATTTAAATACAAATAAGACGGCTGTGTCCCCCCCTTCTACCCCCCCCCAAAACACAAAAGGGCTAACATTGATCACAGGTAACGGTGCTTGAAAATAGTTGAACTGTTTATTGTTTAATTGTTTAATTATATACTTCAACTTGATTATATGCAAACAACTATAATACAATAACATTTATAGATTTGAGAATGCTATGTGCAATCTTAATACTGTACCTATTGTATATTGTTTATTACTCTTAATAAACACAAAGTTTTTAAAAAAAAATACTTGGAGATATACGTAAATCATCCATCAACAAACACATATGCACATAACAATGACCTACTACTACAAGGCACATCAATAGAACTCAGTGCTTGGAACACAAAATACCTATCAGGAAGAATATCAGCAATAAAAATATTACCAAAGTACTTACTTATTCAGGGCACTCCTAAGCAATATCCCCAACAGATTCTTCTCCCAAGTTAATATATTCACAGATTTCATCTGGAACAATAAAAATCATAAATTAAAACATCAACCCTCACAAAAAGCAGAAAGGCGGGAGGAATGGACAGGCCAAACCTCAGAGACTACGAGGCAGTAGTACTGGCACCACTAAAATATCGGTGGCAAAACACTACGGAATGCCTTTGGCTCCTAGAGGAATCAAACCTACCCCACACCACTCACTGAAAGAACTACTAGGTAAACCACTATTCAACATCAAAACGCCTGAAATACCCTATAAATACAGTATTTATACCGCTTTTCAGATATGGTCCACAAATATTTAAAAAAAACAAAACAAAACCCAGTACTCAAATCTAAAAAGACACTCCCCCCCATCTTGATACCTTAGAATTAACTATCCTATTTTTCTCTTGGAGAAATTGGAAAGGAGCGAACAAAATAAAAATAGACCAATATCCAGACAAAGAAATTCTGACGTATGCTCAACTACAAACAAAATATAATATACCAGAGAATATGGAGTACAGATACACCCAAATGTCACACTTTATTTGCTTCAATGAAGAAAAAAAACAGATCCCCAACCTGAAATAGTCCACATAACCAAATATTTCAATAGGTAATCAACAATAGCGCGCACCAGTCTTATAACGGCAAAAAAACCTGTTTTTTCCATTTGTGTCACCAGACGCTTCCTTCAAACATAAGTGATCGTGCAATCTAAATTTATCTAGAGTATAGAGGGCTATTATCACCTTCTAGTAGTACATAATTGCAACAACTTTATAAAAACATACATCTCAAACCAACAATAAATATACAGTACATCTTATTAAAACACATATCTACTTATTGCTTAGCTCGGCAGCACCCAGGTTAAGAAGGCAAGTGGTGTGCGAAGAAACACAGCGTTGAATATATTTTCTTATTAAAACACAGTATATCATAATGCAGTGTAAATGAGAAGTATTTGTAGTAAAACCATGTATAAAAGTTTTTGAAAAGGTTAAAAGGTGTTAAAATACCTGGTGTGAAAGTGAAAGAAACAGATTTTTTAAAAAACCATTAATGAAGTCGCAGCATAGTCACATTGTCAGTCTCAATAGAGGAATGGCTAGCTAGAATAAAAATCTAATGTTGAATATATTGATCGTATCTTAAAAAATACATAAAACCATGTGATAGTCATAAGAAAATAAAAAAATGTTTAATCCTAGATTAGTTTTTAGAGCCGCCCCTTACTCTGGGGAACCTAGGAGTAAAATTACTTTCTTGTTTCTTATATGAATAGCATTGCCCACAAAATCTAGCAAGAGACTGCAAGATGGCTTCTGTTTATAAGAAGGTGTTTATCCATTTTTATGCTCAGTGGAGGGCTTTTTGCTCCTTTTGCCCCCCCCCTCTCTCTAAGCTTTCTAGCTGCCTTTTTTATTTGACCTTTCAGTTGTAAAGTCTCAATTAAAAAAAAAAAAATCCAGAATGCTTCTTTGTTTTGGGTATGACTATTGCCATCCCTCTCAGTTCGTGAACTATTTATTGTTACAAGGGGTTTGATATGTACTTTTATAAATTTGTAATTATTTATAAAAAATTATGTACCGCTGATGGATGCCAATAGCCCTCTATACTCCACGTGTGTGTGTGTGTGTGTGTGTGTGTATGTATATATGTGTGTTTATATATGTGTGTGTGTGTGTGTGTATATATTTATATATATATAAATGTGTGGTGTTTTATATGTGTGTGGTGTGTGTGTGTTTGTGTATATTATTTTTTATTTTTTTTTTTTTTATTTTTTTTTTTTGGTTTACTTTTTTGTTGTTTTCAAGCATGTAGTTGTAGCATCTTGCTTTTTTTTTCAATTTGATTATGCATACTATATATAAACAAGAATCCCACAAACCCCCTACCTTTAAGGCAGCACAGCCTTTTTTAAATTCAGTTTATCTCACAGGGTTTTTCTCTTACACCTAATTTATTATGTCCACTTTTGGCTTTAGCCTCTGGGTCCTCAGGGGGGTCTCTCCGGCGCCTTGGTGATGTTTCATCTGAGTTCTGATTGCAGCCCCCTCTGGTTTAACGGGTCCTTTTTAAGTATCCAAATATCCCGGTTTTGGACCATGTTCCTAGTGTGTGTTTGTAGCGTGTGTGTTAGATATTCATTATGGTGAATCCACCATATTTTCTTTATTAATATTTCCTTGGGGGGGCAAGGTTGTTTCCAATTCAGAGCGAGGAGGGATCTCGCTGCTGAGCATATATGCATTATTAATTTCTGAGCTGAATTGTTCAGATTTTCTACCGGAAGGTTAAAGTGCTGTGTATGGTGACCATGTGATATCTTGGAGAATAATTCTGTGATTAAAGACTCGCAGTATCTCCACATTGTCTGGGCTTCTCGACATACCCACCAGCAATGTAGCTGATCGGCAGGGGCTCCGCAGATTCTAAAACAGTTTGTTGGTATAGAGCGGTTAAGTTTGTTTAATAGTGCAGGGGTGACATACCAATCATATAGAATTTTGTATGATTTTATTTCAATATTATCAGAGCATTTGGCTGATTGAGAAAAGATAGATTGCCATTGGTCCTCGTGTAGTTCCCGTCCCAGTCTGGACTCCCAGTTCACCATTGGCTTGACTTTAAAAGGTTGTGTTTCGTGCCATATTGTATCGTATATTATGTTTATGTACCTTTTGGGTAAGGGCGATATTACGCTCAGTAACTCAAATTTTGTCGGTGGGGAAGGTTCCGTACTTTGTTTTGGCTAAAGTTGTGACAGTTGGGTGAATTGAAACCAGTCTTTGTCTTTAGATGGAGTTTGTTTTGGCTTCTGACCAAGACAGTATGGAGTTTCTAATTTGCATAGATCTCTCAGCCTAGTGATACCCCTATCCTTCCAGTAACCAGCCTTATTTGAGTCCAGTCCCATAGGGAATGATGGTAAGTGGAAAAGGGGGTGCAAAATGGAGACCTTTTGTAGTTAGTTTATATGTAGGTTGGAGCTATCCCATATCTGTAAGATTGTTGTATGGTAGGTATGTTACAATATTGTACTGTCTTTCTTTGTGCTGTTGGTATCCATAGTATTGGATATTGTATTGTGAAGAGGGGATAATAATTGGTTTTCTATGTCTACCCAACATGTAGTTCCTGCCCCCTTGCCCATTGTACTGTTTGAGCTAGTCTTGCCGCTTTATAGTATTTGTAAAGAATTGGTAACCCGAATCCCCCTTTCTTTTTAGGCCTTGCCATGTATTCTGCTCTAATTCGTGCCTTTTTATTTTTCCATATAAATTTCGTTATTGCTGACTGAAGTTTGTGTAGATTGGCTTTCTTGATTAGCAGAGGTACGGCCCTGAAAAGATGAGTATTTTGGGAAGAATGTTCATTTTAACGGCGTTGATGCGTCCCAGAAGAGATAGGGGGAATGAAATCCATGACTGTAATTTAGTAACTAATTTATTGATCATAGGAGTGTAGTTATCTGAGAAGATTGTTTTTGGATCATGGCTGACATTTACCCCCAGATATTTAAGGAAGACAATGCCCACTTAAAATGGAAATGTGATTTTGTGTTGCACACACCTGTTCCGGGAGATGCACCGGGTAGGCAACTGTTTTGGAATTGTTTAACTTAAAACCTGACATAGATCCGAAGATCTCTATTGTCCTGTACAGGATAGGCAATGAGATCAGCGGCTGCGTTAAACTGAGAAGCGTGTCGTCTGCAAACTGTGTTGAAGGTTTCTTTGCCCTCTAGGATTTTATTCGTCATTGATAAAAAAGTGTGTTGCAAGAGTGGTTTGGAAAACTTTGTAATACATAGAGGTAAAGCCATCCGGGCCTGGTGCTTTTCTCCCTTTCAGTTCTTTCAAAGTGGCTTTTAGTTCTGGTTCCGTAAAGGGATTTTGCAGTGCATTTATCTGATCCGGCGTCAGTGAGAGTAGATTAAGATTATGTAAGTATGCGGTGTATGTGTTGGGGAGTGACTTTGTTTTTTATCGTTGTCGCGCCGTTGTAGAGTTGCGGGTAATACTGGGCAAATTGGTCTGTTATTTTATATGGGTCGTAAATGAGTTTGCCCTTATCATCCCTCAGGGGCAGGAATTTGTTCTGGGTGAGACGTTGATTTAATTATTCGCCAGCATGGTGTCAGGCTTGTTGCATTGCTATAAAATTTCTGATTAGTTAGTCTTAGAGCCTTTTCAGCTCTAACAGTCAACAGTTTACACAGTTCGTTTTTTAACGATAATATATGCTGTGCTATTTGGTCTGTATACGTTTGACTCAGTTTCTTTCCCACTGATGTATATCCCTCAAAAGGTTTTGTATTTTGGTCTCCCTCTTTTTTTTATCCTTGACGCTGTTGGATCAGTTTAACCCTGATCACCGCTTTGTGGGCTGCCCACGCTACAGTGGAAGAAGCAACTGAGGGGGCATTATCTTAAAAATATTCTGTTATTGCTTGTTCTATTTCCTTGGCTGTGTTAGGATTTGTGATAAGGGATTCATTTAATCGCCATAAGGGTGGGCGTTTAGTGGTCCCCAAATCTGCTAGAGTCCACTTTACATAAGCGTGATCTGACCGCGAAATCTCTGAGATGCTTGTGTCTACAACCTGGGGCAGGAATATTGGGGATATGAATATATAATCTATTCTAGTGAATGTGAAGTGTGGGGAGGAGAAGAAGGTAAATTCTTTACTGTTTGGATGAGTCAATCTCCATGCGTCTACTGTATTGGTGTTTTTAGTAAATTGAAGGTGTTTGTTTGTTTGGGTTTGTTGGTGAGGATCTCAATTGTCTGGATCTGTCTAATGACTGATTCATTATCATATTGAAATCCCCCCTATCACAAGAGGACCAAAGGCATACATCTTAATTTTGTTGTTGAGTTCCTGGTAGAATTGCTTGTGGTTTGATTCGGAGCGTATATACAGATTAGTGTTATACGAGAGGAGTCTATATATCCATTGAGAATGATATACCTCCCCTGCACATCCCTGTGGCATGATTCCTCTCTGAACTGTAAGCCCCTGCCAATCAGGATATCCACTCCCCTTTTTTTTTATGTTGTTGACGCGAAGACCTGATGTGACCAGTTTTTCCCCCAATATTTAGGCTCCCTATCTCTGCGAAAATGAGTTTCTTGTAGCTTTAGGATGTCCGGATTGATCTTTTTATAGTATTGTTGTGCTATTTTCCTTTTGCATGGTGCGTTCAGACCCTTAACATTGTGTGTAAGAATTTGTGTTTGGTTACTCACGGTGGTTTGAGATAACTTGAGTGCTCTTGGGCCTCCCATGTCTGAAGGATTGTGTTGGGGCTTGTTTCTGCTTTAAATACTTGAATTTGTGAGAGTTGGATGGGTTGATCAGGCGCCCCGGATTCCTCCCGAGTCCCAGAGACCATTCCGCCAGCGATATGTAGTTTTTGGATATAGACATATAAATAAAACATAAGACAATCATTTAGTCTTACATTATATTTATTACCCTGTAGTATGGTGTGTAACAGTGTCCACATATACATAGAAAATCAGTTACCCAAAATTTTTTTGCTTATTTGGTCTTGTTGCTTTTCTAACTATTCTATTCTAACTAGATTAACTAAACAACGGTCCACCCCTCAGGGAGGACACTGGATGAGGAACTATCTCCTCACTGTTCCCTGTACTCCTTACGGTTGTACCGTTTTATGTGGGGGTACGTCTATGTGCCTAAGCACCAAACCTGTGGACGGCCTCAAACCATTTGGGACCGCCAAGCACGACTTAACTGTAAAATCCTGGGGAAATTTGACCTTATTCAATGTTGTACAACCCCCCTTTATTCTATAGGCTTCCCTCTTGTACCGGATGATACCTGTCTACCATTATTAAACTACATGTAGCACTTACCCTATCCCTGTCCCCGTTTGAAATATCCTCGGGATCACAATTTTTCTTCCTTCCGTTCTCCTACAGGGGTAAGGGTGGGGCCCAGTACTCACAACCGCTTATAGACCTATTTTGCTTATATGTTAATTGCATTTCAGCCAATTTTATCCTTAATCTCTCCTCCCTATCCATTACATTTGTATATATATATATAGACATCTAACAAACTGTTCAACCTTTACACATACAATTTTCCCCCCATGTGCGCCCGTGTATCTTTAGAAGCTTTTACTCTTTTTCTGCTTCTCGTCCACCTGTAAACCATTCCCCCCTCCCCTCTCCCCAAAAAAAAAAAAAAATTTGAGACCCCAGTTGAGATGGAATATTGTATGTGCAGTATTAGAATCTCTCAATAGTCTTATCTTGATTCCCGAGCTGTGCATATGCTGCTGATGCACCGGTATATTTGCCTCACTGAAGTCTCTTTGGCAATTTGTCGCTCAATGCTTACAGTTCTTAATAGTCCATTTTATATACAGTGAGGTTTAAATGTACCCCCTGAGAATTCCTTTGGGCTGTATAGGTGTGCTTAGTTTAGTTGTGAAAGTTATCCATTTCTGCTCCCTCAGGTGCCTTCAGCACATGCGCCGGAACATACCCGCCTCATCCCGCGTATGGCCATGGGGGTGGGTAGGCGGTCTGCCGTTTGGGGGAGCCCGGGTTTCTCCTTGAGTACTCCTTTGGGTTATGTCTTCACCTGCAGGTTTTACAACTCGTAAGGATGGCTAAAATCATTCGGGGTCCCACTCCCTTCCCTGGATCCTCTCCCCAGACCCCAACATATATGTTTGCTTCTCAGAGTATCTAGTGGGGCTCTCTTTAATGGCTCTACCCTTGAGCCGGGATATAGGGGAGGTGCCCGATAGCCTGTGGAGGGCCTCAGGGCCTGTAAGAAAATATAGTACCTTATGGTGTGTGTGTGGTCGTTTCAGGGCCAACGCCTATTGAAAACCGATTCCATACTTTACTTGTTGGTGTTTTGGCTTGATGGGTTCCACGAGGATGTAGAGATTGCTTGTCTCTCTTGCCTCTGTTGTTTCGGTGGAACATGGGTCCATGATGGAGATGGGGGGCACATCCTCCGTTGTTCGGCTGGGCTTGACGCTGTCTTGGGAGAAGATGATATCCCCAAGCGGTTTAGGAAAAGCTCTTTCTGTTCCAATGAGGTCAGGGAAATCAGTCTTCCTTGGTGCATTACAGAGAGTTTAAAGGGGAAGCCCCACCGGTAACGGATTTTGTGTCGAAGAAGGGCGTCTATGACCGGGTGTAGCTCCCTACGCCTGGCTAGGGTTGCCGGCGACAAGTCCTGAAATAACTTGACCGTGAACCTCTCGCAGTTTACAGACTCCACGTTTCTAGCTGCTGCCATTATGGCTTCCTTTGTCTTGTAGTAGTGAAGTTTACAGATTATGTCCCTGGGCGGTTCTTCTTGGCCTGGTTTAGCCCTCAGGGCCTGGTGGGCCCTGTCTAGAAGTAGGTCCAGGGTTGTTTCTGCTGGGAGGATCTGGCGGAATAGTTTTTGTAGAAAGACTTCCAGG